>CM031371.1:54650139-54991597 GCA_018208015.1 Medicago ruthenica | reverse complement strand
TCGTTGGCAATCACAAATACAAATCCCCAGAAAAAGCCCGACCTTGCTCGGCATCCAATCATAACTCCCAGCATTCAACATGCATCCCACATATCATGCATAACATAATACATGCATCATGTCAAATTCATTCATGCATGCATATCCAAATCATTCATACACATGCATTTCATAATCATGTCATGCATCCTCAACAAGGATTCTCTAGTGAATATCACATATTCACCAGCATCCATCAACAGTTAAGCAAGTGTTCCCCAGTGAACCTCCTTCACAAACTGTCCCCAATTCCCCAGCTGAGTTCCCAGCGGAAATCCTTGATTGAGTCTATCTCATATCATATTACATTGCATATCATACTGCATAAGATAACATGAAGCATATCATGCATCATACAATCATGTTTTCCGGTTCAAAACCGGGCACCTATTCAGGGTAAGACCATTCCATTTCACCGTTAGGAATCGACCTTCAGTGTAAGCGGCTGAATAAGATCACCTATCTCTAGGTATCGACCTCTAGTGTAAGCGGCTAGATAAGATCACCTTCCTCAGTGTTTCGACCTTCAGTGTTATCGGCTGAATAAGATCACCCACCGTTAGGAATCGACCTTCAGTGTTAGCGGCTGAATAAGATTACCTATCTTAGGTATCGACCTCTAGTGTAAGCGGCTAGATAAGATCACCTTTCCTCAGTGTTTCGACCTTCAGTGTTAGCGGCTGAATAAGATCACTTTCCCCTTAGGTATCGATCTCTAGTGTAAGCGGCTAGATAAGATCACCTTTCCTCAGTGTTTCAACCTTCAGTGTTAGCGGCTGAATAAGATCACTTCCCCTTAGGTATCGACCTCTAGTGTAAGCGGCTAGATAAGATTACCTTTCCTCAGTGTTTCGACCTTCAGTGTTAGCGGCTGAATAAGATCACTCTCCCCTTAGGAATCGACCTCTAGTGTAAGCGGCTAGATAAGATCACCTTTGCCTTTAGGAATCTACCTTCAGTGTAAGCGGCTGGATACGATTACCTTCATCCCCAGTGGATCTACCTCCAGTGTTAGCGGCTGGATACAATCAACCTTTTCAAATCATTGCATTTGCATGTTTTACTTTCACTACAAATTTTTTCCATACCGCGAAGGACAAAATTCGGGTCCTTCTTTTACCTAATTGATCTTCGCAAAGAGTTCATGAGATGCCCTCGGCACTCACACACTCTATGCAAAGACACAATTAAGTAGGGGCAGCTGTAGTACCCCAATTTTGTCCTAAGCCTTTTAAACAAAAAATCAAAAAAAATCAAAGAGGAAAAAAAAGTCAAAGTCAACAAAAGTCAACAAAAAGTCAACATTTCAAAAATGATGACTTCGCACTGCGAAGTCTGTGATTTTTCTGCAGATTTTTGGTTTCTTTGATTTAATTCCAGAATTTGTTGCACATCATTTGCATATTTATTTTAATCAGCATTCTTGGCTATTTGGGCCAAGCAAAACCAGAAATGAGAAACTTGCCATTAATGCCAAGGTAGGAAGCTTTTTCTTCCAACCTAGCATGTGACAAGCAAGTGGGCTTGCCCTTGGGCAGCTCTTGTCCCTCCCAAGTGACCTGTTAACCACCCCAAGGTTGCCAGCCACCTTCTTGAAGTCTTTCTTCCTGCTTGCTCCCCAAAACCAGTCAAACCCAGCTAGATTTTTCACTTGCAAAAGTCATGAGTGCCTACCCTGTTTTTGCAGCAGCTTTTCACCCCTCACACCAGCCATATGTAGCCTTTTGCATCCCCCAATCTCTGCACATCACAGTGCACGTTTTTATTGATCAACCATTGAGATTGCAAGGATTGATCCCCAAGCTTGGCCAATTGCAATTCAGCTATGTTTCTCATCATTTCTATCCTAAAACCTTTGATTTTGTGGCTGAAATCAGTCAAAGACTTAACCCTTGGCACAAGGCAGAGTTGCCTCTATCCATTAGCATTAAATGCAAAGCCAAATAGCCTGAATTTAGCCCACAAATCAGCTAGGTCCTATGGATTTTCCATCATTACTAGAGATTGCATTTTGGCCTATAAATAGAGAGGCAAGGCAAGAGGAAATGCAGCATTGCATAGCATAAGAAAGAGCAGAAAATACAGAAATTCAAAGAGAGCATTACACACAAAGAAACACTACTCAAACAACCAGAAAAAACCAATCAAACACAAAGCCTCGCCAAGTTCAAAGTTCATCCAATATCCAAAAAACCTTTGCAAGAATCTTCAACCAATTCAAATCCATTGCAGCTGGAGCTTTGCTAAGGATCTTTGTAAGTTTCTGAGCCTTTGTTTTGCATTTTCAATTGTGTTTGCATAGCCATTTTGGTCCAAAACTCTTTGTTCTAAAAAACCCCTTTTGAATTTCAAAAGAAATCCCAAGGTTTTCAAAACATCAAAACTGGTTGGTCCAACTCTTTTCATTGCAAAAACTCAAAGCTTTTCACTCACCTAAAAGGTCCTGAGTGTGTTCAGAAGTTGTTTCTGAACAAAAGTTCAGAAACAGCTTCTGAACTCAAAAAATCGCATTGTTCGCAGTGCGAAGTCATGGTCGCAGAGCGACCATGACAGAACTCAGAATCTGAGTTTAGGTGCCCAAATGGCCAATTTTTGAGGTTCTAGCCCAAGAGCTCAGAACCTAAGAGGTTTAAAACTCATTTTATCCAAACCATGTCAAGGATTTTGCATAATATTGGAAAATTCGCAAGTTCGGGTAACACTTTTTTGGGTAACTTGCAAAACAAGTTATGTCCCCAAACTCAAAAACAACTTGAACAAACAAGCTATGTTCATCATTTCAAACTAAAACTTGAACAATGAACATTGTTCATGATTTTCAAAACCAAGCGTGAACATACGCCGAATTTGTTCGCTTTTTAAAAACGTTCGCAAAACGAACCGAACTTGTGCGTTTTCTAACAAAATTGCTAAAATCTTTTCATTTTGGATTTTCAAACCAAATGTTTTGATAAACTTTGGGATTTCTAAGAAATTCCACCAAAAAACTTGAATGAAAAAGGGATGGTGTGACGTATGTCTCTCCATTGCCCCGATTGTACGAATGCGTGAAGTATGTCTCGTCGTTCGGACAATCGTCATTCCTTTTTCAACGTATCCAACCATAACCAAACCAAATCTTGGCCCCTTGTGGTCAATCCGAACCTTTTGGTCCCCCGTGGCCACTAGATTCAATCCCTCGACTCGTTTGAGTCACTCGGTCAATGTTCGACTCGTCCGAGTCCATTGTACCCGTTCTTGATCCCATTGGATCAATCGAACAATCCCCCGACTCGTTGGAGTCCCCTCGGTCAATGATTGACTCATTTGAGTCCATTGCGCCCATTTTGGTCCCATAGCGACCAACTCGAACCCTTTTACCCCAACGGACGTACCTTTTAACATTCTAGCGCGATTCGTAAACAAACGCTTAATAAGTCTCCCAAGCGTGAGCATACAAGCTATACGCTTAATAAGTCTCCCGAGCGCGAGCATACAAGCTACGTTTTAATCGCAAGAATTCGGTTAAAACATCGTCCATTTAAAATTAACCAACATATGTACGTTTTTCTACCAAAGAACTACGTATGCTTTGAATTCTCCGACTACCTGGAGATACGTAGGAGCAAGATCGACATCTTGTCAAGCGCAATAATAAAAAACTTTTTTTCCTTTCGTTTGTTTTCATCTCTTTTCCCCCTTTTAGTATATTTTCTTTTGACATAGATAAGCATGCGCGCAAAACATTTAAAAACAATTTAAGCTTTAGCCAAATAGAAGGTTCCCGTTGAGTACAACGGACGTGAGGGGTGCTAATACCTTCCCCTTGCGTAACCGACTCCCGAACCCGACAATGGTTGCGATGACCAGTCCTTTTCCTCATCGTCAAGGGTTTTATTATCGTTTCCCTTTCAAAAATAAAAAAGTTAAGGGTTTATCAACGTTCCCTTTACACAAAAACTTTGGTGGCGACTTCACAAAGGCCCTCCGAGCGTTCGCGGACGTCCTCGGAGGATTGCGCGTTTTTTTAAACGAGGTGCGCACAATATGTTTTTTTTGTATGATAATGTTTAAAAATAATGACATGAACACATGCCGTTGTCTGATTATTTTTTTGTCTTTGATTATTGTTCGCGCGTAATTTTTTATATATGAAGTATATGCTTTTTTTTTGTATGTTTTTGATTTATGTGGTGTTTTTATTATTATTTTAGATTCGTAACACCCGTAGGATGAGATGCATAAATCACGGGGCGAAGGTGGCAGATCTCTAGCGTCCACATATGAATCAACTCTGGTTTTGGGATCCTATAAGGGCGAGTGGGTAGCATGATTTGCTGTACACAGGGTATTCTATTGTTAATCATGCTCTGCGCCAAGCGCTAAGCGAGAGGTGGCATTCCAAGACCAGCAACTTTCACATGCCTACTGGGGAAATGACCATCACTTTAGATGATGTGGCGTGTCTGCTGCATGTTCCTGTTGAAGGACGAATGCTGAGCCATAGGAAGAAGGTGTCTCAGGTTGATGGGGTGGAATTGATGGTGAGGAACTTAGGTGTCACCCAGGAGTATGCAGTGAAAAACTGCAAGACTGAGTATGGTGGCTACATTAGCTATAAGGCGCTGAAGGAGCTTTATGAGGATCACCTGAGTGTGGCCACCAGATTAGCACATGCTGAGACACAGGAGCAGCTCCAGGAGCTAGCCAGGCGTAGGGATGCCTGTGTGAGGTGTTTCCTCCTATACCTGCTTGGATGTACGTTGTTCGGTGACTTGAGCAACAAACACATCGACCTGATATACCTGTAGACGATGGAGACCTTTGCTGGGATGAGGGACTACTCGTGGGGAGGAATGACATTGGCATACCTTTACCACACTCTATCCGAGGCCTCTTCGCTTGCAGGAAAAAGGATCGGGGGAAGCACAACACTTTTGATGGTAATAATTTTAATTTACTATGTCTTTTAAAAATTACTATGCTTTTTAATTTACTATGCCTTTTAATTTACTATGTTTGCTAATAACTTATAAATGTGTTTGGTTTGTGCAAGGATGGTTCTTGGCACATTTTTCATAAGTCTACCCACATGACCATAATGATAAATACAAGCAAAACTATCCTTGCGCGGCCAGATGCATTCCACACAGGGGTCATGCCAATCCGAAGCCATACCGTTTGGCGCTGGATCGTTTGGAGATGGATGATGTTACCTGGATGACATACGAGGATCATAGGGAGATCCAGGAGTTTGAGGAGATATGTTGGTATTCAGGATGGATCATGTGTGGTCGTGACATCATCTACCGTCACTTGCCTGAGCGGGTTAAAAGGCAATACAGGTACGTGCAGGACATCCCCCGAGCTCCGACGTCTGTGCTTCCTCTCTGTAGTACCCTAATTTTGTCCTACGCATTTTAAAACAAAAATCAAAAAAATTCAAAGAGGGGAAAAAGTCAAAAGTCAACAAAAGTCAACAGAAAAGTCAACATTTCAAAAATGATGACTTCGCAATGCGAAGCTCCCTTCGCATTGCGAAGTCTGCGATTTTTCTGCAGATTTTTGGTTTCTTGGATTTAATTCCAGAATTTGTTGCATATCATTTCCATAATTATTTTAAGTAGCATTCATGGCTAATTGGGCCAAGCAAAGCCAGAGTTGAAGGACTTGCCATTAATGCCAAGGTTGGAAGCTTTTTCTTCCAACCTAGCATGTGACAAGCAAGTGGGCTTGCCCTTGGGCAGCTCTAGTACCTCCCAGGTGACCTGTTAACCACCACAAGGTTGCCAGCCACCTGCTTGAGGACTTTCCTCCTGCTTGCTGCCCCTAAAACCAGTCAAACCAGCTGGGTTTTTTCACTTGAAAAGCCATGATTGCTACTCTGTTTTTGCAGCAGCTTTTCACCCCCTCACACCAGCCATAAGTAGCCTTTTCACCCCTCAATCTCTGCACAATACAGTGCACGTTTTCAGTTATCAACCATTGAGATTGCAAGGATTGATCCCCAAGCATTAGCCAATTGCAAATCAGCTTTGTTCTTCATCATTACCTTCTAGAATAAGTTGAATTTGTGGCTGAAATCAAGCTGGGTCTTGCCCCTTGGTACAAGGCAGGGTTGCCTCTATCCATTAGCATTTAATGCAAAGGGATTCAGCTTAATCTTGGCCACAAATCAGCTGAATCAAGGGATTGTGTAATGATGACAAAGATTTGATCTTGGCCTATAAATAAGAGGCAATGCCCAAGGTTACAAACACTTGTTCAAAGACAGAAAACACAGCATTTTAAAGAGCAGAAACTCTACTCATTTCAACCTACAAACCTCCACAAATAACCAGAAAAAAACCAATCCACACAAAGCTTTCAAAGGTTCAAGTTCATCACAAATCTTCAAAACCTTTGTGAAAGCCTTCAACCAAATTAAATCAAGTGCAGCTGGAGCTTTGCTAAGGAGTTCTGTAAGTTACTAAGCTCTTTATCTTGCATTCTAATTGTGTTTGCATAGCCATTTTGGCTCAAAACCTCTTTGTCCTAAAAAACCCCTTTTGAATTTCAAAGAAATCCCAAGGTTTTCAAAACATCAAAATTGGTTTGTCCAACCTTTTTCACCCCAAAAACTCAAAGCTTTTCACCCATCTATAAGGTCTTGAGTGTGTTCAGAAGTTGTTTCTGAACAAATGTTCAGAAACAGCTTCTGAACCCAAAATTTCGCATGCTTCGCAGTGCGAAGTCATGGTCGCAGTGCGACCATGACAGAACTCAGAACCTGAGTTTTTGTGTCAAAATGACCAATTTTTGAGGTTCTAGCCCCAGAGCTCAGAACCTAAGAGTTTTTAAACCCATGTTCTTCAAGCCATAACAAAGTTTTTGCATAATTTTGGCAAAATCACAAGTTCGTATAACCATTTTGTGGGTAACTTGCAAAGCAAGTTATGTTCCCAAACTTTCAAAACCACATGAACAAACAAGCTATGTTCACCTTTTCAATCCAAACTTGAACAATAAATATTGTTCATGATGTTCAAAACTCAAAAATGAACATACACCGTTTACGTGCGCATTTTCGCAAA
The DNA here is from genome assembly GCA_018208015.1 of Medicago ruthenica. NCBI lineage: Eukaryota > Viridiplantae > Streptophyta > Magnoliopsida > Fabales > Fabaceae > Medicago > Medicago ruthenica. The sequence continues at coordinate 54,984,506 of CM031371.1, read as the reverse complement.
ATGAGACGAACTTGCGCGTTTTTAGCAAATTTGCTAAACTTTCCCATTTTGGATTTTCAAACCATATGTTTTGACATACCTTGGGATTTCTAAAGAATTCAATCCAAAAACATGAATGAAAAAGGGATGGTGTGACGTATGTCTCTCCATCGCCCCGATTGTACGAATGCGTGACGTATGTCTCGTCGCTCGGACAATCGTCATTCCTTTTTTAATATGTACAACCCTAACCAAACCAAATCTTGGCCCCTTGTGGTCAATCCAAACCTTTTGGTCCCCCGTTGGCCATTAGACTCAACCCCTCGACTCGTTAGAGTCCACTCGGTCAATGTTCGACTCGTCCGAGTCCATTGTACCCGTTCTTGATCTCAGTGGATCAATCGAACGATCGCCCGACTCTTCGGAGTCCACTCGGTCAATGTTTGACTTATAGGAGTCCATTGTACCTCTCTTGGTCCCATAGCGACCAATTCAACCCTCTACCCTAATGGACGTACCTTTTAACAATTCTAATGTGATTCGCGAACGAACGCTTAATAAGTCTCCAAGTGCGAGCATACAAGCAACGTTTAATCGCAAGAATTCGGTTAAAACATCGTCCAATTAAAATCAACCAACACACATACGTTTTTCTACCAAAGAACTACGTATGCTTTGAATTCTCCGACTACCGGGAGATACGTAGGAGCAAGATCGACATCTTGTCAAGCACAATAATAATAAAAACTTTTTTTCTCTTTTCGTTTGTTTTTATCTCTTTCTTTTCCCCCTTATTATATTTTTAGCATAAATGAACACGCACGCAAAGTATTAAAAAGCAATTCAATCTTTAACCAAATAGAAGGTTCCCGTTGAGTACAACGGACGTGAGGGGTGCTAATACCTTCCCCTCGCGTAACCGACTCCCGAACCCGACAATGGTTGCGATGACCTAATCCTTATCCTCATCGTCTAAAGGGTTTTATTATCGTTTCCCTTTACAACAAAAAAAAAACTTAAGGGTTTATCAACGTTCCCTTTACACAAAAACTTTGGTGGCGGCTTCACAAAGGCACCCTCCGAGCGTTCGAGGACGACCTCGGAGGATCTGCGCGTCTTTTTCCCGAGGAAAAAAACGAGGTGCGCACAGCTGGCGACTTCACTGGGGACCCTGTTCCCACTAGCGAGTCAAGCCTAACCTGTTTGGGTTAAAGACAATTGTTTTATTTTCTTTGCGTGCCATGTTTATTTATTTTCTTTATTCATGCATGTTATATTTATGCTTTATGTTTATATTTGCTTTATTTGCTTTATATTCATATTATATCTCAAATGTGGGGGTTACTTGAGTGATGTTACTCCACATTGTTCGGGTTAATGCCGGACGTGTGAGGCTCTCTACCCGAGCTTGAGAGAAAAACTAAGTTAGAAGGAGGTTGTGTGCGGAAGCCCGCGTTGACGTATGTCCGTGAGGTAGGATGCCCAACCCCGCTTAGACGAGATTCTCATATGGAATTAATTGAAGTCATGTCGACGTATGTCCATAGACAACCCTAATTCCATATAAGGTTGATGACTCTAAGGACCTCTTCTTAGGAATCTTACCTATTAGAGCCCACATGTGAGGATGGGGGGGAAATTCCGAGCCTCCACACATTATCCATTCACATTCACTCGTGTTTGCTACATTTTGTTTTATTTTATCAGGGGCAATCAGCCTTTATTTGTTTATTATTTGTTTTATGCATAACTATAGTTGGGGATATGAATGACCAATGGTTGAGGGGTAGCAAAATTTTCAAAAAAAATTTCAAGTACTTCGCAGTGCGAAGTACGCGAATTTTGTCAGCCCAGCTGACCCTTCATTTACTCCCTCTCAACCACCCATTTCCACTATCTTTTCTTTATTATTTGCCCCAACCGTTTGTCTCCTTTTCCTTAACTCTTAAAACAAAAAAAACACACATTTTTGCCATAGTTTAAAAAAAAAGGGGGAGAGTGCTAGAAAATTTGAAAAAAAAAGGGGGCACACCCATTTTGTTAATCTTCCCTTTTTCTTCATCTAAACTTTGTATTATTCCATCCAGAACCAACAACCAGGTATGAATTCCTTTCTTCTTTCCCTCTGTTCATCTTTAATTCGTTTTGTAACTATTTAGGGGTTTTAGGGTTTCTGATTTTTAAGCTCACATACTAGAATTTAAGTTCATGATAAGCTACATTTAGCCCTTAGTTTGCTGTATTAAGTTAAGATTTAGCAAACATACATCATGGGTATCTAAAACAGGCCTGTTTCTTTCGATTCTAAGTTGTTTTTTAAAAAAAAAAAAAAGAAACCCATTTGCAAGAAATTGAAAGAAGGAGGGTTGTTGAGAGTTTCTTTTTGGTACCCAGCCTTTGATTTTGAAATCATTTAGTTACATGCATTGTTTTTTAGAAGTTCAAGCCAGGAGGTATAGGTAGGATTTCTGAGGTTTTACTGTCATGGTCGCAGAGCAAAGTTCAACTTCGCACTGCGACCGTTTCTGGGCAACCCAGAAAATTTCGAGTACCTTCGCACTGCGAACATGCCTTCGCAGTGCGACTGTAGCAGGAACAGAACCTGTGTTTCTCCCATTTTTTTCCTCCAATCCCATTCATGTCACTTTTAATCGCTTGCAATCATACTGACTTTGCCCTTTTCCTTGCAGATGGCGCCAAGACCAGTGGGAAAACGCTCAAGGGGTGAGGCATCCGGATCTAGACCCCAAGGGGGTTTTGATGCCTCTCGCTTCCTAAGTCTTCGAAACCAAGAAAGATACGAAGAACTTCTTCATAGAACCTTCTGGCCTGAGAGGCAATTCATCATAAGTGACAGGGGCACTTGGAGAGAGCTGGCCCGGTTGATAAACCACCGCCGGTGGGGAGTTTTGGTAAACCCTCCCCTTAACCTCAACTACGATATAATCCGGGAATTCTACGCAAATGCCATTCCCGTGGATCCAGAGGGAGAGTTTACGTATCAGACCATGGTGCGTGGTCGGGTCATTAGATTCGATCGTGACGCCATCAACACCTACCTCCGAGACCCCTTCCAATTGGAAAATGATGAGCTGTGTGCTTTCCATAAGCACCAGAATCGTGGTAATTGGAACCACGATCTCTACGCTCAAACCATTTTCCAATCCGGAAAAAGTTATGAGCTTAATGCAGCAGGGCAGCCCACAAAAGCCCTCAGGGGCAACCTCACCACCTATGCCCAGGTCATTTTCCACCTTATCGTCCACAACATAAAACCCAAAAGCCATACCTCCTCCACCACTATGGATGTCACTCCCCTTATCTACTATATCCTCACCGGTAAACAAGTAGATGTGGCCAGGGCCATTTGCCAGGAGATTAAGATAGTGGTCGAGAGTGGCATCAAGCCACCGGCCAAGAAGATGTGCCCACTTGCTTTCCCGGGTCTTATCATGGGACTCTGCCGGGACGCCCGCGTAGTTATCCCTCCCCAGGTGTCCGAAACCATTAAGAACCCCATTACGGACGAGTACATCTCCAGACACTGCACGGGGAGAAGAGCGAGGGCACAGCAGCCACGGCCTAGGCCTCCACCAGCATCAGGGGACTGTCGCACTTGCACTTTCATATTGGAGCAGAATGCCTCCTCCCATCGATACATGACTATGATGCATGATTCCATGTATCGTCTTCAGAGGCAGCTGGGTAGGCCGACAGATCCTGATGATCAGATACCGACACCCCAGATGTTCGCGGCTTATGGTCGTTGGCCCGGGGATAGGCCAGAGCAGGCAGAGGCTGGAGGCAGTGGTACAGCGGCCGGAGACCAGGGAGGAGATGATGAGGAGGATGAGGACGAGGAGGACGAGGATGAGGAGACCGAGGATGATGAGGCTTTCACTCCTTGAGTGACCCTTTTTATGTTTTCTCATATTTTGTTGTTCATGTTTATGTCATTTTTCTCGTACACTTTTAGAGTTCCCTTTTGTTTGGTACTTTGTAGCTATATTGATACTCTTGCTTTATTATTCGAGTACTTTTTGCTTTTATTACCTAGCATTTGCATCATAATCATGCCTATTTATTTTTAGTATGTGTGATTGTTGAAATTTTTTGTCACCTATCATTAATATTGTGAATTTGACAAATCTTTCTGCAAACCGAATAAGCCAAAGTTTTAACCATAGACAAATTGTAGTGATGAATGTGATTAATTTTCGCAAGGCTAAATGCATGCTTCCTATTTCTTTCCGTGATTTAAACTTAAAAGGGAAATGTATATTCCATACCAAATTACACCATACAATTCACGTTATTTAATATGTCTGTTCTATGAACCATTTAGAACCAGCCAGATGTGAGGAATCCCCAAAGTTATCATAATACATATGCAGGAGATCGACATTTTTGTTTAGCTCGATTTTTTTATGTTAAATCTGAATTTTGTTTTTTATTACATAAAAGTGTTGACATGATCAAGGCATTTGTTTGAAAACGAGAGAAAACAATCAGCCACAAACAGCCCACCCTGTGAGAAGTGAGTATTTGTTAAACCCCTTCGAGCCTAACAAATCAGAATTTTTGACTATGAACTGCCAACTTTCATAAGCTCAACTGCTTAATGAGATTGCCGGAGTTTGTAAAAAAAATATTTTCAGTTCATAGTCAAAATATCACTGAATTCTGATAATTTCCTTTCGATTTTTGAACCCTTAAAACATCATGATTAGTGTCCCTTGCCAAAAGAAAAGGGAACATTCAATTAGGGTATCGTACCGAAGCAAAAGGGAAAAAAGGGGAGGAGTTGTGAAAGTCGGACAACGGTGGATTTCTTAAATTGATCTTGATAACCCAAGAAAAGAAAGAAAAAAAGAAAAGCAAACCAAGAAAAAGAAAAAAAAGAGAGAAGAGGAAAGAAAAAGAAGATCGATGAAACCCAAGAGTTGTCAAGATCAAAAGGAAAGTATTTGTGAATCACCAAAATGGTGATTTAAACAAAGAAAGGGGTAGGTTAGAAAGAATGTTCCCTTTTGTTTGGCCATTTGAATTCAATTTCCCCACATATGACATTTCTTTTGTAGCCCAGCCAAATTACAACCCTTAAAGACCTTTTGATCAATGCTTTCATGTTTTTAAGAAACAATAATTGGATGGACATATAACTCGATCGGAATGCTAGCAAAATTGCCGGATGAGTGTTCATAACCCCTCACCATTAATGTTCAATTTGTTTATTTACTTAAATGAGTGATAGGTTGGTTCATTAATAAACATGTTGATAATTTGAACTTTATGATATGATTTTTGTGTGGTATTTATGTCAACTTTTTCAGTGCGATCTCGGAATAATAGGGGGCATAAAATTGCGTACGCAAATTTCATATGAATCCACCAAAGTCAAAAAGCCCGACCTCGCTCGGCAACCAAAGTCAAAAAGCCCGACCCCGCTCGGCAACCAAAGTCAAAAAGCCCGACCTCGCTCGGCAACCAACAATAAAGCCCAATTTCCATTGGCACCCGCATTTTTTTAAACCAAAAACCGGATTGCTCCCGGTGCACAAATCATTCAAGGCTCAACCATGCTCAACACCCTCCCTGCAAATCACAAAAAGCCCAATTTGTCTTTGATATCCCTCAAACACCCAACAAAGGGCCCAATTGGTACTAGCAATCCCAAACACGATTAAAGGAGCCACACCTTTGGGGCAAGTTATTTCCCCCATTAACGAAATTCTTCTCAAGCGAAATCTTTACTTTTGTCAAAATTTCCATCTATGATAGTGTATATTTTTTTCCAAAACAAAAATTACGTGGAATCTTTTATGTTTTTGAATAAGTAATACCAAGCACATTTTCTCTGAATTGTGAATACTTAAAAAAAAAAAAAGAAACGTGCATCAAAGTCTATCCATAGAGCAGATAAGACTCGCAGGCCAAGCATGTTTAATTGCTAAAGGGATTTCTGAAACATCCCCATCAAATCAAGAGCCTGAAGGGACAATCCAAGCAAGGCTGATTAACTAAAGTACAAGCATCTCCCAACGGAACCATCAGTCATGCTCCTCAGCAGTTTAGCACGATTTACACAGCAGGTTAACAATCCCCGCGAGGTATTTATTCCTTATTAATTATTGCGGTATTACCCTGTCCGTATTTAAATATATCCCCTGAGAGTTTACCCCTGTAAGGATTACCAACTGTTTATGCCGGTCCACTTTTTATCTCGCCGGCCTAAGCGGAGCACAAGAACCCCAAGGGTCAAGCGGAACAAAATTCCCCAATAAACACCCGAAACATCCAAACACCAACAAAGGCTGGATATCGATCATGCTTCCAAAATGATCCTTTATCCCCCATAAGCCAAACCTCCTTGATACTCCCCAGGGAGTCTCAACCCCAAACAAAAGTCCAATCAAAATTGGCGAACTACACCGGTTTTGATCCCATTTGGGTATGTAGGCAAAGGACTTCGTCCTTCCAAACCGATCAACCAAAAAACACAAATTTTCGGGCTTAGGCTCGAACCACACCGGATTTGATCCCATTTTGGGTATGTAGGCAAAGGACCTTGTCCTTCCAAACCGACCAACCAAAAAACTAACACAAAAAGAGAGCCCAACTGTCATGAACACAACCACAAACAAAGACCGACTCTGCTCGGCACCCAACCAACATCCCACACATCATGCATAACATAATTCATGCATGCATATAAAAACCATTCATACATATGCATTTCATTTCATAAAGCATGCATCCTCAACAAGGATCCTCCAGTGAGTATCACATATTCACCAACATCCATTAACATTCAACCAGGGGCACCTATTTAGGGTAAGACCGCAGCTCGTTAGGAATCGATATTCAGAAGCAGTACCTGAATAAGATCCCCTAGCTTAGGTATCGACCTCTAGAAGCAATACCTAGAGTAGATCACCTCCCCCAGTGTATCGACCTTCAGTGTTAGCGGCTGAATAAGATCACAGCTCGTTAGGAATCGACATTCAGAAGCAGTACCTGAATAAGATCACCTAGCTTAGGTATCGACCTCTAGTGACAGTGCCTAGAGTAGATCACCTCCATCAATGTTCCACCTCTAGTGACAGTGCCTAGAGTAAACCACTACCCTTAGGTATCGACCTCTAGTGACAGTGCCTAGAGTCGATCGCCGCCATCAATATTCAACCTCTAGTGACAGTGCCTAGAGAAGATCACCTCCATCAATGTTCCACCTCTAGTGACAGTGCCTAGAGTAAATCACCACCCTCAGGAATCGACCTCTAGTGACAGTGCCTAGATAAGATTACCTTCATTCCCCAGTGGATCTACCTCCAGTGTTAGCGGCTGGATACGATCAACCCCTACCAACCATTGCATTTGCATTTCGCGAAGGACAAAATTCGGGTCCTTCTTTTTCTTTGTACTTAATTGATCTTCGCAAAGAGTTCATGAGATGCCCTCGGCACTCACGCACTCTATGCGAAGACACAATTAAGTAGGGGCAGCTGTAGTACCCTAATTTTGTCCTACGCATTTTAAAACAAAAATCAAAAAAATTCAAAGAGGGGAAAAAGTCAAAAGTCAACAAAAGTCAACAGAAAAGTCAACATTTCAAAAATGATGACTTCGCAATGCGAAGCTCCCTTCGCATTGCGAAGTCTGCGATTTTTCTGCAGATTTTTGGTTTCTTGGATTTAATTCCAGAATTTGTTGCATATCATTTCCATAATTATTTTAAGTAGCATTCATGGCTAATTGGGCCAAGCAAAGCCAGAGTTGAAGGACTTGCCATTAATGCCAAGGTTGGAAGCTTTTTCTTCCAACCTAGCATGTGACAAGCAAGTGGGCTTGCCCTTGGGCAGCTCTAGTACCTCCCAGGTGACCTGTTAACCACCACAAGGTTGCCAGCCACCTGCTTGAGGACTTTCCTCCTGCTTGCTGCCCCTAAAACCAGTCAAACCAGCTGGGTTTTTTCACTTGAAAAGCCATGATTGCTACTCTGTTTTTGCAGCAGCTTTTCACCCCCTCACACCAGCCATAAGTAGCCTTTTCACCCCTCAATCTCTGCACAATACAGTGCACGTTTTCAGTTATCAACCATTGAGATTGCAAGGATTGATCCCCAAGCATTAGCCAATTGCAAATCAGCTTTGTTCTTCATCATTACCTTCTAGAATAAGTTGAATTTGTGGCTGAAATCAAGCTGGGTCTTGCCCCTTGGTACAAGGCAGGGTTGCCTCTATCCATTAGCATTTAATGCAAAGGGATTCAGCTTAATCTTGGCCACAAATCAGCTGAATCAAGGGATTGTGTAATGATGACAAAGATTTGATCTTGGCCTATAAATAAGAGGCAATGCCCAAGGTTACAAACACTTGTTCAAAGACAGAAAACACAGCATTTTAAAGAGCAGAAACTCTACTCATTTCAACCTACAAACCTCCACAAATAACCAGAAAAAAACCAATCCACACAAAGCTTTCAAAGGTTCAAGTTCATCACAAATCTTCAAAACCTTTGTGAAAGCCTTCAACCAAATTAAATCAAGTGCAGCTGGAGCTTTGCTAAGGAGTTCTGTAAGTTACTAAGCTCTTTATCTTGCATTCTAATTGTGTTTGCATAGCCATTTTGGCTCAAAACCTCTTTGTCCTAAAAAACCCCTTTTGAATTTCAAAGAAATCCCAAGGTTTTCAAAACATCAAAATTGGTTTGTCCAACCTTTTTCACCCCAAAAACTCAAAGCTTTTCACCCATCTATAAGGTCTTGAGTGTGTTCAGAAGTTGTTTCTGAACAAATGTTCAGAAACAGCTTCTGAACCCAAAATTTCGCATGCTTCGCAGTGCGAAGTCATGGTCGCAGTGCGACCATGACAGAACTCAGAACCTGAGTTTTTGTGTCAAAATGACCAATTTTTGAGGTTCTAGCCCCAGAGCTCAGAACCTAAGAGTTTTTAAACCCATGTTCTTCAAGCCATAACAAAGTTTTTGCATAATTTTGGCAAAATCACAAGTTCGTATAACCATTTTGTGGGTAACTTGCAAAGCAAGTTATGTTCCCAAACTTTCAAAACCACATGAACAAACAAGCTATGTTCACCTTTTCAATCCAAACTTGAACAATAAATATTGTTCATGATGTTCAAAACTCAAAAATGAACATACACCGTTTACGTGCGCATTTTCGCAAAATGAGACGAACTTGCGCGTTTTTAGCAAATTTGCTAAACTTTCCCATTTTGGATTTTCAAACCATATGTTTTGACATACCTTGGGATTTCTAAAGAATTCAATCCAAAAACATGAATGAAAAAGGGATGGTGTGACGTATGTCTCTCCATCGCCCCGATTGTACGAATGCGTGACGTATGTCTCGTCGCTCGGACAATCGTCATTCCTTTTTTAATATGTACAACCCTAACCAAACCAAATCTTGGCCCCTTGTGGTCAATCCAAACCTTTTGGTCCCCCGTTGGCCATTAGACTCAACCCCTCGACTCGTTAGAGTCCACTCGGTCAATGTTCGACTCGTCCGAGTCCATTGTACCCGTTCTTGATCTCAGTGGATCAATCGAACGATCGCCCGACTCTTCGGAGTCCACTCGGTCAATGTTTGACTTATAGGAGTCCATTGTACCTCTCTTGGTCCCATAGCGACCAATTCAACCCTCTACCCTAATGGACGTACCTTTTAACAATTCTAATGTGATTCGCGAACGAACGCTTAATAAGTCTCCAAGTGCGAGCATACAAGCAACGTTTAATCGCAAGAATTCGGTTAAAACATCGTCCAATTAAAATCAACCAACACACATACGTTTTTCTACCAAAGAACTACGTATGCTTTGAATTCTCCGACTACCGGGAGATACGTAGGAGCAAGATCGACATCTTGTCAAGCACAATAATAATAAAAACTTTTTTTCTCTTTTCGTTTGTTTTTATCTCTTTCTTTTCCCCCTTATTATATTTTTAGCATAAATGAACACGCACGCAAAGTATTAAAAAGCAATTCAATCTTTAACCAAATAGAAGGTTCCCGTTGAGTACAACGGACGTGAGGGGTGCTAATACCTTCCCCTCGCGTAACCGACTCCCGAACCCGACAATGGTTGCGATGACCTAATCCTTATCCTCATCGTCTAAAGGGTTTTATTATCGTTTCCCTTTACAACAAAAAAAAAACTTAAGGGTTTATCAACGTTCCCTTTACACAAAAACTTTGGTGGCGGCTTCACAAAGGCACCCTCCGAGCGTTCGAGGACGACCTCGGAGGATCTGCGCGTCTTTTTCCCGAGGAAAAAAACGAGGTGCGCACACTCTCCCTTTTCAGGCCGTTACACAGGCTTTCCTAGACTTCCGTGTGCACATCATTCCTCAGGCTGCGTGGGGTAGGGAGGTTGATCAGCCATGGCAGTACGAGGAGGGATAGATGAGGTGGTACGGACATGTGTCTCACCCAAAGATTCTGCCACCTATTGATGGATCTCCTCCGAGGCCAGCAAATGAGGAGCAGATCATTGCACACCATCAACAGCGGCACCAGGAGAGAGGCTCGCCTGAAACCATTGACATGGTTGGTGGACTTGCTTGCCAGGCTGATGACTACTTAGGTTAGGAGGCGATGAGCAGTGACCAGCTATATCAGGCGATGTGCCATATCATGGACATGATGACATCGATACTGTCCAGGAGGTCGAGGAGGCGGCAGCAGCAGCATGATGACCAGGATCAGGATTAGGACATTTTTGTAGGATTTTTGTTATTTTTTTTTGTTGACATTTGTTAGATTTTTTTTGTAAATTTATGACACATTCACATTATCGTATTTTTTTCGGGTTTATTTTGCTTTATTTGGATTATTTTGATTACTTCGAAACAACAATAACAATTCCTTCATGATCCGAACTAAAAGTTCACACAATAAGCGTTACATTACATTACATTATCCCTAAATTTGTTGTATCATCATGAATGATGTTGGATTTTAATTTAATTCTTGAAAATTTGCTGAAAACATATATATGCTCTCGTGTCTTATACTTAGTGTTGGACTCAAAAGAATGAAGAGAACACAACACATGTATTCTACCAAATCAGCTATATATGTTTTCACATCGAATTCTCTCATATAAGATGAGTCATGACAAAAAGGAATGCATTCCAATATATTATTTTGAACTTAATTCTACTGCCTTATCAACTGAAAAAGTTTCAATTGACAGAGGAGCATGATCAAGCACAAAACAACATCTTAGAACTGCATTCCCTTTTGCCACACTCATCTTATATGAAGGAATTCGATGTGAGAACCTATATAGCTGATTCGACAGAATACATGTTGTGTTCTCTTCATTCTTTTGAGTTTCCAAAAATACTTGCAAACCTTGCAAACCTTTACACTAAGTATAAGACACTTCAATGCCAAAATTTTCCGCAAACTTTCAAGAATTAAAAAAAAATCCAACAAAATAATGACACAACCTAATAATACTACCTAAACATCTTCATCCGACCGAACCAAACTCTTGAGAATATCTTCAGGCGACCTCAGCAACATAACATCCATCTCGAGGGGGATCATGTTCGGCTCAGCAAATATCAAGAACATGCTCCTCACGTCGTTGTCGTTCGTTAACTCCAACCGAGTGAACGACAAATTCCCGTCTGAGTCGAACGATGGACGGTGATACCAAACGTATTCCACCCTCCTCGCGTCTCCGTGGTTGATTCGTTGGTTGATTTCATGAAGTAGATCCTTCAATTCTTTTAACGTCACATCGTCGCGAACCTTGAAAAAATGTTGGTTTACCACCGTTGAAGGGATACATGAAAGTACATAAACCCTAAAGCTAAAAATTACAACATAAACATGCAAAGATTTAAACATTTAAGCAACATAAGTCATTTCCACGTAAACAATCTATCATTTCTGCCAAAAAAATAAAAAATTAAACAAAGTCTAAAACTAAAAAAAAAAATTAAGATAATAAATGTAACATATAAGCATAAAATGACAATGAAATTGATTATGGAAACTTACTTGTTATTGGAGTGTTGGTTGATTTGAGGTTGAAAATTTTGAGATTTTTGGAATATTTGAGAGAGCTTTTAGAGTTTGAAGAGATGAAGTTGGAGGTTCTGGGTGCTGAGCTTCATAAGTAATGATCGCAGCGGTATTTAGCTGCCGATGGGGACGGCAGCAACTAACTGCCGCCGGATCCTTCCCATCGGCAACAAACTGCCGCCGGGGTAAAAACGTAAATTACTGGTGTATTTTAGCTTTCTTTGAAGTGGGAAAAACAATTTTCAATATAAATAGATAGTAGTGTTGGTGAATTAAGGTTAGACTCATAACACACACATTTGAGAAAGAGGCAAGAGTAGAGGCAAAGAGGAGAAAGAGGAAAGATATAGAAAGAAGAGGAGAGCTTAAGTAAATCTAGAGGAGAGGTGAACCAAGTTTGGGGGAGGCTAGAATTAAAGGATAAGAGGTATGGGTGTGAGTTATATTATCATTTGGAGATTTATGAACAGATGGGTAGATTAAAGTTTTGTATGATTATTGCTAAATTCATGTTTTGATGATAAATTAATGTTGAATTCGTGCTCTAGATTGAAGTTATGATTATGAGTATATGATTATGTATGAATCCTTGATGTTATGATGTTAAATCCATCAATTGTTTGTGTTGTTGTTGAGTTTTTTTAGTTTATGATGAATTGAGTGAATAATCATGAGACTCCATGTTGAATTGGTGTTTTGTTATGTATTAAATGTTCAATAAATGTGTAATAACTATGAGTAATGTTTTTACAACGATTTTGGGTTGAATGAGATCAAAAACGGAATTTTTGGCGTGTTTTGGAGGTGTTCCCGAGAGGGAAAACCCATTTTCTGGGTGACCAGGAAACTGGGGCTCGCTTAGCCACCTTTGTAGCTCGCTTAGCGACCAGTGCAGGACCAACATCAGCTGTTTCGTGCATTTTCGTCCTTGGGGGATGTTTTCGGACATCCCTGGAGATTCCTTTGGTGATGTTTTGCTGCTGTTTTGATGATTTATTACATGATGATGTGTAGTGATGTTGAAAATGATTATGTTATGAGATTTTGGAATAAAGTGGATAAATGGGAAGTTGGTAAAATGAGACAATTTTTGTAAAAAGAGATAGACCAACCAGTATGATCTAACTTGATTTGTTTGTGAATAAGTATGGTAATTAAGATGATTAATAATAGGGTGAGATTAAACATATAAGTGCCTTATGAATTGATTTGTGCTTTTAGTAAATGTTTCGCAAGGATTGAATATGCAATGAAGTAAATGTGATGACGTGTATGTATTGTTGATGTGGAAATATGCTAAGGCTTGATATGAGGATATGGTGATGCTTGATATAAAAATGTGATTAAATGTTGATATGCTTGATGAAATGAATTAATTTTATGATGATGATGATATGATGACATGTGATATGATGGTGTGATTATACGTTAGTATGTTGATAAGAATATATGTCAATATGTTGATGTGATTAAATGTTGATATGGTGATTTGATGATGTGTGGATGTATTGATTTGACAATGCGTTGGTGTATTGATGTGTTGATATGTATATGATGAAGTGATTATATAATGGTGAGCTATGTGATGTCGTGCATTGTCGAGTCTATACTTGGTATCCATGCATCATGGTCAGTCCAATCTTGATGTTGTGAATCTTGACGCTATGAATCATTACGCTGCGGGAGAAATCAGTAATATACCTTTGACTATCCAAATATTTTACTTTGTGGGATCACTCAGTAACATAACTCTGATGTTCAAAACATGCTACCATATGCTACGATAGCATACATCACTATGAGTCTATGTAGAAGATGTTTATTTGACTATGTGTGACTACGTGATTATGTGCTATTGGATGATGTGGAACGTGACTATGAGTTATGTGAGAATGTGTCTAAATGAGTACGTGATTATGTTTAATTGTCTTGGATGTGAATATATATATATATATATATATATTGAGTATGATTTGCTGCTTATTTATGATAAATCTTTGTTGAATGTATAGTTGCCATGTTTTGTCTATCCTTTAACTATACATGCGTTCATATTTTTCCATGTGTTGAATATTTCTCACCCTTTTGCGGGTTTTCGCCTATGCCCTTGTGGTGTAAACTTGCAGGTCGAGGAAGATTAGTTGATGTGAGTTTTCCGTGGATGACTTTGGAGCCTACTCGTTCTTTACCGCTTTCTTTTGGAGTCTAGCATTAACATTGCTCTGATTTAGGTATGTTGGGATTCATTTTATGTCTTCCAGACTTATTTTATTGAACCTTTGAGTTCACCTGTTGATGTATTTCTGAGATTTGATGTTGACATTATGTTGTTGAGATTATTTCGTTGCGACTTGATATATTATTTATGTGATATGCTATTTATATTTGTTGCATTATTATTTAAAAATTGTATGCAGAGTTTAGGGTGTTACAATTTGGTATCAGAGCAGGTCGGTCCAGTCAGGCCAAAACTTTTGTTTCTTTCCCTCTGTATGCGACATGTATGTAAGTACTGTCAATACTTGTCATGTTCTGTTAGGCGGCTGGTGGGTCTAATCAAAGTGGGGGAAAAGTAAGATGCTACAAGTGTGGTGGAACCGGGCATCATTTTGCTGATTGCAAGGGTACTGCAATGACTTGTTTCAAGTGTGGGAAGGCTGGACATCGTGCTTTTGAGTGCAAGAGTAAGGAGGTGGTTTGCTACAATTGTGGGGAAGATGATCATATTTGTTCTATGTGTTTGAAACCAAAGAAGGAGAGGTCAGATGGGAAGATGTTTGCTTTGAGTTTTGAGGAGAGTCCGTAGCCAGACAAATTGATTTGAGGTATTTGCTTCATTAATAACACTCCTTTGATTGCTATCATTGATATTGGTGCAACGCATTCGTTTACCTTTCTTGATTGTGCTAAAAGATTGAATCTAGTTCTATCTTCGATGTTGAAAGGGATGGTCATTGATACCCCGGCCAATGGCTCGGTGACCACTTCCTTGGTATGTGTAAAATGTCCTTTGAATTTTGGTGAAGTAGATTTTAAGTTGGATTTAGTTTGTTTACCCTTGGCTCATATGGATGTTATCTTCGGTATGAATTGGTTGTTGTCTTTTGGTGATAAATAGATAAAACTTCCCAGTATAGTGTCAAGTAAGTGGGCCAGGTGTCAATAAAGTATCTTTTTCTGATCACTCATTTTGATTCTAACAATGTTCTTATGGGATTGCTTTCCATCAAGATCCCACATTGTTTGCCTGTTATATGATCAATCTTCTCTTACCTTGATGCATGGGCAACATATGCAGTGAACATTACCAACTGTATTGAGAATTCTTACGTTATCTCATAAGAGCCCAGTCAGATTGTTATTGACACCACTGAGCCAAACAGAACCGTTTAGCTATCTCAAGTTGAAATAGATGCCTTACCAGAAGTATCTAGAAGGTGATCAATACCTAGTACCACTCTGTGTGCATGATAAAGTCCAACAAATTATTGACAGCGTGAATATCCCATGCTAATACTTCCCCCTCCCTCCATAAAAGACCTTGGAGAAGTATTTAACAGAATTTGTGCAAGGGCTTGGAGGATATTTGCCACGGGCTTAAATGTTATCTACTCTAGAAGGATCAATTACCACTGGGAGCTTCTGTGTGACTCAGTTCATGCAACTACTGATCATTTGAAGCATCAGTTGGAAGACAAATTGATAAGGAATCAGCTGAAGTGGTTGGAAGTTGACAGGAATGAGATGGAAGTTGTAGACCTCAGAAGAAACATCTACAGACAGTTGGAAGTTGCACCTGTAGAAGTACATAGTGAACTCTCTCACACCGCAACTCAGACTCAGCAATCTGATATGGAGCTTCAAGTTGTGAGTGACAAGAGAAATATGACCAATGAGGAAAGGCTGACAAAACTAAAGGAAAGGGAGGAGCAGATACTGGTTGAGATGGCTTAAATGAAGGAGACACAGGTGGGACTTATCAGTCAAGTGAAGGATCTGGCTAAATCTCAGAAGAAGGTGGAAGCAGCATCAAAGGAAACAAATGATAATGTCAAGAAGCTGATTCAAATGCTAGCTGCCAAGGACCATGATTAAGATTTTACTTTGTGTTTTGCACTTTCCTTATATATTTGTGTTGTACTCCTAATTCTGCACTTTGTTTAACTCTGTGTTTTATGCATGTTTTTTCTAATTAATTTGCTTGATCTGCTACATTTGCTTAACTTGCATAAATTTTTTATGATGACAAGATGGGGAGTAAAATAGAGTATTTGAACACTGAGCCTAATCAAAAGCTAAGGAACTTTTTGTTTTTTGAATAATGTTATAAAATTCAAAATAAAAAAATACTGCGCTTAATGTTAATCTTATCTGACTGATGAGATATCAGACTAGACTTAATCACAGCTTGCAACACACTATGTGACCAAATGTCTGATATCTTGAGGTATCAGACTGGACTTAATCGGAGCTTACAAACCTCTGTGTGACCAAATGTTTAATATCTTGTTGATGTTCTGATATGCTTTATTGTTATTTGTTCTAATGCACTCAAGAGTGATTAAGAATGAATTTAATTAAATGAGATATAACTTAGGGGGAGCTTGCAAATCTCACCTTAATGGACTATCACAGACTCAGGGGGAAGAGCTTGCAAACCTCAGACCCTGAAGTCTAAATGTTAATTAGATTAACAACAATTGTTCAAAATACTTGTCTTTGTCATCATCAAAAAAGGGGAGATTGTTAGAACAAGAAAGGTCTTGTATAATTCCTCTAAGGTTTTGATGATAAAAAAATATTGAAGAAAAATTGGAATTCTAATATATGTTCAAGTGCGCAGAATCAAGAAAGAATTTATCATTCAAGGATGAACATATGAAGAGCATCAGAAGGGCCAAGAGAAGCTAAGAAGACTATGGTAAAAGATATGAAGGAAAGACAACCAGAAGTCAACGTCCTAAGAAGACAGGTACCACACAGAAGCTGATGAGTTATCTTAACAGACTCTGTGATGGTCATCAGACTCAGAAGCAGACCACATACTTGGATGACCCCCAGATTTGCGAAAATCCAAAGGGACCCAGAATCCACGTAGGTTTTGTCTTATTCTGTGAACTGCCACTATTAAGGATCTAATATGTACAGTTCTTTTATCTTCCTCTGTCTACGTGTACAAACAGACAAAGGACCTCAAGAACAAAGAGAATGCAATGGATAATTCTTCTTTCAGCAAAGGAAAATTCAAAGACCATTCAACGAAATTATGCATATGCGGCAAAGGCCAACGTTCTTGATTGAAGCTTCTCAACGACTTTATTTGCGTTGGCACTCTTCTCTAACGTCTCTCAAATCGCTGCCTATAAAAGGAGCTGA
Organism: Medicago ruthenica; assembly: GCA_018208015.1. Lineage (NCBI taxonomy): Eukaryota > Viridiplantae > Streptophyta > Magnoliopsida > Fabales > Fabaceae > Medicago > Medicago ruthenica. The sequence continues at coordinate 54,967,087 of CM031371.1, read as the reverse complement.
AGACCATGAAGAAAATTAACAAGACTCTACTATTCTACTATGCCATTACTCTGTCAAATCTAATAGCGCAAAACACTTAGGATTTTTGTATCAAAGTTTATATCTTAGAAATCCTAGAGTTGTAAGAGAGTCTCTTCATTTCTTCATTATACACTACCATTGTTAAATCAAGTGTAGAACAAATTAGAAGTCTCAGCTTGTGAAACTTGAGCGTATAGGTCTCCTAGTGAAACCTTGAGCAACTAGAAGTCTCTTAGGTGTGTCCTTAGAGCACTGGAAATCTCTTGTCTGCGTGCTCAAGCCCTTGTAAGTCTCTTGGAGTATTCCTTGAGCAAGGAAGTTTTTAGGAGATTCCTAGAACAGCAAGTCTTAAGCATGTGTGCTTAAGCAAAGGAAGTCTTTAGGAGAGTCCTAGAGCAAGAAGTCTTAAGCAGGTGTGATTAAATAAAGGAAGTCTTTAGGAAGAGTCCTAGAGCAGGAAGTATTGAGCAGGTGTGCTTGAGCATAGGAAGTCTCTTGGAAGAGAGTCCTCGAGCAATTTGTAATCCTGAGTGATTGTAGTGAAATCCTTTGGAAGTGCAAGGGGACTGGACTACTCCTGTGTTGTGGGAGGAACCATTATAAAATTGCTCAGTGTCTGCTTTCTTTCTCTCTCTCTGTCTTTATCTTTGTGTTTCTGTACTTTATCCGCTGCACTTAGACTCTGTATCAAAATCTGTATATCTCAGATTTTGAACAACTTTTTAACACTAAAAAAAAGACATAAAAAACCAACACAATTCAACCCCCCTTCTTGTGTTTTTCTCACCGCCAGACACATATTTTCTAGGGGGTTTAGGAAACCTTGTTGTGCCTGAATTTGAGGTGGGGGGAATTCCCCATGACTGCTCTAAGTTCAGATTGCCATTGTTTATGCATTGAGTCTCTTAGGCTAACAGAGGTTTATATTTGTGAAGTGGATCCATGATCCATGGTTGTTCACCATCATAACTTATTGCTCATCTAGTTGTTGTCACACCCACATGGATTGACACATATGCATCAGGTCATGGTACGTATCTTGCAAGACTTGTCGATGCAGGTGGAAAACTTGGCCATGGGTGCAACTTTGAACAGTCTTAAACTGGTCGTGAAATTCCAACTATTGGGTCGCATATATATCATCAAGTGTAAAACATGTTGCTCACCTAAAAAGTGTTGAGATAAGGTGGAACTTGCACTATTGGCCATGTGTCCTTTTGCCTTAAGTGGCCTATATGCCAAATGTATTTTACCTGCTTGAAGGTTAGCCTGGTTATAAGCATCATTCTCCAATGAGTTTCCCCTATGGTTAGCCGTCATAAAAATATTTGGATGGGAATAACGTGTATCATGTGCCAATTGTATAGGAATCAACTCGGCCTATTGAGGCTTTACCGATGCGATGACCTGTTTGCTTTGCTGAGAAATACCTTCCTTATATTGGTTCCCTTGCAAATCTTATGGAGTATTTGTGAGTGAATTGTCACCATAATTCGTTCGTACAATCTCCAAACACTTGGCTTGTTTATACTCATTTTGAACCATGGGTTTCAGAATGCCAACAAGTTGTTTGGAGACTTGAAAAATGATGTCATGTATCCCAATGTTAATCTATTGTCTAATAAAAATATATTGTCATTGCTAGTAGGGTCTTAGATGTTTTAACTGGTTGTACCTCAGAAACACTAGAGAGAGCGATATAAGTTGGCATTCCCAACAATTGAGAAGGTTTATTCGGATGAGAGAATGTCCTGACTTTCTGGTTGCTAAAGAAGGCAGTTGTTCTACATTGCTGAGACTCTTTCCAGACCTTAGATGTGTACATCAAATGCAATCTTGAGCTAGGGGAACTGAAATTTTCATGGTAAAGGTTGTATCATCCCATCGGGTGTGCTAAATTTGTTGATGGAGGTTGAATTTAGCCGAGGTCGGTTGAGTTTCCTGAGCTATGATTCCCTTGCTTCAAGCGATTAACACTTTGGAAGGAACTTTGTCCAACAGTTGTGGGTTCTCTAACTTATCTTTTTGAGCATTAAGTACCAGTGGTTCAAGTGGTGAAATCCTAAAATTGGAAATCTAATGTGGTATATACGTATATGTTTTTGTTCTGGTATATATTCTTGATTCTACATTAGGACGTCTAATTTTTTTTAGAAAAAAAAAACACATCCGAAATTTAGTATCCGGACATGTTCAATACTCTGCATGTAGGACTTTGTTTATGTTTGTGTCTGAAACTTAACACATCCATATTCTACAATTTAGATGTGTATTTGAAGAAATATACATGTCCCGGGTCTACCACATATGGTGTGTGTTTCTGTGTTCCTATTCAATATATGATATTTAACACTTATGGATTATACAATATGAACTTTGTAAATATCAAAATTCTGGTTGTTCCACAATTCTAACACGTGATTATACATTACAGTCCCATTATTTATATTTTTTGGAGTAAAAAAATCAATTTTATTAAAATAAACACAACACAAGTACAAGGTATACTTTGTGTGTGAAAATAGTTCCGAGAATTGGCACAAGTGATGATAGAATAACATATGATGTTTTTAGTTATTTTCTTTGCTTTGAAGGAAAATTAGAAGTCCAAAGAGGAGCTGTCAATGGTTTTAGGAACTTTGTATTGTTTTCATTCGAGTTGTTGTAATTCAGTTTTGTCCTAAATCACGCAACTCGATAGATGTTGAGTTTTTTTAGTGAGAAATCATGTAAATTAGCAAACAACACATCAAGTGAAGGATCGATAATATGAAGATTGAAGATCAATGGTTCTTAAAAAACATTTGAAGACAATACAAAGTGAAGAAAATTCATTTGAAGTTCCAAGGCATTGCAAGACGGAAGAACGATTGAAAAAGGGTCGAAAACTTCAAAATTCCCACAGAAGGGGATGCCTCATGTGTCCCTGCAGATGAGCTATGCGACCCTGTGCATGTGACAACATTATGTTGGAACAAAATGTATGAACAAGCCTCTTTTGAATTTTGATGATAACAAGGTGTTAAAAAGAAAATTGGATATGCTAATACTTGTTCTAAGTGTGCAGGACCATATACTTAAATCATGTATCTAATAGTGGTTCTGAAAGATCAAGCCAAGAGCAAAGGAAAATATTGAATCTTGAGTCTCAAGTCAGAATCTGAAGACAGTCAGGATCTGAAAGCATCAGAAGCTGGAAGATCAGAAGCTGACTCTCGGAGTCTGAAGACCGTAGTTTGAAGACCGAAGTCTGAAGGAGAATAAGAAGTCAACTAATGTCACTGTCAAAAGGACATAGTACATCCACAACCTCTGCAACAACCTCAGAGTCAGAACAAGCTCTGAAAACATTGTCTCCTTGGACAAAACATTTAATCCATATTCAGCAAAGGATTCAAACGTTATTCTTCATGGTACGCATACCAAATCAAGGAACAAATCAACTTTGGATCAAGCTTCAGTTTAAATGACTCGTTTGATGAAATGGCATTCATATTTTGGCATCTTCTCAACATCTCTTTATTCCTTTATATAAAAGATTGAAGATTTGAAGAAACAAGACTTACGAATATACAAGACTCTACAATTTTGAAAGTGCCAATACTCTGCCAAATTCACTACGCATCAAACTCTTAGAAATTCTTACAAACTTTCATATCTTAGAATTTCTTAAGACTAGAGTCTAAACACTGTGTTGTATTTTGTAAACACCTCTGATAGTATATGAAGTGTTAATTCAAACTATTTTTTTGTAATCTTAGTTTGTCAGAAGTCTATTGCTTGTGTGTTTGAGCAATTAGGAAGTCTCTTGAAGTTGTTCTTGAGCATTGTGAAGTCTCTTGCTTTTGTGCTTGAGCATTTGTAATCTGTTTGAAATTTGGCACAATAATGTCCTGATGTTGTACGTGATGTTCCTGAAGGGATTTAAGAGGGGTTTTTCAAAAAATTAATCCTCTTAGCGGAACAAATCCCGTTGAAACGGATCTTGATTAAATCATTAATCACAAATAAAACACATATACTTAAACAGTTTAAGGATTCATGTGTTTACCTCTTGAAGCACATAACCTTTGTAGCAGAATTGTTTCTGATCACGAGCAAAGCAACGTAGCGATGCCTCTATTCAGTCCACACGAACATAACTTCTCCGATGACCGGTGCTAGCCAATTCCAACGGAGATTCAGAGAAAACAGGGTTTAGAGAGCGGCGGCTAGGGTTTCACAACTTTTGTGAATTAGGTTAAGTGTTTAAAAAAAACTCTATAATGCTTCACCACAAGTGTTCTATTTATAGAACCACTTGTGTGGTCAACAAGTCAAGCACTTAAATACACCGTATCCTTGTGTGTGACCCCTATAGGTTCCCGTAACGTTGGCAATAATATTAAATCACCTATTTAATATTATAAACAGTGAGCGGTATCTAGCAACACATCACTGCTACCCAAGTGACGAGAATGTCATGTGATCTGACGAAACCTTTCTGTGATAATGATCATGTGTATAATTACCCCTTTGCCCTCATGTCTATATTGAACACAAGACATAGACCGTGTCATCCTTGTCTAGTTCAATATTGGGCCCATAGACATTTCTCCTGTTATGTAGGAGGGGCAAATTCCATCTAGGTCACTCATGTCCCTCAACACGATTCATGGAGTACCCATCAACCAACTTTATAGTCATCCTATTACAGACAACGTTTGAATGGTGATAAAGCACTCGACTCCTACATCTAGGGTACATAGTGGTTTCAGGTCAAAGGGTGGAATACACCACTATCACTATGAGAATATCTTATGACACTTTTCATAACTTTTACTATGTAGTATTCTCATGGCGGGTCAATCCAGTATAAATATTACTCCTAATATTTATGCCTATGTGAAGACTTGATAACTCTTTATCTGTGATCCGTGAGATGTGATCTTCAGTCTACCCACATAATAGTCGCTATGCTTTAATGTTATCCCATTTCACAATAAAACTTGACTACAGATACTTTAAGAATAATGTCCTTTCATTTAATGAGTCTCACAAATTAAACAGACTAATTATTCTAGGGAATTTATTATTTTGAAACTGAACGAAAGAATAAATAAAAGGCCTTATATATATATATATACATTCATAAATATATATATCAAAGTCATGATACAAGGCCAAATCCAATCAAAATAGATTGGCTATTAGGGCTTATTCCAACAGTTCCAACACTGGAACACAGATAGAATGTGGAGTACAATATTTCAAGGTTGAGTTATATGTGCAAAACGTATAAACGCAAAACAATAAAAGACATAAACGTAAAATGGCACAAGGAAATTGTTAACCCAGTTCGGTGACAACACACCTACTCTGGGGGCTACCAAGCCAGGATGGAAATCCACTAGAATAGACCTAGTTCTAAGCACTCAACAAACTCCAAGTTTACGACTTAACACCTAGACACTACCCGTGCTGATTTCAGCATAGGAACTCCTAGACTTGAGATCCCATCTCACATCCACTCAATCACACATCCTGTGATTACACGTAAACAAATACAATTGACGAAGACACCTTCAGACACAAACACACACTGTACTTCGACTACTTTACCAAATGGGTAGAAGCAGCTTTGTATGCAAACGTAACCAAACAGGTGGTAGCCCGATTCATCAAGAAGGAAATCATTTGCCGATATGGTACTCCCCACAAAATCATCACCAATAATGGGGCAAACCTGAACAACAAGACAATGAAGGAGTTGTGCAAAGATTTCAAGATCGAGCACCATAATTCCTCCCCTTACCGACCAAAGATGAACGGTGCGGTAGAAGCAGCCAATAAGAACATAAAGAAGATCATCCAAAAGATGGTAACAACATATAAAGATTGGCATGAGATGCTTCCCTTTGCGCTACATGGCTACAGAACAACCATTCGCACTTCAACTGGGGCAACCCCTTTCTCCTTAGTATACGGTATGGAAGCTGTTCTCCCCGTAGAGGTGGAAATTCCTTCGTTAAGGGTCTTGATGGAAACCAAGCTAGAGGAAGCTGAATGGGTCCAAACAAGGTTCGACCAACTGAATCTCATAGAGGAAAAGCGTCTGACGGCAATATGTCACGGACAACTCTATCAAAGGAGGCTCAAGAGAGCATTCGACAAGAAGGTCCGTCCTCGAGAATTCAAAGAAGGAGACCTAGTGCTCAAAAAGATATTACCTATCCATAAAGATCCCCGAGGGAAGTGGACTCCTAGCTATGATGGGCCGTACGTGGTAAAGAAAACTTTCTCAGGCGGAGCCCTGATCATCACCACTATGGACGGAGAAGAGTTCCCACTCTCAATAAACTCCGATGCAGTCAAGAGGTATTATGCCTAAAAGAAAAAAGAAAAAAAGAGCTCGCTAAATCGAAAACCTGAAAGGGCAGTTTAGGCAATAGAGAGCGTCCTGCTAGATCGAAAACCTGAAAAGGCGGTCTAGGCAAAAATTAAGGACATCAAAAAAAAGAGGAAATATACCCCGGTGGATTGAAAACTCGAAAGAGCGGTCCAGGCAAAAGTTAGGGGTTAACAAAAGAAGAAAGGCAATGACTGCAGCATCCAAGCTCTGGACAAGATTCAAGAGGAGAGGAATCGGTCTCATCGGCATCTTCAAACAAACAAAAATCTCGAAGTCATAAGGAAATAGCATGTGTTGTGCCAAAACCAACAATTTTCTTTTTGCTTTTTCTTGTCTTTCTCTATCTCACTTCTCAATTTGTGTATTTTTTACCCATTCAAGAGGTCAAATCTGCATTGAATAAATTTTCCTTTTTGTTATTTTGTGTTCTCAGTAGCGCATAAAATTTTGTTTTATTCATGATGAAAATGCTTTAAAACATGGGAAATAAACAAAAGAAATTTCTTCCAAAAAAGAAAAAGCAAACAAACATTGTTTTTATTTTGAATCTTCGTGAATTTCGAGGAATTGTGGTAATTCCCACCAAATATTGCACCAAAAGACTTATGCTCTTCAGCAAAGGCAAGTGCGTAGCTCACGACACATGGAGCGCAAAAAGCCCCAAGGGTTAAGAGGAGCAAATTTCCCCAATAAGCACCCTAAACATCCAAACATCAAGGCTGGATATCGATCATGCTTCCAAAATGATCCTTATATCCCCATGAGCCCAAACCTCATTGACACCCCCCAGGGAGTCTCAACCCCAAACAAAAAGTCCAATCATCATTGGCAAACCCACACAAATCCTCGGGACAGGCCCGAACTACACCGGTTTTGATCCCATTCGGGTATGTAGGCAAAGGACCTTGTCCTTCCAAACCAACCAACCAACAAAACAAAAAGAGAGAGTCCAATCGTCATTGGCACAACCACAACCAAGACCGACTTTGCTCGGCACCCAACCAGTATCCCTCATATCACGCATCATGTCATTTTCATTCATGCATGCATATACAAATCATTCATACACATGCATTTCATTTCATGAATCATGCATCCTCGACAAGGATTCTCCAGTGAGTGTCACATATTCACCAACATCCATCAACAGTCAAGTAAGTGTTCCCCAGTGAACCTCCTTCACTAACTGTCCCCAATTCCCCAGAAAGAATCTTTGTTTGAGTCCATCTCATATCATATTGCATATCACTGCATATCATACTGCATAACATGCATCATACGATCATGTTTTCCGGTTCAACCAGGGGCACCTATTTAGGGTAAGACCACAGCTCGTTAGGAATCGACCTTCAGTGAAAGTGCCTGAATAAGATTACCTAGCTTAGGTATCGACCTCTAGTGAAAGTGCCTAGATAAGATCACCTCCCCCAGTGTATCGACCTTCAGTGTTAGCGGCTGAATAAGATCACAGCTCGTTAGGAATCGACCTTCAGTGAAAGTGCCTGAATAAGATTACCTAGCTTAGGTATCGACCTCTAGTGAAAGTGCCTAGATAAGATCACCTCCCCCAGTGTATCGACCTTCAGTGTTAGCGGCTGAATAAGATCACAGCTCGTTAGGAATCAACCTTCAGTGAAAGTGCCTGAATAAGATTACCTAGCTTAGGTATCGACCTCTAGTGAAAGTGCCTAGATAAGATCACCTCCCTCAGTGTATCGACCTTCAGTGTTAGCGGCTGAATAAGATCACAGCTCCTTAGGAATCAACCTTCAGTGAAAATGCCTGAATGAGATTACCTAGCTTTAGGAATCTACCTCTAGTGAAAGTGCCTAGATAAGATTACCTTCATTCCCCAGTGGATCTACTTCCAGTGTTAGCGGCTGGATACGATCAACCTTTTCAAACCTTTGCATTTGCATTCCGCGAAGGACAAAATTCGGGTCCTTCTTTTTACTTAATTGATCTTCGCAAAGAGTTCATAAGATGCCCTCGGCACTCACGCACTCTATGCGAAGACACAATTAAGTAGGGGCAGTTGTAGTACCCTAATTTTGTCCTAAGCATTTTAAAACAAAAACCAAAAAAAATCAAAGAGGGAGGAAAAAGTCAAAAGTCAACAAAAGTCAACAGAATAGTCAACATTTCAAAAATGATGACTTCGCACTGCGAAGCTCACTTCGCACTGCGAAGTCTGCGATTTTTCTGCAGATTTTTGGTTTCTTTGATTTAATTCCAGAATTTGTTGCATATCATTTACATATTTATTTTAAGCAGCATTCATGGCTAATTGGGCCAAGCAAAACCAGAATTGAAGGACTTGCCATTAATGCCAAGGTTGGAAGCTTTTTCTTCCAACCTAGCATGTGACAAGCAAGTGGGCTTGCCCTTGGGCAGCTCTTGTCCCTCCCATGTGACCTGTTAACCACCCCAAGGTTGCCAGCCACCTGCTTGGTGACTTTCCTCCTGCTTGCTCCCCCAAAACCAGTCAAACTAGCTGGATTTTCTCACTTGAAAAACCATGAGTGCCTACCCTGTTTTTGCAGCATCTTTTCACCCCTCACACCAGCCATAGGTAGCCTTTCTCATCCCTCAATCTCTGCACATTACAGTGCACGTTTTTATTGATCAACCATTGAGATTGCAAGGATTGATCCCCAAGCTTGGCCAATTGCAATTCAGCTTTGTTCTTCATCATTACCTTCTAGAATTAGTTGAATTTGTGGCTGAAATCAGGCTGAATCTTGCCCCTTGGCACAAGGCAAGGTTGCCTCTATCCATTAGCATTTAATGCAAAGGGATTCAGTTTGATTCTAGCCACAAATCAGCTGGATTTTGGGATTTTCTAATGATGAGATAGATTTGGTTTTGGCCTATAAATAGAAGGCAATGCCCAAGGTTCAAAAGACAACTGATAACAGTATTTCAAGAGCAGAAACTCTACTCATTCCAGCTTACAAATACTCACAAACAACCAGAAAAAAAACCAATCCAACACAAAGCTTTACCAAGTTCAAGTTCATCACCAATATCAAAAACCTTTGTGAAAGCCTTCAACCAATTCCAATTCCAATCCAGCTGGAGCTTTGCTAAGGAGTTCTGTAAGTTTCTAAGCCTTTGTATTGCATTTACAATTGTGTTTGCATAGCAATTTTGGTTCAAAACCATTTGGTTCTAAAAAACCCCTTTTGAATTTCAAAGAAATCCCAAGGTTTTCAAAACATTAAAACTGGTTTGTCCAGCCTTTTTCATCCCAAAAACTCACAGCTTTTCACTCACCTAAAAGGTCTTGAGTGTGTTCAGAAGTTGTTTCTGAACAAAAGTTCAGAAACAGCTTCTGAACTCAAAAATTCGCATGCTTCGCAGTGCGAAGTCATGGTCGCAGTGCGACCATGACAGAACTCAGAATCTGAGTTTAGGTGTCAAAATGACCATTTTTTTGAGGTTCTAGCCCAAGAGCTTAGAACCTAAGAGTTTTTGAACCCTTGTTTTTCAAACCATAACAAGGATTTTGCACAATTTTGACAAAAATCACAAGTTCGTATGACACTTTGTGGATAACTTGCAAAACAAGTTATGTTCTCAAACTTTCAAAACCACATGAACAAATCAGCTATGTTCATCATTTCAATCAAAACTTGAACAATAAATATTGTTCATGATGTTCCAAACCCAAACATGAACATACGCCAAATACGTTCGCTTTTCGCAAAATGAGACGAACTTGCGCGTTTTCTAGCAAAATTGCTAAATCTTTCCAATTTGGGTTTTCAAACCAAATGTTTTGATATACCTTGGGATTTCTAAAAGATTCTACCCAAAAACATGAATGAAAAAGGGATGGTGTGACGTATGTCTCTCCATTGCCCCGATTGTACGAATGCGTGACGTATGTCTCGTCGTTCGGGCAATCGTCATTCCCTTTTCCAAAATATTACCCTAACCAAACCAAACCTTGGTCCCTTGTGGTCAATCCGAACCTTTTGGTCCCCCGTGGCCATTAGATTCGATCACCCGACTCGTTGGAGTCCACTCGATCAATGTTCGACTCGTCCGAGTCCATTGTACCTGTTCTTGATCTCAGTAGATCAATTGAACAATCGCCCGACTCGTTGGAGTCCACTCGGTCAATGATTGACTTGTATGAGTCCATTGCACCTCTCTTGGTCCCATAGCGACCAATTCGAATCCTTTTTACCCTAACGGACGTACCTTTTAACAATTCTAGTGCGATTCACGAACAAACGCTTAATAAGTCTCCCAAGCGCGAGCATACAAGCTACGTTTTAATCGCAAGAATTCGGTTAAAACATCGTCCATTTAAAATTAACCAACATATGTACGTTTTTCTACCAAAGAACTACGTACGCTTTGAGTTCTCCGACTACCGGGAGATACGTAGGAGCAAGATTGACATCTTGTCAAGCGCAATAATAAAACTTTTTTTTCTTTTCTTTCGTTTGTTTTTATCTCTTTCTCCCCCCCCTTTATTATATTTTGACATAAATAAGCATGCGCGCAAAACATTAAAAAAAAACAATTCAAGCTTTAGCCAAATAGAAGGTTCCCGTTGAGTACAACGGACGTAAGGGGTGCTAATACCTTCCCCTTGCGTAATCGACTCCCGAACCCGACAATGGTTGCGACGATCATCCTTTCCTCATCGTCAAAGGGTTTTATTATCGTTTCCCTTTAAACAAAAAAAACTTAAGGGTTTATCAACGTTCCCTTTACACAAAAACTTTGGTGGCGGCTTCACAAAGGCCCTCCGAGCGTTTACGAACGACCTCGGGGGATTTGCGCGTCTTTTTCTCAGGAAAAAAACGAGGTGCGCACAGTCTGCTTCTGAGTTAGGTGAGCTGAAGAAATAGGTGGAAGAGTTGTTAGAGAAGAAGTTCATCAGGCCGAGTGTTTCGCCGTGGGGAGCACCAATGTTGTTGGTCAAGAAGAAGGATGGTAGCATGAGGCTGTGTGTGGATTATCGGCAGTTGAACAAGGTAACCATTAAGAACAAATATCCTCTTCCAAGGATAGATGATTTGATGGATCAATTGGTTGGTGCTCAGGTGTTTAATAAGATTGATTTGAGATCCGGATATCACCAAAAACGAGTAAAGTCGAGGATGTGCCTAAGACTGCATTTCGAACGAGGTATAACAATGTCTTTGTTTTTAGATGTTTTTAAATGTTTTAATGACATTTCGAGGGATTTTGATGTAATATATTTACACTCGCGCCTTTGCGCATTTTTATCACATTTTGGTACATTTTTTGTTTTTTTTTCGTATTATAAATTTGATTGAATTTGCGTATTTTAAGTTTGAATGAATGAATGATTGAATTATTGGTTGAATGGATGAAAAATGAATGAAAATGGAATAACGAATGCATTAATGAAGGAATGAATGAATGAAAACAGAGAGAATTAGGCATTCTGTCTGTTCTCTTTACTGACACAAACAGAGCGTGACTTAAGTCACGCTGGTGTATAACCTGCGTGACTTAAGTCCCACTCGATAGATGTTAGCGTGAGTTAAGTCAGACTGCGTTTTTTATAACCCAAGCAGAACCTCACTTCTCCATTTCACTACTCAAATCTCTAAAAAATCTCCCAAATCATCCAACCTCAAATTTCTTCAACTTCAAATCACCCATCACTACAACAACAAGTAAGTTTTCATAATCAAGTACCGTTGTCATTTTATGTTTATATGTTACATTTTTCCTCTTAAATTAGAAATTTGTTAATTTTAGGGTTTGTTTCAATTTTGATTTTTTTTTTGGCAAGAAATGATACAATGTTTACATGTAAATGACTTATGTTGCTTAAATGTTTAGATGTTTGCATGTTTATGCTCTAGTTTTTAGTTTTAGGGTTTATGTATCATTTGCATTCAAATTGTTTGATGAAATGTTTGAATGAGTTTTTCATTGATTGTTTTTAATTTCTTATGGTGTAGATCTGAAACAATTGGACAATTTGTTCAACGCTCAAGTATGCTTCAACGGTGGAAACACTATTTTTTTCAAGGTTCGGGACAATGTCACGGTAAAAGATCTCAAGGATCAACTGAATGAAATCAACCAACGACTCAACCATGGAGACACAAGGAGGGTGGAATACGCTTGGTATAAACGTCCAAAAATGTTAACGTTAAGCCGGACGGAGTTAACGGACGACGATGAAGTGAGGAACATGTTCTCGTTATATCGCCAGAACAACATGTTGTTCCCGAGGATCGAGATGGATGCCACGTTGCTGAGGTCGCCTGAAGATATTCTCAAGAGTTTGATTCGGTCGGATGAAGAGGTTTAGGCAATATTATTATGTTGTGTCAATATTTTGTTGGATTTTAGTTTAATTTTTGTTAGTTTGCTAAAGATGTTGGCATTGAAGTGTCTTTTACTTAGCGTAAAGGTTTGCAAGTCTCTTTGGAAACTCAAAAGAATGAAGAGAACACAACATGTATTCTGCTGAATCTGCTATATAGGTTCTCACATCGAATTCCTTCGTATAAGATGAGTGTGATAAAGGAGAATGCAGTTCTAAGATGTTGTTTTGTGCTTGATCATGCTCCTCTGTCAATTGAAACTTGTCAGTTGGCAGGGCATTAGGATTAAGTTCAAAAGAATATATTGGAATGCATTCCTTTTTGTCATGACTCATCTTATATGAAAGAATTCGATGTGATAACTTATATAGTTGATTCGGTAGAATAGATGCGTTGTGTTCTCTTCATTCTTTTGAGTTTTCAAAGAGACTTGCAAATTTTTACACTAAGTATAAGACACTTCAATGCCAACATTTTTGGCAAACTTTCATGAATTTAATTTTAGGCTAAAATGTGGTTTTGGTCCCTGCAAATATGCCCAGTTTTGGTTTTCGTCCCTGGTAAATTTTTTTTTGAAAAAGGTCCTTGCAAAATATTTTCTTTTTTAAAATAGTCCCTGGGCCCACCAAAGCGCTGAAGTGGCATGGTTTTGGTCCCTGCAAATACGCCCAGTTTTGGTTTTCGTCCCTGCAAATATGCCCAGTTTTGGTCCCTGCAAATATTACCAGGGACGAAAACCAAAACTGGGCATATTTGCAGGGACCAGAACCATGCCACTTCAGCGCTTTGGTTGGCCCAAAGACTATTTTAAAAAACAAAATATTTTGCAAGGACCTTTTTCAAATTTTTTTTTTACCAGGGACGAAAACCAAAACTGGACATATTTGCAGGGACCAAAACCACATTTTAACCTTAATTTTAATCCAACATCATGATGATACAACATCCTTTGAAATGTAATGTAATGTAATGTAACGTAACGCTTCGTTTATTTGAACGGAGAAGAAATTATAACTAAATAAATTTGTCGTATTCTATTAATTTTGGAATTTATTACGCGTACTTGTGTATTTTTAGTTATGATTTATTTTGGATCATGATTGAATTGTTGTTATTGTTGTTTCTAAGACATAACATGCTTTTAAAAAAATGAACATAACATATTGTATGTTTGGGGTATTTAAAAAATATTATCTTTGTGCTTAACTTACCTAAAACAAGCGTGACTTAAGTCACGTTGATATATACCGAGCGTGACTTATGTCACACTGGTATATAACATGTGTGACTTAAGTCACACTGAGAGTATTTTCGTCAGTTTATATGGAAGTGAACAATTTTGTTTGGGGAAGAGCAATTTTTCCTTGAAATAATCTAAGATGAGCCCACAGGCCACATCCAAACCATAATTGGAACATAACAACTATTGCTAAACGCACCATAATTGGAACATGCAATCACGAACCAAAATTCCACATCACTGCAACTAACCCAAATAACTAAAAAGAATCCACCAACTACTAAAACAGAACCAACACAGGATCAGATAACCTCTAATATTATACTAGAATTTCAATTCCCTGTATCTCCCACACACGCTCTCAGATTCACACACCAATCAGACAAATTGTAATCTATACTCTTCGATTTAAAATGCAACCAATTTCAAGATAAAACCTTTCTTTAATCCACCATATTTTCTATGATAATTCCAAGATAATTTCTTTTAACACACACAAAAAGACAACTTTTCCTCTATTTACCAAACCTCCAAATACACCACATGCACGCATGCTTTGTGTGTATTCTCTTAGAGCTAGCCCCGATTGGTAAACCAAGGTACTTAAATCGCATGGATCCAACCTTACAATTTAGAATACTAGTCGCCTCTTCCATCCAACATTGAAAAATATTGACTCCGACCAATAAACTTTTATGAAAATTGACTTTTCAGCCCGACATTACTTCAAATAGTAGCAGATTTGCGTTAATGATTATGATATTCGACCATTTCTTTTCCCCGATAATCAGTGTGTCGTCGGCATATTGTAAATGAGTAAACCGCTCCTCCCTCATTGTAACAACTCGATTTTTAGAATTGGAATTATTTTAGTGTCGCGATATTTGTTAATCGTTTATTTTATTTAATTATATTTGTTAATTGATTATTTGTGTGTGATTGGTGGGTTAGAGGAATTATTGGTGCTAGAGTGGCATTTTTGTAAATATGCTACGACTAGCATTTTGAATTTGAAAACAATGGTGTATAAGTAATAAGGGGGGAGGGATTAAGTGTAGTAATTGTGTAGAGAAAATAATCGTGAGACAATTGTGACTAAGCCCATTAGTGGAAATAACCTAGAAACTTATTATAAATACATTAGTTAGTGGTGGTGGTGGTGAATTAGGTTAACATTTCATAAAACATTTTGAGCGAGGCTAGAGAGAGAGAAATGGAGAATAAGCTTGGAGGATAGGAAAGGCTAGAGCACCAAAAGGAGAGGGGAAGATTCCATAAGAAGTAGCAAGAGAAGTGAAGAAACTAAGGTAAGAGGGGAGATTATGATTATCATAAGGGTTTAAGAAGCAATTGAGTGTTTGGGAGCTTTTAGCTTATAGCTTAATTTCATGAGTTATGATTAATTGTGTTGATTTTCGTGCTCTTTTTTGATGACTGGATTGAGTATATGTTAAGTTGCTGATTTCATGCCTTTATTTCATCAAAACTCATGCTTGATTATGTTATTTGTGAACTTTGTGAAATTTGGTGAATTTGATGAATTTTGATGAGAAACATGATAATTGGTGATGTTTATGTTTAATTGATTTGATTATGAGTATGATTATGTGTTTGGGTTATGAAATCATGAAGTTATGTTGTTTGGGTTAAGTTGGGATTGTGATTGTTGTTGTTTATGTGAAAATTGCTTAAATTGGTGAATTTGAGTGAATTGTTGATTTAATCAGTTTTAAGTTGGTTCATGTTGTTAGTTAAGTGATTATGAACATGTTGATACGATTAGAACGTTGGAATTGTTGCTGTAAAGTTCTGTTTGAGATTTTAAGTTGTTTTGAACTTTGATTTAATCCGATTAAGTTAAGTTTATGTGCTTAGTTGTTTTAAGCCATGATAAGTGGTAGGTGATAGGGTGTATCTCGTTTAAGGTGTTGGGATGAATTTGGTGCGATTTGGGTCAAAAACGATATTGAAAAATGGTATTTTCGCAAAAATAGAACAAAAAATCTATCACCCCTGACCTGCACAGGTGGCACGACCGTGCGCCTATATGGCACGGCCGTGTGTGACCTTGTTGCCTGGGAGGGCACGACCGTGCACTTTTTGGCACGACCGTGCCATCCTGCCGGAGTACCGAAACCCAAATTTTATGACTTTTTGAGGTATCCATTGACCCTAAATGGTTCCCAAACCTTTAAACTTGTTTAGTAAGAGTGTAATGAAGATGTTTATGATTGATTAACTTGGATGTAAGTATAAGGAGACTTAGAGGTTAATTGATTACGATTGGACTTGTGAATTGTCTTGAAATTGAGTTATGATGAAACCATTGATTTAGTAAACAAGTAGTGAGTAAGGATTGATGTAAATGAAGATGAATCAACATGTGAATTAAAATATTGATGATGATATTTATGATGCTATTGATGATGTTATTGATGATGCTGGTGATGATATTGAATGATGTGTGATGATGATACATGTTATGTAATAAGAGATGATGTTTGACTAAGTGATGATGATACATGTTGTGTATTAAGTGAGGATGATTGAATCATATGATAAGTGACGATGTTAATAAGCGGCGATGTCTAATCATAGGAGAGAATATATGATAATGATGATGAATGTGATGAGATGATGTTATGATGATTAAGGATGATGAATATGATGAGATGATGTTATGATGATTAAGCATGATGAATATGATGAAATGATGTTATGATGATTAAGCATGATAAATATGATGAAATGATGTTGTGATGATAATATGATTTGTATTGTATGGATGTATTGATTTGATAAAGCAATAATGACAATGTGGAGATACGTTATATGATGGAGTAGTGAATTATATAACAGCATGATGAGTGCATTATCGAGTCTATACGTGGTGTCCATGCATACATAGTCAGTCGAGTTGTGAATTGATGATAACATGCCGAGGGTTTCGATGATAACATGCCAAGGATTTTGATAATCCAACATGCCGAGGGTTTTGATAATCCAACATGTCGAGGGTTCTAGTAATCCAACATGCCGAGGGATCTGATATCCAAACTTTGGTACCACATGCATTTAGTGTCGTGTTAGGCACATTGCATAAACATGATGAGTCCTATGTGGAATTGTTTTGGTGTGAACTTGTGCATTTATGTGGTAAATGTATACTTGATGATATTGATGACATGATGAATGCTTTATGTTTGAATTGATGATGAGACATGAATGATGTAAAATTGAGTTGATATTATCTATTGATGACTTATAGATGAGTGATATTTATGTTGATGAATTATAGATGAGTTGATGATTATTCGTTGATGATTTATAGTTTAGACTATGCTCTAATTGTTGATGATGTATAATTAAGTTGGTAATTATATAATGATGAGGGTATGCTATAATTTATGAATTATGTATGAGTATAACCAGGCTTTTTGAATTGATGATACTTGATGAATCTTGAGTGTTTAATATATGATTGAAGATTTGCGATTGAGATTATAATTGAATATGAATGTGATATGTATGTTGAGTCATGTAACCAGACTTGTTTATTTAAATGTATATGTGATGATTATTGATGTTGCTTGCCTTACATACATGCGTTTATTATTCTCTTATGTTAAGCATATATCTTACCCTCCAGTGGCTTTATTGTCGCCTCATGCTTGGGTGAATCCCTCATGGATGTAGACGTGCAGGTTGAGGAGTAGCTTTTCCGTGAGTATGTCGAGGACGGCTTTGCCTACTCGAGTTTATCTGCTTTGGAGTCTAGCTTAGGAGCTCTGATTAGGACTTGGGTTTTGTTTATGTTATGCCATGTGATCTTAGGATCAAACTTTGTTGAGATTTTATTCTGATTTGTATGTTATGACCGAGACATGACATTTATGAGCCGTTGATGATATTATTCCCCTGTGCTATGAGAATGTTTAATGAAATTTTTATATCATGAAATTAATATGAGAAGTATGTTGAAGTATTAATGTCCCGATATGTGAAATATGCATGCTTTTTCTGTTTAATTATGTTCTCGGGTTCGGGGCGTTACACCCATCAACATATTAAAACCTTCTACACTGCCTCCCTCATCAACATATTAAAACCTTCTACAAATACTAGGAAAAGAAACGACGGCAAAGGATCCCCTTTTCTTAGACTGCGACCCATTTCAAATTCTTTAGTGGGACTACCATTTACTAACACTGAAATTGTTGATGACCTTAAACATTTCGATATCAATTCCCTCCATTTCTCATGGAACCCCGACTTGAGCATTACAAAATCGAGAAAATTCCAATCGACGAAGTCATACATCTCGAAATCAACCTGAAACATCAATACTTCTTTGTTCTTTCTCTTTGCCTCATCCACAATTTCATTCACAATTAGTATCTCATATAGAATCTACCTGCATGAAATGAACGTCGTTTGTGTGTCTGATATGATAAAATCAATCACTCTTTTCATTCTATTTGCCAAAACCTTTGATATGACTTTGTAAATGAAACCTATCAATGATATGGGCCTGAATTATGAGTTTTTAACCGTATTTTTCTTCTTTGGGATCAACACCAGAAATGAGCAATTTGCCCCTTTGACCCTATGACCGTTTGCATAAAATTCAGCCATCACCCTAAAAAAACAACTTTTATGTCCTCCTAGAATTCTCTAACAAACCCAAAATTTAGTCCATCAGGTCCTAGGCTTTTTGAGCTGTCACACTCTCATCAGACATTGGATCCATTTGGATTAGCTTATTTTAGAGCTTATATAAAACAGCTTATGTAAATAAATAAGTTTTTATGTATTATTTATAATTAAGTTTTTAAGATAGTTTATGAAAAAACTGACTATGAAGATACAATTTTCGTTAGTGAAAGCTTATATAAATTAAAATAAAAGCTAATTTATTTACATAAGCTATTTTTCATAAGCTCAAACCAAACGGGGTCATATTCTTTCTTCACCCTTTGCTTGTATTCTCCTTGACAAATCTGCCCATAAAGTCCGTTTTCTTCTCCCATCACACGGAGCATATATATTTACTAAAATGACTTCTTTGTTATCTTCACACCAAATCCCCTCCAACCAAAGTACATAATCTGAAATATAACTTTTGTTAATCATAAACACTTTGCTATCCCACACAGTCAATAAACCTCTGGATCGTCCTTCAGAAGGCTTGAACGCAAACTCGAACTCACTAGAACCCCACAGAGATTACAGTCCCGATTTAACGCTGCTTATTTCACATTGGGGAGTTTGTCATGAGTATTACAATGTAGCGCATGTGCATTGCTACGAGTGGGACTGTGGATATTAAGATAATGAGGGGATTGGCTAGTACTAATTTGGGTTCAGTGTATTGATTGGACATTGCAGGAAAATAACTGCTACACATGAACATTCTTATCTTAGTTGCAAGGCTAAGTTCATTCTTGACATCCGTCAGTTCACCGGACGTCTGCCGTCCTCCGCCGTGGTGGTCGCCATAGCTCCGCCGTGAACCACCACCGGCGGCCACCTACCACCCTCTCTTTTATAAATATTAACTTATTCATTTAATTTATTTATAATTATAATATTAAATTATATAAATAAAAGTATATTTAAACATTTATAAATTAATTTAAAAATTTGAAGAAAAAAAATATAAAAATCTCTCAATAAAGAAACTCACAAAAATTTGGTTTAATAAAAAAATACGGTTCAAAAATATTAAACTGGTTTCAAACCAGTTTTTAAACTGAACTGAATTGTTTTTAAAAATAAACCAGTTTTTTTTTAAAGTGGTTTTTAAAAACTGAACTGAACCATTAATGTGGTTCAGTTCAGTGCAGTTTATACACTATGAACACCCCTAAATTTCTTGTATGGTTTTTTTTTATTAAACTTGTTTCCTAACCTTAGCATAGCTTGTGCTTTGTGTTAGTGTGTGTCTTCTAATTATACACGTTAGATAGTTTAAAGGGTCCTGCCAGCAACCGATTCAACATGGTTCAAGATTATTTGGGGCACATAAGTCTCAAAGAAGATTCATTTATTAATTAATTAATTAATTAATTATACATGAGGTATTGACTTTGTTGAGGGTGTGTATACCATAATACGAACATGTTTTCTAATAATATCTTGAAGGAAAAAAAAAAAAGAACATTAAGAAAATAATATAGTTGATTGAATAATTAATTTTTTTATTTTCCCAGAATAATACTTGATGGTTTATTAAAAATAAATAAAATATAATTACTCTGTGATAGTACTGATCTCATGCCATCTTTGAATGTGCAACTATATATATAGAAAACAGAATGCGTATAATCTTAAGTCAGGCTTTGAAATTTTATTAGTAAATTACGAAGTCCTGTCAAATGTCAATTTTATCCAACTTGCGAACAACGCTAAACAAAAAGTATTTACATCATGAACCAAAGATAAATTACGTTTGCAAGCTGTTTTTCATATGACTGTAACAGTTATTCTATAGATATTCCGCACACCTGAAAACGAGTTATAATATTCCAGCTTGTGATAATATTTTTTTTAAAATCAAGGAATATTATCACATCTATCATAGTATTTATTCAATGGCATAGTTAAGAAGACAATATGTAATTATAATTTAATATCTCTGTCGAAATCATTATTGGTAAATGTTACCTCTCCAAGTTAACAAGAGATTACAAAGTATGAAAAACAAACCTCACACTTATTTTATAAATAAATAAAAAAACTTTAATGTTTTCTATTCTAAAATTTAATATCAAGATTCATCTAATATCTTGTCGAAAACATAAAAAAAAAAAAATTGAGCTCAAATGATCAATAAGCTTTACCAAATGATGAATTGTTCGGAAGAACATGAGTTCAACTTTTGGATGGAACAATTGTTGGTCAGACTTTACTTGCCTCCTGACCTAACTTTCGATTACTAGGGTTTCATTCCCCTGAAAACTGAAGGGTTAACACAAAAAATAAAATTTGTCAACTATTTTTTCATCTAATATATACTTTAAAAATGATCAAAGCGTGAACTCTTATCATTTTTAGTAAAAAAGATATTTTATATTAAAAAAAGTGGAAAATAAAACAAATTTACTAAAACTAGTAATGTTCATCCTAAAACACCTATAAATAAAGGGGTCTTTTAATGTGGATTCAGTTCAATATTAAAGAGATCTTTTATAGTGCCTTATATATTCATCTCTGCTAACTGCACCTGATAGACATCTACGTTCCATGACTTGAACTTCAATTTTGAAGATCCTGTTCTTAGGTAATAGAGCCATAATTATCATCTTTTGATTGTTATCCATTATCTTAAGCATATCATCCTCCATTATCGTTATATATCCTTTTCCAAGTAGTTGACCAAGACTAAGCAAATTACTTTTTTTACCTCGTACATATAACACATCTGTGATTAGAGAATGTTTGCCATCTATTCATTTGATCATTGCCTTTCCAATGCCTTGTGAAGTAAGTCTACTATCTTTAGCAAACTTCACAATACTTTTCTTTGATCCATATAAATTGATGAACCAATATTTCTTGCATGTCATGTGTATGGAACATCCTATATCAAAATACCATTGATTCTCCCTTCAATCATCTTCTTTTTGTGTGACCATTAACATCATAACATCTTCATCCTCTTTCAAGAAAAACTTTTCTTCATCTTTCTGAGAATATTTTTTGTCATTGAAGTAGCAGGCATTCACTAGCAAAGTGACCCCATTTCTGACAATTTGAACAGTTAATGTTACATTTGTCTTTCTTTCCTCTTCATCTTCTTGCATTTGAGCCACCCCTTAACATGCTACCTTTCGCTATTTGTTTTGATGAAATTTGCTCAAAATGAAACTTCTCACCATATTTAAACTAATGTTTCTCTTGTTCTTGTTTCCTTCATTTCTTGATTGAGATAAGGGTGCCACTTCACTTGTTTTCTAAGATTTTGTAGTTCTCTTATTCAACCTTTGTTCACGTGCTTCTAGTATACCTTGCAACTCATCAACCTTCATGTTTGATTGATCCATCTCTTCTATAGTGATGACCATTTGGTCAAATCTTGGAATATTGAGGCTTCTCTAAATCTTTTCCACTATGATTTGGTTTGCTAATGTTTTTCCATAATTTTTCATAATGTTTGTTAGAGTACCCACCTTTGTGAAGAATTATGCAATGCTGTCTTTTTCATCTGTAGATTCTCATATTGCTTGCACAATATCTTCAACCTCACCTTATTGAGTTTATATGCGCATGAGAATGCACTACTAAGATTGTCCCATGATGCTTTTGCTATTACTGGATCTGACACTCGTTCAAAGATTGAAGGATCCGCACATTGGTGAATCAAGAACAATGCTTTGTAATCTTTTTTCTTCAATTCTTTATGTTATACTCTTTATGATTCAGTTGCATTTGTTGCAAGTGCTTCAACACCAGAATCAACAATCTCCAGTAAGTCTTGAAAACCAAATAGTACTTTCATCTATTTGGGCCACTTATCACAATTCTTCCCATCAAGAACAGGTAAAGCTCTAGGAAGATTGTTGAACGCATTCACCATGATTCCATGGTTCAAGGATCAAAACCAGTGCTGCGATACCAATTGTTGGAGCAAAAGCTTTGTATTGTGAATTTGAGAGAAAATAGAGAAGATAGGAGAGAAGAGATTGTTGGAACAAGAAGGGTCTTGTACAATTCCTCTAAGATTTTAATGATAACATTGTATTGAAGAACAATTGTATATACTAATATTTGTTCAAGTGTGCATGATCATAGAATATATCCATCAAGTATTGAACATGTATTAAAGCAGCAGAAGCACAAGAGAAGCTCATAAGACTATGGTAGAAGATCTGAAGAAAGGTCAACAAGAAGTCAACACATTGGATTAGAAGAAAGGGACGCCTCTCAGAAGCTGAAGAGATCATCAGACTCTGTGGAGATCATCGGACTCAGAAGACCTAACCAGACATAGAAGACCCCATCAGACTTGGAAGACCTTCAGACTTCAGAAGCACATGAGGCTCCCAGACTCCACGTCATATTTCTCGTCTTCTATAGCTGTCCATATCAAAGGATCTGAGCACAATTTTGTCTTCCTCTGACCACGTGTAGATACAAACAAAGAAATTCAAGGGCAATAAAAATGAACGAATCCTTCTAGTTTCAGCAAAGGATTTTCGAATGACTATCCAACATAATTATTCATATCAGGCGATGGCTCAACATCCTTGATTTGAAGCTTCTTAACGACTCTTAATGACCTGACACTCTTCTCCAACGTCTCTTAAATCTCTACCTATATAAGGAGCTGAAGACCATGAAGAAGATTAACAAGACTTGGTTGTTTAACTGAGCCATTACTCTGCCAAATCAAATAGCGCAAAAAGCACTTAGGATTTTAGTTTCAACTTATGTATCTTAGAAATCCTATAAGTCTTAAAGAGTATGTTCATTGGTTGTTCAGTTTACACCAACATTTGAATATCCGGTGTAAGAACAAATTTGTTTATATTTTATATAACCAAATAGAAGTCTCTTGCTTTCAAAGCTTGAGCATCATAAGTCTCTTAGTGAAACCTTGAGCACCATAAGTCTCATTCAGTTGTGATTGAGCACTAGAAGTATCTTAGGGTTACCCTTTGAGCATTGGAAGTCTCTTGCATGTGTGCTTAAGAAATAAAAGTCTCTTGGTAGTGACCTTAAGCATAGAAGTATCTTACAAGTGTGCTTGAGCATTGGGAAGTCTCTTGAAAGAGTCCTTGAGCAATTGTAATCTAGTGAGATTATAGTGAAATCCATTGGAAGTGCAAGGGGACTGGAATAGTCCTGTGTTATGGGAGAAACCAGTATAAATTTCTTGTGTCTGCTCTTTTTATCTCTCTCTCACTCTCTTTATCTTTTATCTTTGTGTTGTGTATTCCGCTGCACTCAGACTCTGTATCAGAATCTGTACTCATCAGATTCTGATCAGTTCGTAACACTCAGAAAAAGAAAACCCAGAAAAAGTCAACATAATTCAAGCCCTCCTTCTTGTGTTTTTCTCACCTTCAGTTGGTATCAGAGCATAGTATGTGCTCAGCCACTCTTTGCCATTAATGCTTTCGTATGTCATCATTGCATGTTTATGTTCTCAAAACGTTTGAAGTTGAAAAGTTTACACAAAATCACTTATACCAAATCACACACTTTCACATTCACATGCTACAGATGGAAAGAATAAGATGAAAAGAAAGGCTTCTGACAAAGATACTCCATCTAGACCAACCAAGAAAAAGAAGAAAGTAGAAGCCAAAAAAGAAGTGCAAGAGTTGTCTATAGCAGAAGTGAATGATTCAAGAACAAGAAGTAGTGCTGCTCCTTTTGAGACTCAATCACTGGAACAAATTCCTACTGCATCTGGAGCAAAGAGAAAAGTCCCTGAAAAATCCTCTAAAGGCCATACGAAGATCATAATATATGTGGGCAATGAAACATAATCTGAAACAGAATCTGATGACGATGTGCCTCTAGCCTCCAAAATACCTCATCTAGCTAAAAATGTGGCTAAGGATCCTTCAGTCAAGGAAAAGATGGAAGATGCTTCAAAGAAGGCAGAGTCACTTAAGGAAGTTGTGGAGAAATAAATGGTAGAATCAGGTTTTTTGACTGAGGAGGAAATTGCTGCTCAGAGGAAAAATCCTGAGCAAGTTACATAAGTTGCTGATCAAGAAAGACTGCAAGAAGGAAATGCAGAAGAAGCTGAGATTTCGCAAGGTAATGATTTTGTACCTTGTGCAAATATTGTTGGTACTAAAGGGATTTAAGAGGGGATTTTCAAAAAATTTAATCATGTTAACAGAACAAATCCCATTGAAACGGATCTTGATTAAATCATTAATCACAAATCAAACACATACTTAAACACTTTAAGGATTCATGTGTTTACCTCTTGAAGAGCAGAACCTTTGTGGCAGAATTGTTTCAGATCACGAGCAAAGCAACGTAGTGATGCCTCTATTCAGTCCACATGAACAGAACTTCTCCGATGACCGGCGCTAGCCAATTCCAACGGAGATCCAGAGAGAATAGTGTTTAGAGAGCGGCGGCTAGGTTTCACAACTTTTGTGAATTAGGTTAAGTGTTCAACAAAAGTCTATAATGCTTCACCACAAGGGTTCTATTTATAGAACCACTTGTGTGGTCAACACGTCAAGCACTTAAATACACCGTACCTTACAGTGCACCATATTTCACTTAAACACACCGTACCTTATGATGGACCGCGTTTCTCTATTTCATAAATTAAATAATAAGTCATACTTAATTATTTAATTACTAATAAGTCCTACTTATTAGTTTATAAATAAGTCTTACTTATTTACTTCTCTCATCTATCTGTCCTTTGTGTGTGACCCCTATAGGTTCCCGTAACGATGACAATAATATTAAATCACATATTTAACATTATAAACAGCGAGCGGTATCTAGCAAGACATCACTGTAACCCAAGTGACGAGAATGTCATGTGATCTGACGAAACCTTTTCGTGAAAATGATCATGTGTATAATTACCCTTTTGCCCTCATGTCTATATTGAACACAAGGGATAGACCGTGTCATCCTTGTCTAGTTCAATATTGGGCCCATAGACATTTCTCCTGTTATGTAGGAGGGGCAAATTCCATCTAGGTCACTCATGTCCCTTAGCATGATTCATGGAGTACCCATCAACCAACTTTATAGTTATCCTATTACAGACAACGTTTGAATGGTGATAAAGCACTCGACTCCTACATCTAGGGTACATAGTGGTTTCAAGTCAAAGGGTGGAATACACCACTATCACTATGAGAATATCTTATGACACTTTTCATAACTTTTACTATGTGGTATTCTCATGGCGGGTCAATCCAGTACAAATATTACTGCTAATATTTATACCTATGTGAAGACTTGATAACTTTTTATCTATGATCTGTGAGATGTGATCATCACTCTACCCACATAATAGTTTCTATGCTTTAATGTTATCCCATTTCACAATAAAGCTTGACTACAGATACTTTAAGAATAATGTCCTTTCGTTTAATGAGTCTCACGATTAAGTCACACTTAATGCTCCATTAAACAGACCAATTATTCTAGGGAATTTATTATTTTGAAACTAAACAAAAGAATAAATAAATGCCTTATATATATATATATATATATATATATATATATATATATATAAGCCATGATACAAAGCCAAATCCAATCAAAATAGATTGGCTATTAGGGCTTACTCCAACAATCTCCCACTAGCACTAAAAGCCAATCAAATATTAACTCAATATCTATTGGTCAAATGTTAGCATTAAGCACACTATGGGCAAGATACTCTACTAGCAGATAACGAACCTTTCCTATGTTGGTAGGTTGTACTTCTTTCAATTTCCGCTTTTGATCTTCTATCAAAAGGAAATTGAAGTGTCAACATATACATTTGAATCATTGGTGAGATCTAGTTTTCATTGCTCGCAAGATTAAACCAATTTCACCTCAGACGGGATCAATGGAATCCACAACGCAAGAAACACATGTTTTCGCTCAGCTATGAGCTAAACAATCCAAATCATATATTTGACATCTGTAATAGAAACAACAACTATCTGAAGCTTGTACTTTTACAAATTTCATAGTTGATATCCAAGCATAACATTTATTCCAGATTGCGATCTGGATATACTGTACACTGATATGAAAGTTGTCATCATTGTAACTCTTTTACGATGTTCCTTTTCATCCGTGTTCAAGAAACAATCCTAAGTCCTTTAAGACATCCAAGGATATTCTGAAAGTATTCTAGTGTCGAACATTAGAATAAATTTTGGTACAAATTAGAAATAATTTTCTAACCATGTCTCACATGTGTAGATAAATTGTTTTGGTGACTAGTATGTGATCCACATACTCCACCAAACTAATATCAATGCTCCCACTAATCTCCTTGTGTGCACAAGATTTAAATTTGTTCTTTTATTAGTCTAAGTTTCCATAAAACTCTATTAATAAAATAAACAATTCAACTTCGAGAAGCTTGCTCCATTCCATACATGAATTTTGTAATATATGTACCTTTCTAGCATCCGATTAACGAAACCCTACATATATGTCAAATACATATATAAGGTCATTCCAATTAAGGAATGCAACCTCGTTATCCATCCTCCAGAATGTGTATTATAAAACAATGGCAAATGGAATCGGTAGATTTAAGAATTATCATGATGTAATGGTTTCATCAAGATTTGCATCATGATTTTGCACGAAACCGTCTACGATCAATCATACTTAAAGGTATTCATAATATCATCCATGTTAGTTTTATATAAGAAAACCCACATTCATCTTATGAGTCGTACTCATTGGATGATATAACCAATATCCATATATGGTTTGTGTACATGGACTCTATATAAGATCCCATGGCATCTAGCCACTTCTCATAATTCAGGCCATTTACGGCCTTCTAGTAAGTCAGGCGCCCATCTTCCATTAGCATCATATCACCTTGTTGAGCCATGACAAAATCATTTTTCTCATCCAAGTGATATGACATGTCAGACTCATCTAGATCTTGTGCTACTCGAGCTGATGATTTAACAACAACCCTTTGTTGAATCAGCTCATGTTCCATTCTTAGAGAAACATGTATTTTGTGGTACTTGACTTAATTCAAGTTCTACATCACTCCCACTGGCTCCTGCAGATATATACTCCTTCAAGAGGAATACTCCAGTTCTAGCGACATACAACTTTTGTCATGTGATGTAGAATTAATATCCTTTAGCTTCCTAAGGATACCTCCACAAGTATACATTCATCTAGTTTGGAATTTTGTTTATCTAATAAAAATCGTAACCCTAAATTATCACAAAGTCAAACTAGGTACTCTTCCTCCATATCTAATATGGTGTCTCTATGATTACCTTGATTGGAACTTATTGTGGGTGAAAAATAACTGTAATTCAATCAATTTCAAGAGTCATGGAGTTATAATCAAACTATTTCAGATTGAGTCATGTCAAACATGAAGTGATATAAATTATCAATATACTCCTTAATTAAGTATTAATCATCACGACATACTCGTATGGTCTTTATACTTTTCAAAATTATTCCTTTACTCCATCGTTGAACTTTTTGAACCAATTCAAAGATTTCTAACTCGTGTCATACACACATTTACATTTACTAATCTAATCAGTAATGTAAATGAAGTAAGAGAAATAAATATCTCTAGCAAATGTGTTTGGTGATCCATATACATCATATGTATATTGATTCGAATAAATCAGATGTTCTCTAATACTGAAATATTTTAAAGGCGGAACTCATATCCTTCAAATGATATAATATCAAATGAGTCCAATAGTCCATATTCATGGAATCTGGAATTGTGAATCACACTTCTTTCCAACAATAATGCCGATGATATACAAAAGGTCCAAATCTCATTTGATCCTTTCCTCATATGTTATAGACCAGCTTATCAAGATCATGGAACTCAAATCCATTACTTGATTAGCACACTTGTATAGCAAACATTATTTGGATAATCGGACAACGTTTGTCTTTTATTCAAGTACACAATCATTCTCTTGTCGATACAAGATATATGATTTAATGCTTCTATTTTATGGAATTTAATAACAATTATTTGGTTCCATATCAAGTTAAATTTAAGTCCAAACTATTTGTTCCATTCTAGACATAGGTGGACTTCACTTATAGTTAATGTCTTATTTCCTTAAAAACTCTATATTTCAACAAATATGAGATCAATCATCAAGTATCATATACTTATGATGCAGAAGTAGAAATTTAACCTTATATAACCATATGGGCAAAGAAGAAGTCTTACCTCTTTCTTATATTTTGACTCTTTTCAAAACATTAACAGTTTTTCTTGTACTTGAGAACAATTCTCAATTCTTGTACCAATTTAGAAACTCCTTTCTGAAGATTTTGTTCTTTATAAGAACATTTAACAGTATAATAAAATGTATATGCCAAAGAAATTTTAAATACAGAAAATAAATAAAATAAATGTATCATGATTTAAAACATATTTAATTAGGTCTTTAATTAATATGCTCCCACTATTTTACTCAAAACAAATGACCTTCAACATTTGTTCGGAAAATCTCATTGGAAGATTTTCTAGTGGGTTGAAATCCATATTTCACTTCGTTTTGAGTCAGCGAGGGCTGATCCCCCAAAACTTAGCTATTTAGGTAGGAACTCCTTCCAATTGTATCTCATACAACTTTCAAACCATTTGGGCGAGTAACTCCTTACTCTAATCTATCATATAGATGTTCCCAAACATTGCTTCTAAATATATTTTAATCTTATTAAAATAATTTAGTTAAGTTAGACCCAAAGAATAACAGTCGGGTAAATGGAATTACCTCACCACAACTTACTAGTATAGAAAGTGCACTTCGCTAGGGCGAACCCACACTATTCGAGACTAGTCTTGAAGGGTGCTATCCTTTGTAAAGCAATTAACTTAATACTCTATTTGAAGTTAATATATTTTTAATCTTATTAAAATAACTTAGTTAAGTTAGACCCAAAGAATAACAGTCGGGTAAATAGAATTACCGCACCTCAACTTACTAGTATAGAAAGTGCACTTCGCAGAGGCGAACCCACACATTTCGATATTAGTCTTGAAGGGTGTTATACTTTGGAAATCAATTAACTTCAATTCTATTTGAAGGATTTTTATTAAGTTTGATCTCATCGACATGTGTATCTCATACACATGTCTCTAGAAATGCATGACATTCATGCTCATATTTAGCAAGTATATAAAACATTTAAAACATACATGCTAACATACATCTATAACGCGTTAAGCATACATATCATACATGCGCTAACTAAACATACATTTCATGCATCACATACATAAAATAAATTTGGTAGTATGGTTATGACCTCCTAATGCGTAAGAATTAAATAAACTACTTTATTACAAATCTTTGACCCCCGAGCAAGCTTCAAAAGTTTCTCTATCGGAATTATCTTTTGGCGTCGTCTTCTCTTCAACTTGAGCAATTACATTATTTAAATCCTTAAATAAAGTAAATAAATGACACGACACGCATGTCGTATTTAAATAAAATAAATCACGACACGCATGCCGTATTTAAATGAAATAAACTATGACACGCAGGTCATATTTAATTTAAATGAATAAACGCCAAAGCAAACTAAGGTCATAACCATATACCTTAAACTTAATGATAAATAATAATAACTATTTATTATTATCATTAAACAATTTTAGAGTCAATCAAGATTTGGAAATAATATTTTGATCGAGATATATGCCATATAAAATTGATTCATATATATATATATATATATATATATACACACACACACACACACACACATATACTTTGAAACTATTTTTAAAGTCAATCGGGTCATAAATAAAAATAAAATATGCAACTATTATGACCAAATCTAAAAGATCATATCCGATATTGAAACTTTTTCAATATCATGATTCTTTTAAATTAGAAACAAATTATGTTAACATCGTGCAAATCTTTTAAATAAATTCGAAATCATACCTGACATTGAAACTATTTCAAATCATGACATTTTAAATTTACTATCAAATAAGGATCGTTTACTACCATTTCAAACAACTTTTGAAAAACAATCCAAAAAGATAGAATTTTTATTTATTTAATTATAGTAATATTGACACTCAATAATTATTATAATTAAATCTGCTTTATTTAGGCAATCAATCTGTTTCCAAAACAAATTATGGTGCTAAAATTATGCAAATATTTTACTACCAAATTCAAAAGATCATATCTGATATTGAAACTTTTCAAAATCATGATCCTTTTAAATTGGAAATGAATTAAACTAAAGATATGAAAATCTTTAATTACCAAATTCAAAAGACCATACTTGATATTGAAACTCTTTCAAAATCTTGATTTTTAAATCTACCTTTCTCCAATTAAATTAATTAATTAAACATTATGATCGATCACACTACGCAGATCACACCACATCAATAGTTTCAAGGATTGTTTGTTTAGCATGAACAATTGGATCTTTGATGCTTCACCAGATTCGGATATCGAAGCTCAATCTCACGAGTTGTTCAAATTCACAACAATATTTTGAAAATAATTGATCAAATGATACAACCATAATAATACAACTCTTGTATAGTTAGGTAACCTAATACGACGATCAAACATCAATAGTTTTAACAATTGTTTGTTCAGTATGGACAACCGGATCTTTGATGCTTCACCAGAATCGGATATCGAAGCTCAATCTCACGAATTGTCTACAAATTCACAATCAATCATATAAAACCTATTGAATGAATGACACAATCAATATATCACATATACTGATGTCGTATCAGAATCATATATCACATATATGATATCGATCAATCAATTTTAATTAATATTTAGTAAAATAATTTTACAAGATTAATTTCAAAATAAATATGAAACATTTATTTATACATATCACATATATACAAAATATGTTCTGATTTTATTTCAAAATTAAATCAAGAACCCTTATCGATTTTAATTAGTTTGACTCATGCGCTGGATTTAGTGATATCCAATATCACGTTTCCTTTCAAAAACGAAACCATATGCTAATCAATTTCAATCATATTAAAACTGATAAAGCATCAAATCATGTTTCGGAACCAACATATTTGAATTCAATGATTTAATCAGAACCAAAAGCTCTGATACCACTGAAGGGATTTAAGAGGGGTTTTTCAAAAAATTTAATCCTCTTAGCGGAACAAATCCCATTGAAACGGATCTTGATTAAATCATTAATCACAAATCAAAGACATACTTAAACACTTTAAGGATTCATGTGTTTACCTCTTGAAGAGCAGAACCTTTGTGGCAGAATTGTTTCTGATCACGAGCAAAGCAACGTAGCGATGCCTCTATTCAGTCCACACAAACAGAACTTCTCTGATGACCGGTGCTAGCCAATTCCAACGGAGATTCAGAGAGAATAGGGTTTAAAGAGCGGCGGCTAGGTTTCACAACTTTTGTGAATTATGTTAAGTGTTCAACAAAAGTCTGTAATGCTTCACCACAAGGGTTCTATTTATAGAACCACTTGTGTGGTCAACAAGTCAAACACTTAAATACACCGTACCTTACGGTGCACCATATTTCACTTAAACACACCGTACCTTACGATGGACTGCGTTTCTCTATTTCATAAATTAAATAATAAGTCATACTTAATTATTTAATTACTAATAAGTCCTACTTATTAGTTTATAACTAAGTCTTACTTATTTATTTCTCTCATCTATCTGTCCTTTGTGTGTGACCCCTATAGGTTTCCGTAACGTTGGCAATAATATTAAATCACCTATTTAATATTATAAACAGTGAGCAGTATCTAGCAACACATCACTGCTACCCAAGTGACGAGAATGTCATGTGATCTGACGAAACCTTTCCGTGATAATGATCATGTGTATAATTACCCTTTTGCCCTCATGTCTATATTGAACACAAGGCATAGACCGTGTCATCCTTGTCTAGTTCAATATTGGGCCCAAAGACATTTCTCCTGTTATGTAGGAGGGGCAAATTCCATCTAGGTCACTCATGTCCCTTAGCATGATTCATGGAGTACCCATCAACCAACTTTATAGTCATCCTATTACAAACAACGTTGAATGGTGATAAAGCACTCGACTCCTACATCTAGGGTACATAGTGGTTTCTGGTCAAAGGGTGGAATACACCACTATCACTATGAGAATATCTTATGACACTTTTCATAACTTTTACTATGTAGTATTCTCATGGCGGGTCAATCCAGTATAAATATTACTCCTAATATTTATACCTATATATGTGAAGACTTGATAACTCTTTATCTATGATCTGTGAGATGTGATCATCACTCTACCCACATAATAGTCTCTATGCTTTAATGTTATCCCATTTCACAATAAGGCTTGACTACAGATACTTTAAGAATAATGTCATTTCGTTTAATGAGTCTCACGATTAAGTCACACTTAATGCTACATTAAACAGACCAATTATTCTAGGGAATTTATTATTTTGAAACTAAACAAAAGAATAAATAAATGCCTTATATATATATATATATATATATATATATATATATATATATATATATATATATATATATATATATAAGCCATGATACAAAGCCAAATCCAATCATAATAGATTGGCTATTAGGGCTTACTCCAACAGGTACTTCTTCAGACCCCTCCACCTTTATTCCACCACCTCCTGCGTATGTTGATATTGATTCCTTGTACCATCTGGTGAGGCATTATGATGGTGTTTTATACTCCTCTACACCATCATCACCTCAAACTACTCAATCTGCCACACCTTATATTCAAATCAATCCACAACCTCAAACAACATACATCATTTTCCATCAACCTTCAAGACTGCAAATAATTATGTTTCTTGAGACTTGGGTAAATAATGAACTTAAAATTGTTTCTGTTGATCCAGAACAAATAGTTTCTTCAATACCCCTATCTGCAAACTTGATGCCTATTTATCCAGAACTAATTGGCCTTAAACTATCACTACCTACAGATTCACCACCTGAAAGTATCTCTGATGAAGAAAACTTTGATGAACTTGTTGAAACCACCCAGAAACCATTAAAAATTTCTCCATACCATCCTCCTACTATGACCACTAAAATGACATTTAAGGAGTATTCAACAATATTTATGCACATGCTAAAAGGACATACTGCAAAAGCTTGAGAGTTGTTT
This sequence comes from Medicago ruthenica, assembly GCA_018208015.1. Classification (NCBI taxonomy): domain Eukaryota; kingdom Viridiplantae; phylum Streptophyta; class Magnoliopsida; order Fabales; family Fabaceae; genus Medicago; species Medicago ruthenica. The sequence continues at coordinate 54,933,242 of CM031371.1, read as the reverse complement.
GTGCAAGTAGGATCATCTTTGAGTGGAACCTTATACAACAATCTGTCAATTTGACTCTAGAGCAAAACAAGCCTCTGTTAGCTGAAAATGCAAGGAGCAATCTGATCAACTGGCTTGATGCAGTGAAAAGAGTGATGGATATTGTAGACCTTAGGAGGAATATTTTCAGACAGCTGCAAGCTCCACCTCAGCGTGTCTTGAAAATCACTCTCGAGGTCTCTCATAGTTCATCCCTAACTCAACAACTACTTCCAGAACCTGAACTGTATGTCAGAAGTAATATTGATGATAAAAAAAAGGTTGTAAGCTCTGTAGGAAGAACATAAGGCTCCGATGTCTGCAGTGACTACTTTGAGATGTTGAAAGCAAACTCTAGGACTTCTTCTTAGCCTTTATTTTGTTGCTTATTTTGTACTCTCATATGTACTTCTGTTCAATGCACTTTAGTCTGTCTTCATCTTTTGCATCTGTTATTTAAAGCGTTATCTTGCATTTATCTATTTTTGTTGATGACAAAAGGGGGAGAAGAATAAAGTATTTAAATTCTGAGCCTAATTGATGTAAGAATCAATTATTTAACTAAAAGATAAATAAAAAAAATGATTTGGAGGGGTGATTCAGAGTTAAATTGACTTTGAACAATCCCAAGAAAAAAAAAGTTTGTTAAAGAGAAAGCGGTTCCCGAAAACAAGAGTTTGAGGAGCGGCTTGACAATTATTTTTTAAATGAGATACTTAATATGAATCATGAGTTATTATTATTTTTTCACAAAACGGGGTTTGTTAATACTCTCTCCAATCTTAAGTATAAGAAATAATTTAAATATAGACTAAATACATTTGACTTGCTCATATTTAGACGAAATAAAGTATTACTCTCACACATCAATTAAGTTTATTAAAAAATGTATAATTCAAGTCGGTGTGTATAATTAAATCCTTATGGATAATGGGTCTGTTTTATATATGAATATAACTAAATTGTCTTTTATCATTAAATATACTTAATATTGATTTTTCATATTCAATGATAAATTTGTAATATTATTTAAGATTGTATATGAAAACAAAATAATAAATGCATTAAATAATTTGAAAGAGATTTATATGTTTTAAGTTTCATATAAGATTATGCGTATTTCTTAAAAAAAAATGATTAAAAAGTTCACCTTTAATCATTTTGAGAATCCATATTAGACACATAGAGAAAAATATAACAAACAAAATTGAGTTAAAAATGATCCTAAAAACATAGCCGCGTGATGAAACTACGTGTAAGTTTGCATGGAAACGTCAATAGTAAAAGTTCAACAAAATTAAAGGAACAAGACTTTTTTAGTCATTTCCACACACAATATCATTAACTAAGGGCTACACAAAGGAGCCATACCTGGTTTTTACATTTCAAATAAAAAGACAGTTTCTCTTCCTCTCAAGTGGTTCAATTTTCAGGACATATATATATATATATATATATATATATATATATATATATATATATATATATATATGTGTGTGTGTGTGTGTGTGTGGAGAGAGAAACTTGTAGAGGAGGATATCCTGGGAGAACCGCTTTATCTACAATATTTTAATATTTTGTAATAGTCAAAAAAGATGAGAGAGAAATATATATAGATATAAAAGAAAAAAAAAGTTTTGTTGTTTAGTTTCATAGCATTGAATTCCATTCTCTCTCTTTAATATCACTCTCTTCTATACCCTATTTCAAATAAGTTTATAACCGACTCTTCCTCATATAATGCTTCTTTTCTCTATCTCTTTGTGAAGACAAATGAAATGATTTTAAGGGCAAAAGACAGAAAGAAGTTTCATTATTAATGGGGTTTTCTTTGGCTTTTGAAGAAGCAGAACAACAAGACCAAGTAGATGCAAGTTTTTTAGGTACCAATAACAATTCTATGCTCATGGCTTCCAAAAACTCAACATCATCTCAACAAAACCATCACAATCTTCTTCATCATCAGCAACAACAACAGACTCAACATCATCCTCATCATATGCATGACCATCAAATTTCTTTTGGAATGATGCCATCTTCATCTTCATCCTCTATGCCTAGCAACTACTTGTGAGTTTTTTAATTTTTATTTTATTTTTTTTTTGAATAATAATATTTGTCACAATCACACTTGTTTACTTTCTGCAAAGCTGTTGAATAAATGATCCCAACATGCCAGTTTCTTATGAGAACAAATAACCAATTTTATTTTATCATTTATTTAATATAATCAATTTATTTATTTTTTGCTAATGCTATTTTTCATTGTGATCTTTTTCTGTTTGATCAGAAGCAAAGATTCAAGTGCTTATGATTTAGGTGAATTGGATCAAGCATTTTTTTTGTATCTGGATGGACAAGCACAAGCTGATCCCTCTAGTGTTCAAGATCAAAGACGTGAGCACTCTCTCTTTGTGTGAAAGAGAAATTCAAAAATAAAAATAAAATATCTTTCTGTTTTCAGTATTAATTTTTGGTCATATTCAGTAAGATGGGCTTGCACTTTCTTGCTGAATTTTTCATATCAATTTTAAAGATTCTCTTTCTGAGGGTTTGTTTTGGTCACAGCAGATTCATATCTTATCTTCCGTACTTTTATTTTGATGAGAAGTACTTTTTCTTTGACTAGATCTTTTCAGAGATGAAAAATAATGCAAAAGAAGAGAAAAAAACTGCAGAAGAAATTTTTTTTTTTCTCTCTAACTATTATATCTCTCTCCATTTTTGATTTTATTGATTTTTTCTTGTTTTTTTTTGCTTGGTGGCGCGTGAGATCATGACATATAACAAACCTTGGTGTCATGATCTCCTTAGAAAAAGGTGGTATGCATTGAAAAATGACTGCTTTATTTTCCTTTTAGTTTCTCTCTTGACTTTCTTTAAAACCCTCTTACTTCTCATTTGTCTTCTTCAACTAAATATATGTGATTTGTCCAAGTTTTACATTTCCCATAATCAAGATAAGACTTGCTAAGATATTATTGATGAATGAAATGAATTGTATTAATGTATGTGTTTCAACAGAAAACTCATCATCATCAGGAATGAGGCCACCACCAACTCTTAACATTTTCCCATCTCAACCAATGCATGTAGCACCACCACCATCTAATTCAAAGGTATAAATTATAAATAAGCTAACTAAATTGTCAACTAACATTGCAACCTTGAGTTGACAATCCCATATTCTAGTTAGCTACTAATAATTTAATTTATAGTTGAATATTAACTTTATATTAAAATATTATATGATAATTTGTATTTGGTATAGGCTAGCATGGGATTAACCTCTCCAATAACAAGTGGCTCCAAAAAACCATCCCAACCGTCCATGGAGTTGGCAAACCAACGAAATGAAACCCCTTCTGCACCTGCACCACCAAAACCTGTCAAGGTAGGTCCATTATAATATACAATATACATCATATAATATTTATTTATTTATCTATTAATTTTCTAATTAATCAACTATGCAATATGAATGATGTATGGCAGAAAGAGAACAATCGCAAGGCTACAACTTCAAGTTCTGAACATGAAGGACCAAAAACACCAGATCCTAAGGTTAATTATATTAATTAATACATCTTAATTTAATTTACTTGAACTTCTCTTCGTTGAATATATAATTATAAAAAAATGAAAATGTTATGCACAGACTCTGAGAAGACTTGCTCAGAATAGAGAGGCAGCAAGGAAAAGCAGGCTTAGGAAAAAGGTGCAGTGAATTCCCCTACAGGATGATTGTATTTTATTCCCAAAAACTGTAGTATTTGCTTTTATACATTTTAGGTAAAAAGTTCTTGTCAAAGCTCTTTCTTATATACCAATTTATTTATTTGTTCTTCTCTTTTTCTCAGGCTTATGTTCAGCAGCTAGAAACAAGTAGGATTAAGCTTAATCAGATTGAACAAGAGTTACAGCGTGCTAGAGCTCAAGTAAGGAACTAACCTCTATTTTTGTGTATAAATTAATTGTGGTGACTGCACGGTGCAATTTGCTGCAGAGTCGTTGGATTGTAAACAAGCAAATGATCTTCATTTTTTTCTCCGATATACTTCATCTAAAATGAAATATAAACAAAAATAATTAAATATTCTTGGTCAAAATTTAGACCGGATACATTTGACATTTTGAATTTCTTTTTTATATATTTTGTTTTAGACAGAGTAATATTTTCTCTCTCTTGATCCAACTTGATCCAACAATAGTAGAGCAAAGGACTTAAAAGCAATGTTTTGTTTCATTTTTAGGGCGTGTTAATGGGTGGAGGTGCACTTTTGGGAGGAGACCAAGGAATTCCAATTTCTATGAATAGCATTAGCTCAGGTATCTTCCCATACTAATAAAATCAAACCATAAAATGTATGATTTTTGTGCACTTGTAACAACTTTTTTTGGAGCAAATTTTCAGAGGCTGCAATGTTTGATGTGGAGTATGGGAGGTGGTTAGAGGAACATCACAGGCTAGTGTGTGAGCTAAGAGCAGCAGTAGATGAACACTTGCAAGAAAATGAGCTTAGGTTATATGTGGAAAATTGTTTGGCTCACTATGATCAAGTAATTAACCTCAAAAATATTCTAGCTAGAACAGATGTGTTCCATCTTGTTTTTGGAATGTGGAAAACCCCAGCTGAACGTTGCTTCATGTGGATTGGTGGATTCAGACCATCTGAACTCATTAAGGTAAACAAATGTAGCATCAATGATCAACCTAGGCTTATAGAAATATCGGTTTTAAATTGCCGTTACGGTCAGGGCCGACCCAATGGGTGTGCAAGGTAAGCCACTGCCTAGGGCCTCAAATCTTTGGGGTCCAAATTTCTTGAAACATTTCCAAAAAATACGTATCAAAATTTGAAATATGTGATCAAAGTTGCGGTTATAATGCCGTTACAGATACCTCATAAAATTTTATAGTGTTCTGTTCAACCGCACTCTAAAATGATGATGGAAATCTTAATTATTTGTATATACCACACTCAAAATTTTGTGACAACTAGATGATAAATCACCAAAACAAAAGGGTGTTCTATATATCTTTTATCTGAAATTTAACAATGTATAATCTTTTGCATTAAGAAAACTATCCATCCTTTTTTATTTGTTTAAGCAAATTGTTTTTTTAATATTGAATTTGACTAAAACTGTAGTTGGAGTTCCCAAAGTAAATTTAAGGGCAATGGATTTGATGTCACGAGTGAATGTGGAATTAAAGGTTTTCTGTCTAGAGTTAGGCTTCATTCCCATAAAGCCATACCTTTCACTACAATTTGTTATTGGAATCAGATAAATGGACTAAGAAGGAAATAGAAGAAAAGTGGCACGGGTCTCTATCTCTCGTTATCTATGGGAATGAGTTTCCAATACCCAATTTTCCCCCTAATTGACCATAAACTCGTGTAAAACAAATTGATCACTCTTTGTTACGCCCTCCGGTCACTATCATAAGTAACAATCAACCTTTTAGATTTATTCATTAAATGATATGTGATCTATAATAAAGACTATATACATTATTAATAAAATGAATCTCAAATGTAAATTTTTGTTTATAATAGTAAGCGGAAGGTGTATTTAGTATTAATATTTTCTACGTGCTAGTTGCAGGAGTGTATTTTACTTTTGCTTGTTGCTAGGTACAACTTATGCTCTAGCTCAAGTGCTTTAATAATATTTAGGCTTGTCAAAACTAAATTAACCTCTAAAAAATGGACCCTTATCATTTTAAGTATTTTTTTTTTATAATAATAAAAAATTAAAAACATATATTATATTGTTTTTTGGGTGAATTAATATTGTTTTATTTGATGGATATGTGCTTTAGATAATTGTAAGTCAAATTGAGCCTCTTACGGAGCACCAAATACTTGGTATATGTGGGTTGCAACAATCAACACAAGAGGCAGAAGAGGCACTTTCCCAAGGGCTTGATGCACTCAACCATTCTCTTTCAGAGACTATAACATCTGACTCTTTAAGCAATCTTCCTAATATGGCTAACTACATGGGACAAATGGCTCTTGCCATGAACAAGCTCTCCACTCTTGAAAGTTTTGTGAGACAGGTATGTTTCATATGCTTTGACTAATATAATTCATATTCTCCCAACAACTTATAATGTTTTGCATTTTCTTAGAAAAACCCATCTTCATTTTTATTAATATTTTTTTTTGTTTAAGATTGAATTTCAGAAGATTTTGATTATATAAATGTTTTAAAAGTCTTCACAATAATTTTAATTGAATTGTTATTGTGGTTGTATCGGCGACTTTTTATTTTATTTTTAACAATTTTACAAAATATATATTATACCAACAAATAAAATCAAAAATACAAGAATCAAAAATACAAGAATCAAAAAACTAATGTTCATCATTTCATATTGAATTTGTGGTGCAAGCAATGTTGTGAATATTGTGTGATCTTGGTTAACTAGTTTTGTGGTCCCCCTTGAAATTTTTTACCTAGTTACTATAAGTCCATAACTGATCTCGTGGGGATCAGGTAGGAACAAGAATCTGTTCCTTCAATCATATGGGTAGGGACACCAACTTCAACCCTCACATTATAAACTACTACTTGCATGCATTCCTCACTCTCATGAGGTTGTTACATAGAATCTACGAACCTGGATTTTATAATGTGACTCCAACTTATTTATTTTTTTGAGAAGAAATATGACTCTCATTTTGATATTAGAAAGGTTTGTCAATGCTTAATTATTTTTTCTACAAGATACACAGCTAGAGAGGGGAAAGACACTCATTTATAACTTAAGAGTATTTTGCAATATAAGAAATTATAGTTTGTTAATACTTAATATACTCCTTACATAAAATAATACAAACTAAAAAAGAGACATAGAAATGAAGAAATACCAACTTATTTAAGGATAATTAAATCCAACCAAATGCAAGTCTAGATTTGTATTTTAGTTTGAAAACAGTCATTTTTAGTTATATCACAAAAATATTTGTTGTACTTTATTAGGATAAAAAACTAATTAAGAAATACACTTTTATCACAAAAAATGTTTAATCGAGTTTAGTACTGTACTAGGAAAAGCTTAGCAAAGGTACCAATATAAGGACAAGTTGCACGGCCTTTAAGATATATTTCATGGCTTTTTGTGATCGATGTAAATCAATGAAGATATTAATTAATCATTGAATTTATAACATTGAACACCAAGGTTACTAAATGAACAATGTGACATTGAACATAAACACGTGAGACTATGGCTGATTAGCGTGGTCCCTCATTGATATAATCTTCATCCAAATATACATTTTGAAACCCATATCTGTGTGATGTCATGGTCGTAACCGTAACTTGAAGACATAACTTTGAGTCCTCACCATAACTTGTTGCTTTTTAGCTATTCTAAAACACAAACACGTTTTAGGTTGTCTTATTTAGTTTCGTGAGATGAGTGCTTTTCTATTTTTATTTTATATCTTTACACTATACTGAGAAGTTTGTATAATTGTGTCAAAAAAAATGAAAGGTTGTAACGGATTTGAACGTTAATTAGTCCAATTCACACACTCACTTCATATTGATCATGTGAAGAAATTCCAATAGTATTTGGCCAACGATCAGTTAACAACCCCCAAGACCGACCAAACACATATTTGCCTAAGATGGTGCTTTTTTATCAACCATAATAGCATTTTTAGTAAACCTACAAATTTTTGTTTAAATATATTTTCCACAACTTTCATAATACAAACTCATTCATTAAATTAAATTCATGTAATCAATTTGGTTTCATACTTCTTTTTTAAGTTGATGATAAAGTCAATCAATTTAATCTTTGTTAAAATAAAATTTATTTTTGATAAAAGTTTTATAAATTTAATGTTAAAAAGTACAATCCATATTGAGATTTGTTCGGACCGTAAGGTCCGAGCATTTAAAAGTAATAAAATTTAACCATCAGGACCTAACCATCCGACTAGAGGTAGTTACGTCTTGATAGATTCGGTGGTTAGGAATCGAGGAGGGAATTTGGGGTTTTGAGGGGCATATGAACAATTTGAGTAAGGATCTTTACCATTTTATATTCTTTTTCAATTTTTTTTGTGAGTTTAACTCAAATGGAATAAACAAATATGATCCTAAGTGGAGAGATCTCAACTCCAACAATCCAAGGGACTAAAGAGCAATTTTCCAACAAAAATGCTCCATGTCCAAACAAAAAAACTAAACGAACAATAGACATTTGGGCTCTGTTGTTAAAAGACCAACCCACAACAACTCCATAATTTGATTAAGTGAATATTTTCTAATTTTTTATTTTTTTTTTGAAAGAAATTTTGTTTCATTGCATAGATGAATTAGTAGTTCATATATTCAATTGAAGAAAATTTTCAGTTATTGAAAATTACTTTAAAATGTGGCCATACCGAGCTACAGTTGTCTGTAAGTTTAAAAATCTTCGTCCATTTCAAATAATAATAATAAAAAAAAAAAGTAAAAACTCGAAACTTTTCCACCGTAGCAAAATTGACCAAGTTGTTTAGATATCCTAAATTTATTTGTGAACTTTGCTATATAATTGATTTTAAATACAAGTTTCCAACTGATAATTTATTTGAATGATGTATTCAAAGTAATCAATCACAACAAGAATAAGAAACTGAGGAATCATTAGGTAGACAACATTATCATAATGATTATATATGAATTTTAATCTCTCAAGCAACCTTTCTCGTTTGATTAATTTTAAGCATGTCCCTTTTCAATTTGACCAGTTTGTAGTTTTGGTATAGCTATGATTCAAAACTCTTTTTTATCACCTCTATCTGTTCACTATATTTTTCTTGTGTGATAGTTCAAAGCTTTACTGTTTATTTTTAATGAAGACCCGTCCAACTTTTTCAATATGCTAGTACATCTTTTCTACGTATAATTTTCATGGCTTGAAATATGTTCACCAATTTATAATTTTCAAAACTATATTTATATTAATTAATATAAAGTAGACAAGTCTTTTATCAATAAAATATAAACTAGAGAACTCAGTTGATTTAAATTACTGGTGAGAGAATTGAATAGTCTTCTACACATTAGAACAAAAATTCAAATCATTTTACAATTATTGAAAGAAAAATCTAGTAATTAGCATATAGTATGTACTTTCAAGTTTGTTTATTTTTAGAACTTGACTGAGAAAAGAAGGTTAATTATATTTGTCTGTTCATTTGCTCGAAAAGTCAGTCTTATTAATTTGACTTACAATATAATAAACTCAGAAAGAAAGTGATGAAATTGTTAATTTGAAAACTCACTGCAGGCAGATAATCTGAGGCACCAAACAATTCATCGTCTGCATCAGTTGTTAACAGTTCGTCAAGCTGCAAGGTGTTTGGTTGCAATGTCTGAATACTTTCATCGTCTTCGAGCATTGAGTTCTCTCTGGTTGACCCGTCCTCGCCAAGAATAGTGTGAGTGAGTGAGTGAGTGAGGTAGAATTAGTAGTACTAATAGTGTCACTTTCCATATAGCTAAGTGCTATGACTAGCTATATATATATATATATATATATATATATATATATATATATATATATATATATATATATATATATATATATATATATATATATATATTTGGCCCTGTAGTTTTTTTTTTAATATTTTCTCTAAAATTCTAAGTTAAATATATTCTATTTTACTATGATATATTACCCTTTGGCTCTTCTTTTCTATGTTCCCTAACTTGATTATGACTACCTTCTTGGATAGACAAATTAATAATGATAAAGAACTGAAAATTTAAGAAGTAAATATGGTTACTGTTGTGTCGGGTAACAAGATTATTTTGAGAAAGATAATGATACTCACATTGATGACGGATTGATGAAGGAATTGTTTCGTTGTTAATGATCTCGCCGGAATCCATGGAAGGAGCCCCGTTGCCCGCGGAACGGAAGGGGGGTGTACCTGCACAAGCCCTCCGACATCTAAGTCAGGTGGGAAACAAGGAGGTTGAGAAGTTTTAGGGATATAACATACTTACCTGAAATTGTAGTGGAACTCTCCTTATATAGGCATACGGAAGAATGTTGAAATTGGAGCCTTATTGGATTTTACCTTATAATTGGGTCTTTTCTAAGTGGATATGACATTTAACTTGACTGGAACGGTTACAAATATTGAAAAGCATATTTTTATGGCAAATTCTTGTTTACCCATCAATAAAGGTGGGTAATACTACACATGTTGAGTTGACCCAATCAAAACAATGTATTTATATATATAACATTAAAAATAATAGAAAACAAATAAATAACTTTTATTGGTGTCAACTCAGCATGAGTTGTGTTACCCACCTTTTATTGATGGGTGGGTACACAAGTTGTCACCATAATTTAATAAAAGTAAGTGAACATGCAAATTTTGTAAAACTAGTGTGACACACTTTCGTAACATAAAAACCGGAGGCCGGAGGCGGACTAACATAGGAGAAATGGACCCTTCATAAAAAACAGTCATCATTATAACTAACACAAAATATTCTTGTTCTAGTCAATCGCATAAGTAAGATTGTCTATTTTTTTAGGTAGATTTCGCATCATTGAAGTTGAACCAAAATGTTGCTCAATAAGTGTTAAATGTGTGAATTAAAAAATTCCTAAGTCAACTCTCACGATAAGTGTTCATTTATGACGTGAGATCAAACTTTTGATTTTGTAACGGTCAACTAATCTTAGCCATTGAATTTGTAACTTATCGTTGACTCCTTACCTATAAATAGAGATCCTCCCCCTGACTTATACTCACTCAAAAAGTTCTCTTGAGTTGTCAAAGAACTTTTCTCTCTTCTTCCTCATTTAGCTTGTCTTGACGAACTATCTTTTCTTCTTTTAAATTATGTCCTTTCGGGTTTAGAGAGTGTTCTTAAGATTGTAGTCCGTTCCAGTTATAATGTCCATTCGGAATTAAGAATGGTCTTACAAGGATAGTCCCATCGGTAAATTTCGTCCTTTGTGAGATAATTGTTCGTTCGAAAAATAAGAATTTCAATTCGAAAATAAGAGTATACTTAAGATCATAGTCCTTTTCGAGATAAATTATCCCTTCGAAAAATAAGAATGATCTTAAGAATATAGTCTCTTTTAATGTTTTATGCCCTTCGGAGAAGTTAGAGGTTAGACTGGTCCTAGTACCATATTAGAGTGGTCTCATTGACATAATAGAATGGTATCAATAGCATATTGTGTTGGAACAAAATTGGTTGTGTACAATGCCTCTAAAGTTTTGATGATAACAAAGTATTGAATAACAATTGAATATTGTAATATATGTTCAAGTGTGCATGACCATTGATTAAAATTTAACAAGGTCTAAACATGTATAAGAGTATCAGAAGCACTAGAGAAGCTATAAGAAGACTTGGTAAAATATCTGAAGAAAGGTCAACCGCAAGTCAACTTTTTTATCATAAGAGAAGAAGTCACTCAAAAGCAAGTGAAAATCAGACTCTGGATCATCAGACTTTGAGTCACCCAAACTCTGAGTCATCCAGACTCTAAGGGACCCAGAAGCTTAGTCAGCTTTGTCTTTATTTATCAGTGTTTTTGGTAAACAAGAAGACTAGTTTTAAATTGTTGCTTGCAGGATTAAACTAGAAATCCTAGGACATGTTGTGCAATGATTTTTCAGAAAATGTATGAATGTTCATCATATTCATGAGTTTACTTATGAACAAGATGAAGAAAACTATTTTGATGTGAGAATAAATGCCTTTCGACAGAAAGTAACAAGGATGTTTAAGATTGAAACACTAAAAGACTTAGAATTTTAAAGGCAAAGAAACTTAAAGAAAACTAAATTGCATTGCTTAAAGTAAATTGTTCAGCAAATCATGATTAGATACATTTTGTTACTCATTTCTCTCTACACTGGGTACTCTGAGTTTTGAAGAACTTTTGCTAAATGATTTGTGACTCGTTTTTCCTATGAAAAACTACTATATATACATAAAAAAAATAACTACTTAAGCAAACGGTCAGAAACTAAACCTTTTCGACAGCTTTGACTTGTTTTCCACGTGTCTAATCCTTCAATTCTGCCTTTTCAGTGAGGACTTGAATCCAACCAGTCGAATCCACAATCCTGTTGAATCCTAGCTTGTCGAAATGATCAACTTCTGTCTTGGACTTAGATAATTCTATAATCTTGGCATCCTCCTTGTTTGTCGAAACACATGCTAAAAAATACAGGCTAACAAATTGCCCCCCAAAAATGCTATTTTCGGCTAAAAAATATGATGAAGAAGATTGGCCTTTTTGAAAACTTTATACACTCTCTAGAGAATGACGTCATATTTATGATAACATCATTTCAAAACTGTCTTTCCAGCTTCTTATCATTACTGCGCTACTTTCTGGGGATTTAGTGGGCTACCACTTTGCAGTTGAAAAGTTGGTGGGGGAACCACATCAGCCAAAAAATTATTGCATGTCCCCCACTACTGCTGTAATTTCGACCACGTGGCAGTTCCCCAGAGGATCAGAACCCAAAGGTTTTCTTTAAACTTTCTTTTTCCTAGCATTATAAAAGCCAAGCCTTCTCTTCCTTTTCACTTTTTCTGCCAATGTCTCTTTCCAGCTCTCTCAAAAACTCAAAAGCACAGGAACTCCATTGTTGTAGCTTCGAAATTTCTTCAAATTTTAAGCAAAAACTTCCAAATCTTTCACCATTCTTCACAAAACCCCAAAATTTTCACTAATCTCCTTCAGATCTCCTCTTTTCGAATGTTATGGCATCTTCTGCTTTACAATCTGGAAATCCTAGAAAAAACGCTGATGTTCTGGCTGATCATTTCGACATAAGTACTAGTGAGGTTTCTGATCATGAACTCATAGCTTTCCTTACTTTCTGGTTATCCCACTTTGTGTTTTGTCGCGGCTCTCTTTAAGTAGCCAAAAAATTCATAGGAATGGCTATACAACTCCATGAAGGACATGTGTTTGGACTGAGCAAGTTAATCTTAGGGAGTCTGTATGAATCACTAGGATGTGGGAGTGAAGCTATACAGAATTTGGTGGAAGGAAAATCCCTTGCAATCTCAGGACCTGTGTTGCTTTTCCAATTGTAGTTGGTTGCCACTTTTGAAAAAGACCTAAAGTTCTTTGTACTACCAGTTTACGATGCAGAAGTGGACAGTAGAAGGATAGAAAGGATAAGGTTGGATTATCTTAAAAGAAATGAACGTAACGTTTCGACCTCCCAAATGTTCTCAGATTATTTCAACATCTTCCTTCATTGTGACTCTTTTGAACCTGCAATGGCTCCTTTCATCAGTCGAAGTCTAGGTCATGCATGGTTTCACAGGGAGTTTCCTGCAAGTGACCCTAAACACTTTGAAGAAAATGTCAAAATATGGAAAGATTATTTGACCCCAACTCTTTTTTCAATCAGAACGACCATTGGTAAGACTCATTTGCGTTTAGTTGGTTACTTCCCAAACCTAGTGGCCAGACAATTTGGGTTGAGCCAATTTCAACCTTCCCCCTGTACAAAAAATCAAAAGAAGTTTGCACTGGCTTCTTCGACATGTCAGAGGCTTATTTTCATCAACCCTTACGAGATTCAACAGAACAAGCCCCATAACTTAACCCTATTCCATTTGAAGTCTCTTTCTTTTGCATTGAAAATTTCATCCACTGGTGGAATGAGTACTTTTACACTAACTTTGTTGATGAAACAAACCTGCTCGCCAATTTGATAGCTGTTTTTTCTTCCGTGCAGACCAAATCCAAGAAAACTCAAGGTATGCATATCAAAGAAATTCAAGTTTTCCATATTTTTTTTTGAAGTTGTGTATAATCCCATGAATGTCGAAAAAACTATAAGTGAAGCTGCACTAGTTTTAAAACAAAAAATGAGTGAAAAAAATTTCAAAGCAGAAACTTCCTTTCGACATGAAAGACAAATATAAAATTGCTTTAGAATTTCACTGTATAAAATTTCCAGCTTTACCTAGTGCAGACTTTGCTTTAGCCTTTACACTCAATTCTCCTTCTTGGTTTTATTTTGGCTATAAAAACATTCAAGAAACTTTAAAACCAATCAAGGATAAAGTGATTTAGGCTAAACAACATTTATATGACTTCAAAGGGCATTTACACATCGACCGTCAACATGTCGAAGTTCAAGGAAATATTCCTGTAACATCCCGCTCATAAGTATCAGCTAATTGTAGCGTTATTCCGTGTTAGAAACTTGAGCCGCAAGCAATGGCAAATAAGAAATTAGGAGGAAGTGGCAATTTTGTAATTTAGGCCAAAAAGGGAGAAAGTTTTAAAAGAAAGAAGTAGAAAGATTTTCTACACTCTTCCATTTCTATTCCTTTCCCAATTTTCAGCTCATCCTCTCCCACTCTCTCCCAACCCACACGCCTCACTCCCTCTCCATAAAATCACCTTTTCATCATCCAATTCTTAAGAGAAAGACTTCACAAGCAAGTTTGATTATTGTAACTAGAACAAGAGCAAGAAATAAGGAGAAACAAGGAAGAATTTGAGAGAAGTAGTAGAGTTAAGCCAAGGCTTTGGGGAATCAGAAATAATAAGCACCAATAGGAGGATTAAGGTGAGCTCCACAGGGTTTTATAACCCGATTGAGTAAGTTTATGAATTTTAGCTTTTGAGCAAGTTATGAACATTGAACCCTAAGTTGATTTAGATAGCAATTCTTGATCATTGTGTGTTGTATCCTGTTGATATGTCTTTGAATTTATTATTTAAGTTGTTATGATGCCTGGGTAGGTTTGAATAAGCTGAATTGGTGAAAATCACGTTTTAAATTTGCCAAAAACTGTCCAACTGCAGGTAAAATCGTGTCACGATTTATCAATCGTGTCACGATTTCACAGGCAGAACCAAACACGATTTCTGGGTAAGAAATCGTGACACGATTGCCCAATCGTGTCACGATTTTGGGCTGGACAGGATGGCCTAATTTTTCATCTTTTCTTGCTCCGTTCCGGCTATTCAAAACTGCTTCGGACTTAAGGATCAACATGTAATGATCAAGCATTGTTAAAGAACATATAAAGACCTATCCTTGAGATGTGTAAACCAACATTATAGGGTGAGGATAGGCATAAGCTTGAGAGGATGGATAACCTAATCCTCAAGTCATTATTGAGGTTATAAGAACTAGTTTTGGGAATTATCCCTTACTAAGCAGTTTATTATATACAAATAAGTATAAGCAAGCTCTAGAATGATATAGGCTCAATGTCTAGAACCTTATATAGGTTAAGAGAACAAGAATTAGCAAGTTTAAGCCGTGGCCTTCGGTGTTCACGCCAGTGGGACACGAATGGTACACGTAGAGTTCAGACTAAGATCATTACCCATAAGTCGTGACTTTCATCGTTCACGCCAGTGGAACATGGAAGGTTCATGCATAAGATTAAGAATATTAATTGCGTCTTCCGTTGTTCACGCCAGTGGGACACGGGAGGTACACGCATCAATTAAGATTATTAAGTCGTGTCTTCTGTCGTTCACGCCAGTGGGACACAGGAGGTTCACGCCAGTGGGACGTGTTATTCCGCAAGGATAACCGCACGACGACAAGAGGAGTCCGGTGTTAGCCTGATATGATAGGAATTTTCACCGGTTATCAGGGGAATGTGCTTCGGGGTTACTCCACCCGGGGGCATTCCATAAAATGAACTCAGATAACAATGTTTGTTCAACGCTAACCGCTAACATAAAGATCAGTTAATAATCTATTACTTTATCAGTCAGAAATATTTATTCAGATGTCAGTTAGCAGCTATCAGACGGTGATCCTAGGACTCCCCTTGATCACCAGATTATCAGAAACAGACAGTTAGCCCTTTATGGGTAAGATTGAGACTTGGCGATCATAGGCATCCCCGAGTTCGCCGAGGTAGGCACGGCAACCCTAGGTTCCCCGAGGTTGCCAAACAGTAGGTAGGGTAGGAGCTCACTGAGACGTTATGTCTCATCCCTTTCCTTCTGGTGCAGGTTCTTCGCAGGTAGCACGTCGTAAAGGTAAAGAGAAAGCTACGGACTGATCGTGCTGCTCATGTTTTCTTGGTGTTGTATATTATTGTATCATGATGTATATAAATATTATGGAGGATGTTTAGTACCAGATTATGGATTGAAATCAAGACTTATGTTTTGTATAATTATCAAGCAATTTTTCTGTATTGTATTTAAATGTATCCAGTATCAGTTTAACACTCTTGCTAATATACTAGTTAAAATTAGTATGGGTGTTACAATTGGTATCAGAGCAGGTCGATTCAGACCGTGCCTTGGGTCATTAAAGTACAATCCAAGTTTATGGACCTCTTGGATCCAGGACATTATTCTAGATGTTATGTTCAGTTAAAACTGATCACTTTGACTTGTATATGACAGCTAGGATAAGATGTCTGGGAGAAGAAGAGGTAGACCTCGTGCCAATCAAGCTAGCGATGAAAGTGGAGGACCCAGTCTTAATTCATGGGAACAGATGATGCAACAACAACAGGCCTGGCAGCAGCAATATCAAGAGCAGCAAGCTCAGAATGCATTACAGTATCAGCAAATGATGCTGATGATGCAACAACAGTCTCAGCAACAGGCCCAAGCTCAACAGCAATGGATGGACATGATGCAGCAGGGACAAGGTTTCCATCCACAGCCACCACCTCCTCCAGTGATTGGTAACCCCGTGTTCCGGGAGTATAACAGACATCACCCTCCGGAGTTTAACGGAGAAGGTGAACCGCAAGAAGCCAGGAAGTGGATTAAACAGATGGAGAAGATTTTTAGAATGGCAGAATGTTCTGAAGAGGACAAAGTGGTTTATGCCACGAACCAACTCAGAGGCGCAGCAGAAGACTGGTGGGAATCTGCTCAGCGCAGGATGGAAGCAAATGGTGTAGAAGTGAATTGGGAGAACTTCAAAGGAGTAATGTTGGAGAAGTATTTACCTTTGTCTTACAAGGTAAAGAAAGAGCAAGAGTTCTTGGAATTGAAGCAAGGTAGTATGTCGGTTGCTGAGTTTACAAAGAAGTTTG
Source organism: Medicago ruthenica (assembly GCA_018208015.1). Classification (NCBI taxonomy): domain Eukaryota; kingdom Viridiplantae; phylum Streptophyta; class Magnoliopsida; order Fabales; family Fabaceae; genus Medicago; species Medicago ruthenica. Next base: position 54,916,160 of record CM031371.1, on the reverse strand, counting down.
AAGAGTTGTCTTACTATTCCACACACAACGAGTATGCTGAGAATGAAGTGTGGAAGATGAACCAGTATAAGCGAGGTTTAAGAGGCGAGATTGACACTGCAGTGAGTCTCCAAAGAACTGCAAGTTATGATGAACTGGTACATGACAGTCTGGTGGTTGAAGCAGGACTTGCTAAGACCTCTAAAGAAAGATCAGCAGCTTATGAGAAGAAGAAAAGCAGGATGTCGGATAAGTATCACGATAAGCTCAAGCCAAAAGGATCCCCGCAGAGAGGGAAGCAGACATACTCTCCACAACATAATCCTTTGCGGACTAATCCTACTTGCAAGACATGTGGTAGGATGCATAAAGGAGAGTGTTTGATAGGTGCTGGTATTTGTTATGGATGTAAGCAGCCAGGGCATTTCATATCAGAGTGTCCAAATAGACGTGTTAAAGGATCAGCTGAAGGAACAACTACTAGTAGGGGCAGAGTGTACTCTCTTGACGGTGCAAGGGCTGTAGCCAATGAAGATTTAATTGCCGGTATGTGTTATTTGGGTACTAATCCAGTAAAAGTTCTTTTTGATTGCGGCGCTACATGTTCTTTTATTTCATATAAATGTGTGGAGACGCTGCAATTACCTTTGTCTCCGTTGAACCCTCCAATGTTAGTATCTACCGCTACTGAAGGCGGAATTGAGGCAAAGTATGTTTGTGAAAGCTGTCCTATCACTGTGTCTAGTAAGACTTACTATGTTGATTTAGTATGTCTCCCGATGGAGCAACTTGATGTGATTCTAGGCATGGATTGGCTCTCTGCTAACCATGTGTACATAGGATGTTCAGAGAAGAGTATTTATATGCCGACCAGTGATACTGCAGAAGGTGTGGCTCTGTCTGAATTGATTAACCGCACCCATCAGTTAATCCAGTTTATTTGTGCTCAAGATAAGGGATTCTATGTGATGCTCACTGTGGCTTCAGAATCAGAGTTAAGTCCCAGTGATATTCCTGTGGTGAATGAATACTTAGATGTTTTCCCTTCAGAAGTATCTAGTCTGCCTCCAGAGCGTGAGGTAGAGTTTTCAATTGATTTGATTCCAGGAGCGGAGCCAGTATCTGTGGCACCGTATAGAATGTCACCAACGGAGTTGAAAGAGCTGAAGTCTCAACTTGAAGAATTAATCCAGAAGCATTTTATTAGACCCAGTGTATCACCTTGGGGTGCTCCGGTCTTGTTGGTCAAGAAGAAAGATGGTAGCATGAGGTTGTGTATTGACTATCGTCAACTTAATAAGGTGACTATCAAAAACAAGTATCCTCTTCCCAGGATTGACGACCTACTAGACCAGCTTAAAGGAGCAACAGTATTTTCCAAAATTGATCTTCGGTCAGGTTATCATCAGATTCGTATAAAGTCTTCAGATGTGTCTAAGACGGCGTTTCGAACGCGTTATTGGCACTACGAATTTCTGGTTATGCCTTTCGGTGTAACCAATGCCCCAGCAGTATTTATGGATTACATGAACAGAATATTTCAACCTTACCTTGATCAATTTGTAGTGATTTTCATTGATGACATTTTGATCTATTCTAAAGATCCTCAGGAGCATGCTCAACACTTAAGAATTGTATTGGATGTCCTTAGAGACAAGCAGCTGTATGCTAAGTTTAGCAAGTGTGAATTCTGGTTATCCGAGATCAAGTTTTTGGGTCACGTTATTTCTCAAGGAGGAGTAGCTGTTGATCCATCCAAAGTTGAAGCCGTACTCAGTTGGGAAAGACCCAAGAATGTAGCTGAAGTCAGAAGCTTTCTAGGCTTGGCAGGTTATTATCGTAGATTTATCATGAAGTTTTCTCAGATTGCTCTACCTCTGTCACGCCTCACCAGAAAAGATGTACCCTTTATTTGGGACGAAGAATGTGAAAGAAGCTTCAAGGTTTTAAAAAGGAAGTTGACTAAGGCACCAGTGTTGGCAATACCAGATCCTGAAAAGAGATACACCGTTTTCTGCGATGCATCCTCTAAAGGACTGGGAAGTGTTCTGATGCAAGGGGAGAATGTCATAGCATATGCGTCCAGACAGCTCAAGACACATGAAGAGAATTATCCCACGCATGATCTTGAGTTAGCAGCAATAGTTTTCGCATTGAAGATATGGAGACATCATTTGTATGGTGCACAATTCGATTTGTTTAGTGACCATAAGAGTTTGAAGTACCTGTTTGATCAAAGAGATCTTAACATGAGGCAAAGACGATGGATGGAATACTTGAAGGATTTTGATTTTGATCTGAAATACCATCCAGGAAAGGCTAATGTAGTAGCAGACGCCTTGAGTCGGAAGGCTTTAGTCAAAGCTGAAGTGATGATGCACACGTGTGGACTATATGAAAAGTTTAGAGATCTTAATCTCCATGTTACTGAGATGGAAGGTGGCGTTTTGTTAAACAAGTTAGAGATTTCGTGCGACCTACGATCTAGGATTGCACAAGCGCAAAGCATGGATATGGACCTTCAGAGAAAAGTTGGCCAAGCAGAGTTTTCATGGGCACCAGATGGTGTGTTACTGTTTGAAGGAAGGATTTTTGTTCCGAACGATGAGGAATTAAAAAGGTTGATTTTAGAAGAGGCGCATAAGAGTAGTTTCAGCATTCATCCAGGTACCACCAAGATGTATCAAGATTTGAAAAGAGATTATTGGTGGCCTAGCATGAAAAGAGATGTTGCGGAGTTTGTGTCGCGGTGCATTGTTTGTCAGCAGGTAAAGATTGAGCACCAAAGGCCTGCAGGGATGTTAGTACCTTTGGAAATTCCACAATGGAAATGGGAGGATATAACCATGGATTTTGTGAGTGGATTACCTCGAACACAGCGAGGACATGACTCCATATGGGTAATAGTGGACCGGTTAACCAAGTCAGCTCATTTCTTGCCGGTTAAAACTACGTACCGAGCCTCACAATATGCTGAATTGTTTATTTCTGAGATAGTGAAACTCCATGGTGTGCCTACTAGTATAGTGTCTGACAGAGATCCAATTTTCACATCCCACTTTTGGAAAGCTTTTCAGAAGGCTTTGGGGACAAGATTAAAGATGAGCACGTCCCATCATCCTCAAACTGACGGACAATCAAAAAGAACTATTCAGACGTTAGAGGATATGTTACGTGCATGTATTCTGGAAGATGGAGGAAGTTGGAACAATCATCTACCATTGATTGAATTCTCTTACAACAACAGTTATCATTCTAGCATTGGAATGGCACCATATGAAGCTCTATATGGTAGGAAATGTAGGACCCCGCTTTGTTGGGCTGAGGTTGGAGATAAGAGCATTTTGGGTCCAGAGATCATTCAGGAGACGACCCTAAAGATTAAGTCCATTCAAGATAAAATGAGAACAGCACAGAGTCGCTAGAAAAGTTATGCTGATAGGAGGCGAAGACCCTTAGAGTTTGATGAAGGAGACCATGCATTTCTTAAAGTTACTCCTAAGTTGGGCTTAAGAGGAGCTTTCAGGACTAAGAAGCTTTGTCCAAGATATGTTGGACCGTTTCAGATACTTCGACGCGTTGGTCCGGCAGCTTATCAGTTGGCGCTGCCACCAGCCATGTCAGGATTGCATGATGTCTTTCACGTCTCGCAACTAAGGAAATTCATTCCTGATCCTTTCCAACCAGTGGAGCTGGACAGTATAGATTTAAGATCGGACTTGACCTTTCAACCTGAGCCAGAACAAATAATCGATCGTGATGTTAAGACTTTGCGGAACAAAGAAATCCCTATAGTTAAGGTTGTATGGAAAGGTTCTCCCGACGGCGAAGCAACGTGGGAGCTAGAGTCAGAAATGCAAACAACCTATCCTCATTTATTTTCAGGTAACTTCTAAATTTTGAGGACGAAATTTCTTTAAGGGGGGTAGATTGTAACATCCCGCTCATAAGTATCAGCTAATTGTAGCGTTATTCCGTGTTAGAAACTTGAGCCGCAAGCAATGGCAAATAAGAAATTAGGAGGAAGTGGCAATTTTGTAATTTAGGCCAAAAAGGGAGAAAGTTTTAAAAGAAAGAAGTAGAAAGATTTTCTACACTCTTCCATTTCTATTCCTTTCCCAATTTTCAGCTCATCCTCTCCCACTCTCTCCCAACCCACACGCCTCACTCCCTCTCCATAAACTCACCTTTTCATCATCCAATTCTTAAGAGAAAGACTTCACAAGCAAGTTTGATTATTGTAACTAGAACAAGAGCAAGAAATAAGGAGAAACAAGGAAGAATTTGAGAGAAGTAGTAGAGTTAAGCCAAGGCTTTGGGGAATCAGAAATAATAAGCACCAATAGGAGGATTAAGGTGAGCTCCACAGGGTTTTATAACCCGATTGAGTAAGTTTATGAATTTTAGCTTTTGAGCAAGTTATGAACATTGAACCCTAAGTTGATTTAGATAGCAATTCTTGATCATTGTGTGTTGTATCCTGTTGATATGTCTTTGAATTTATTATTTAAGTTGTTATGATGCCTGGGTAGGTTTGAATAAGCTGAATTGGTGAAAATCACGTTTTAAATTTGCCAAAAACTGTCCAACTGCAGGTAAAATCGTGTCACGATTTATCAATCGTGTCACGATTTCACAGGCAGAACCAAACACGATTTCTGGGTAAGAAATCGTGACACGATTGCCCAATCGTGTCACGATTTTGGGCTGGACAGGATGGCCTAATTTTTCATCTTTTCTTGCTCCGTTCCGGCTATTCAAAACTGCTTCGGACTTAAGGATCAACATGTAATGATCAAGCATTGTTAAAGAACATATAAAGACCTATCCTTGAGATGTGTAAACCAACATTATAGGGTGAGGATAGGCATAAGCTTGAGAGGATGGATAACCTAATCCTCAAGTCATTATTGAGGTTATAAGAACTAGTTTTGGGAATTATCCCTTACTAAGCAGTTTATTATATACAAATAAGTATAAGCAAGCTCTAGAATGATATAGGCTCAATGTCTAGAACCTTATATAGGTTAAGAGAACAAGAATTAGCAAGTTTAAGCCGTGGCCTTCGGTGTTCACGCCAGTGGGACACGAATGGTACACGTAGAGTTCAGACTAAGATCATTACCCATAAGTCGTGACTTTCATCGTTCACGCCAGTGGAACATGGAAGGTTCATGCATAAGATTAAGAATATTAATTGCGTCTTCCGTTGTTCACGCCAGTGGGACACGGGAGGTACACGCATCAATTAAGATTATTAAGTCGTGTCTTCTGTCGTTCACGCCAGTGGGACACAGGAGGTTCACGCCAGTGGGACGTGTTATTCCGCAAGGATAACCGCACGACGACAAGAGGAGTCCGGTGTTAGCCTGATATGATAGGAATTTTCACCGGTTATCAGGGGAATGTGCTTCGGGGTTACTCCACCCGGGGGCATTCCGTAAAATGAACTCAGATAACAATGTTTGTTCAACGCTAACCGCTAACATAAAGATCAGTTAATAATCTATTACTTTATCAGTCAGAAATATTTATTCAGATGTCAGTTAGCAGCTATCAGACGGTGATCCTAGGACTCCCCTTGATCACCAGATTATCAGAAACAGACAGTTAGCCCTTTATGGGTAAGATTGAGACTTGGCGATCATAGGCATCCCCGAGTTCGCCGAGGTAGGCACGACAACCCTAGGTTCCCCGAGGTTGCCAAACAGTAGGTAGGGTAGGAGCTCACTGAGACGTTATGTCTCATCCCTTTCCTTCTGGTGCAGGTTCTTTGCAGGTAGCACGTCGTAAAGGTAAAGAGAAAGCTACGGACTGATCGTGCTGCTCATGTTTTCTTGGTGTTGTATATTATTGTATCATGATGTATATAAATATTATGGAGGATGTTTAGTACCAGATTATGGATTGAAATCAAGACTTATGTTTTGTATAATTATCAAGCAATTTTTCTGTATTGTATTTAAATGTATCCAGTATCAGTTTAACACTCTTGCTAATATACTAGTTAAAATTAGTATGGGTGTTACAATTCCCTTAGCAGGTGATGCATAAAATCACCCTAAGAGTTTTCCTTCGTTCTTGTTTTTCACGTCTTTCTATCTAACATGTGTCGAATGACATTTTTGGCAGTTATTCCTCGTCGAAAATCTCAAAGAAGTACTTTCAACCAAGAAATGCAGGAAGACACAAGTAATGAGTCGGAACCATCAAAGAGAACACAAGGAAAACAAGTAAGAATCAACATTTCAATGAAATTCATTTATCCATAAGTCGAAATCATGATTTATGTTTTTCATTTCTCCAGAGTCGTAAGAGGACTAGTGATTCGACTTCAGAGGCTGCAAGTAAGAAACATAAAGGGGAAACCTCTTCAAAAGAATAGAAGAGCTTAGTTGTTAGTTTTCCCTATTTTTAATTTCGACTTGTAGTTACTTGTATTTTTCTCCTCTTTGATCCTTCTTTTTAATTTAAACGTGTAGTCCAAGAATACAAGGTTGTACCAAGAAAAAGCTTCAACCAAGGCTCCAGAGAAAACTACTCAACAAGTCGAAATCGTTACTCAAACAATCAAATCTCAAAAATCCATAGGTAAGATTGTCGAAGGAGCTTCCTCTGTAATAGGAAAGAAGAAAAAGAGCAAGACAAAGTCAAAATCAGGAGAAGACACCTCACAATCACAACCAGCAGTTGAGGTAATTGAAAAGGTTACTAAAGAAGGAACTAACCCTCCTCTTAATGATCCCAAGCCCAAAAATAAAAAAAAGGAGTCTCATTCTAGCAAGGGGCCAGAAAGTGCCAACTCCTGCCTAGGAGTGGACAAAGTATAAACCTTTTTCATCTTCCATTTTTACTTTCAACTTTAAATTTGGCTATATCTTGTTTTCGACTAACCAAATTCACCCTTTATGTAGGACGTCTCTTCGACTACCAAGCCAACTCAGGATCCAACTATTCCCCCTTCAGTTAACTCACCAATAATTGAAATTGTCGAAGAGGAGGAGCAGGAAAATCCTTTACAAGGTGATAATGAAAGGACAAGGGAAAACGCTGAAGATCCCCCTCAAAGCCAAGGACTAAGAAGTGAAGCAACTGGGGTTTCGACAGAAAGAGAGGATTCTTTAAAAGCCATGGAGCTACAAAGACTAGCTCAAGAGAACTTGCCTCCTCCTCGTTCCTCTCTAGTAGAGAACGTCGAAAGCCTTCAAACTAATTTGGTTGAAGACAAAAATGATGACCAAATCCCAGAGAGAAATGTAGAACCTTCAGACAATGAAGGGGTCGAAACTCAAACTCCCCCTATCGAATCTTCTGAAGAAGAAACAATTACCCCTTTGAAATTCTGGCAGGTACTGAATCAGAACCGTAAAACAGTGTACTAAACAAGCAAAACAGAGTACTTAAACACAGGTTCAGAAGCAGCAAAATAAAGGACAGAAAATAAAGAACACAGAGTATTTGTTCCCAGTTCGGTGATAAACAACACCTACGTCTGGAGGATACCAATCCAGGAAGGAAATCCACTAAGAGGAATTAATTCAAAGACTCAAGACACAGCCCCTGTTCTTCCAGCCTTATCACTTAATCTCCACCCGTATAGACATCTACCTAGGAACCCCTAGATATAAGAACCCTACTTACTTCCCAACCAAGTAATCACAGCCCAGTGATTATCAACTTCTGAAAACAACCCAGATACGAAGACACTCTTCAAAACATCAAATACATCACTTGTGCTTAAAAGCTTTAAGTGATTTACAACTCAAAACAAAATAACCAACTCTAACAGATGAGTGGTACAAAACAAAGCTTCAAGCTTACAGACTCAAAAACACAAAGACTCTTAATTCTAATTTCTGGTTTTGATTCAATCAAATCTTCAATAGCAGCACGTCCTTCTTATATAGTCTTCAGCAGCTCACATTATTCTGAACCATATATTCTTCAAAGATACAATTCTGAAATACTTTCGAAGCTCATAGAAGGAAATATATTTCTGAAATATATTTTGCAAAGATTCCTTTGAAAATATATTCATAAATAAACGAAGCCAATCTTCAACAAGATCTTCACGCAAAATTACTCAATCTTCTAGAACCATTAGCCTGGATAAAACTTCACACAAATCTTCAAAAGATACGCAGAAAGAATTAACAAAAAGAACGCAGATGGTGAGAAGACGCCATTAATGGGTTTGAGTTTTCTGGATTGTTGTTCGGAAGATGGTGCGTAGGTTGAGAGAGTAATTTACACCATTGTTAATGGTGAAAAGAAATTTTTGTTCTTGCTAAACTCGTGTTTTCAGAAAAAATGGGTTTCGAGAGAAAGATGAACAGTTTAAAAAAGAGCTTCTATTTTCTATCAGAGAAGATGGAAAGAGTGAGAGAAGTGTTAAAAAGGCACTTTTTATACTTTTCCGAGTATAACTTTATACTTTCTCTCACTTCAGATTGTGACAAATGTCAACATCCCAAGTTGACCGTCTGAAAAAGTGGTTTTTGGGCATTTCCTAGTCCAAGACGTGGCCCACTAACTCCTTGGGAGTGGCGCCATAAAAGGGTTTTTTTTCAAATGAAAAGAAACTGCCCTTTTAGTTTTCAAAAGTTAAAACGTCGAAGTTATTATTCGACATAAAAGGCTGGATGGAAATTTTCTATTGTTTAAATTTTTAACAGAAATTCGAGAGAAATTTGCAATAGAAAATAAAGTGCCATTTAGTTTGATTAAGTTAAAGCCAACTAATGAGAAAAATACATAAAAGTGTCGAAGCTGATAAGCGTCAAAATATTGCTCGACATGCAAATCACAAAAAGACAGCTTCGAAGCCCTAAGAAAATTAACCTAAACCTAAACCCTTAAAATGTCTCCGTACCAACATGGAAGGTGGTACACCATGGACCTCATTAATTTGTTTAGTTTAAACTGTTTGATCTTTTTCTGAAAATACAACCATTAGATCATGTTGGTCTACTGTTAGCCTGTATTTTTGACAAATGATATTAAATGCGGTCAATAAGGTTTGACTGAACATGTGGAAGAAAAGTGAAGCTTTTAAACATAAAAAGTTTATAAGATGGCATGCTCAGCTGATAAGAATGAAAGAATAAAGCTGATCGAAGGGTATCTCGACAACTCGAGAATCGGTTGTTTTCTGAAGAGGTTCCTTTGCAAATTGTCGGAGTTCGTGGTTGTCGAAGGAATAGGATTTGAATTTCAAAAAGGTTATTCTTCCTGTTATTAGGCGTTAGCAGCAGTTATAGTTTGGATAGGATTGTACAGTTATTTTCTTAAGTATAAATTAAAGTTTTCCATGAGGAAAATGGGGTCACAAATCAAATACATAACATTCTACACACTCGAAGTATCCAAGTTAGAGCGAGAAAAGAGTCTCGAATCATGAAAGACTCTTGTGAACAACCTTTATTTCGAATCAATGCAATTTACTTTACTTTAAGTTAATTCTTGCAATTTACCTTCATTCTGCAACTTTTTCATTCGACAAGTTCAAGCAATCGAACATGAAGAATATCTTTGTTTTTATACATTCGAAACACATAAGAATCAACAAAAACATGCAGAGATTTTCAAACGAATTCGACACACAATGGCCTGAGATTATTGGTTAATCTCGCAAGCAATAAGTTTATAACCAACGGTTGTTTACCAAAAACCAAGGTAAACAACTACTATATCTAACCGTGCACCACCACCACCTAATTTTTTTCAACTTTCTTCATCTTCTTCCCTCATTGTCTTCTTCATCTTCATCACCATCTTCATAAATCATCAACACCAAACCCAGAAAAAAAATGAAAACGGTAAAAAAAAAAATTAAACAAAACCCACAATCATCAATCAACAACAACAAGACCCACTCTTCATCAACACCTTAAAACAACAACTTTTGGGTTTAATTTCTTCTTATTTTCACTGACCCATTATAAGGTAACATTCCTTCCTCCACATAAAATATATCATCCACTCACCCTTTTTCTACCATGCTCTCTTCTTTTATATTCTTCTCATTTTCATCGCTTTCATACCCAAATTTCTTCAATTTCTCAACAATTCTATCCATTCTACTACCACCATAACCCAAAGAAGAGCAAAAACAGAAAAATTGTGCCATTGCTTTGGTACTTTTAACTCTTCTTCATTGTGACTAATTTTGGTTAAAGATCAAAACTTCATCTTTTATTTCACTACAAGAAATAGTGCAATTTGCCATAATTTAAGACAGGGGCAAGAAACTCGCAAGTATTATCATAATTGGTACATAGTTCAGTTTTAATAATTTTATGTATATTTTAAGTTTATGTAATGATTAATTATGAGTTTTTGTTGTTTCAGCGTTTTGCCTTGCAAACCCGCGGCGGAAGCTATCAGAGATATCATTCACAATTGATATAATAGATTGTGGACGACTTACGGTGATGTAGATGATGATGAGAAACAGCGATGGTTTAACGTCTTTCAGGTTACTTCAAATATATATCATAATTTGTATTTTAATTTATACGCACATTTGTTATAGTATACTAATTTTCTTTAATATGTTAAGAAAAATGCAGGCTAAGTGTACTTGGGACGCCAGGTTCAACAAAAGAATGCGGCAAAATTTCCATATCGGAGTTGCTGCGCATCATTCAAATATGCTTCGAAACGCTCGTGTTCGTTATGAGGAGAAAAAAAAGCGGCACATTGGATCGGAAAGGAGTTGATGACCCAGTTGGTTGACTATTGGTCATTTGAGGAGTTCAAGGTAAAGTCTGAGAAAGCAAAGAAGACCCGGCGTCGGAAAAGGGGGGTTGCATTCACACCGGTGGCTGCATATGCAATGGAGAGCATGATGAACGTTTGGTAAAAATAATAAACTTTTAATTATTTTTCCATATCATATTTACATTTGATTGTTTTAAATCGATACTAATAAATTTATGCATTTGACCATAAAATTTAATGTTTAATTAATTAATAATTTTATTTCTTTTGAAAAATAGGTTAGGAGGCTTCGCAGAGAGCCGTTTATTAACGAGCTTCATAAGGAAACACACACATAGTTCCGGCCAATATTGCGATGAGCTGTGAGATGAGTTCAGGTAATCTATGATAAGTATACTGTAATTATGCGCTTTAGTTTTTATTATGTGTTAAAAACTAATTGTTATTTGTCATTAACTATTTTGTTATTATTTATACAGGAGGAGTATACCAAGTGTTTGATAAATTGTTTATATATCAACCTGTTCATTTTCAACTTCAAATTTTGATATGTTGTTTTAAGGTGTTGATGAAGAGTGGGTCTTGTTGTTGTTGATTGATGATTATGGGTTTTGTTTAATTTTTTTTAATGTTTTTTCTTTCTTTCTGGGTTTCGTAACACCCGGATTTTTAATATTAGTTTATTAGTATTTGTTTGTTTGATGTTAGTAATTTAACTATTTGCATTTGTTGGGAGAATAGGTAACGAAGAAGTGGATGAGTTAGTTAGTTGGTTAAAGAGTGAGAGAAAATAAAGTGTAGGAAGAAAATAGCATTTTTAGCAAGAATAATAAAGTAGTGTGTGAACAGTAGTACATTTGTAAAACTGGGTAGAAAAGGATGTGTAACTAGTAATCTGTGTAGTGTTCTAATGATTTAAACAAAGGGTGGTGTGAGTAGCCAGACTGTGTAGTTACAAGAGAGTAGTGACCAATTTAGGGGTGCGGATAGTATGTCTGTTAAAAAGATTAAGTGAGAAACAAACTCAATTGGTGGTTATAATTAGAGGAGAACATTAGAGAATTAGGGTTACAACAAAACAAAAGAAAAAAGTCTCGGAGCAAAAGAATAAAACTAGGGTTAAGAGGAAAGGAGGCAAAGAGAGAAGAGTTTAGGGAGGAATTCAAATATGCTTCGAAATATGCTTTGAAAGGCTTCCATATCAGAGTTGCTGCGCGTCTTTCAAATATGCTTCGAAAGGCTCGTGTTCGTTATGAGGAGAAAAAAGGAGGGCTACATTCACAGCGGTGGCTACATAAGCAATGGAGAGCATGCTGAATGTTTGGTAAAAATAATAAACTTTTAATTATTTTTCCATATCATATTTAAATTTGATTGTTTTAAATCAATACTAAAAATTTTATGCATATGACCATAAAATTTAATGTTTAATTAATTAATAATTTTATTTCTTGTGAAAAATAGGCCAGGAGGCTTCGCAGAGAGCTGTTTATTAATGAGCTTCATAAGGAAACACACACACACACACATAGTTCATGCCAATATTGCGATGAGCGTGCTAGGAGAGTTCAGGTAATATTTGATAAGTATACTGTAATTATTCGCTTTAGTTTTTATTATGTGTTAAAAACTAATTGTTATTTGACATTAACTATTTTGTTATTATTTATACAGGAGGAGTATGATAGGAAGCTTGCTGAGGCTCTTTCTCAAGGGTCATTAGTTGATCATGGTTTGACCCTCCGAAATTGGACTAAAGTTGTTGGGGATAAAACTAAAGGAAAGTTATATGGCGCCGGTAACTTAGCCGCTAAGTACCGGAAGGGTATTGCAGCAACCCTCAGACTCACCCTGAATCATGGCAAAGGATCCTCCCACCAGCGTGAGCTGACCCCTGAGATGCGTGAGCTTATTCAAAAATTGACACAAGAGCAGCTCACGCAACAAATGGCGAGCCACGAGGCCATTGTGCAAGATTTGCTTAGTAGCCAACGATCAGATGAGGAGCAACTGGCCCAATTTAGGCAAGCACATGCACGGAGTTCAGGTGAGCAAGTGCAAGTGGAAGACACCGCCCACACAAGAGTACCGATTCTGAATGACGATGACGACCCTTATCCAATTTATGGCGAAGAGGAGAAGGTGGAGAGTGACGATGAGGATTGAAGTTGGACCCCCGTTGATGTGTTCTTGCATGTTATTTTCTTGTGCCTTCATCTATTTTCCTGGTGTGTAATATTTGGGGAAGTTTCTTATGCTTCCCGGTACAATTTCTACATATTTGCTACTTTTGGTCTGTAATATTATTCCGTACAATTTTAATTTCATTGTTGCTAGACTTAATATTTTATGTGTTTTATTACTTTAATGTCTATTTTTAACTACTTTATTTAAGACAATTAAATTAAAAAAACAATTTAAAAACATTTTTTAAAATTATTTTAAATGATTTTTATTTTTAAAATAATTTTAAAAGAATGAAAAAAACAATTTAAAAACGTTTTTTTTAAATTATTTTAATAATTAAATTTAATTATTTTAATTTTTAAAATAATTTTAATACATTTAATTTAAAAAAACAATTAAAAAACATTTTTGAAAAATATTTTATTAGACATTTTCCTGGAGGCATACCCCTCGCAAAACTCATGTCACTGTTTTGCCAGAGGTCAGGAAAGCAGACAGTTGAGTTAGACATGAAGCCTAGGTCTTTGTGAGGGGTTTTGCCAGGAGTTACAAGAGGGTTATGACAAGGGATACCCCTCACATATTTGCTGGAAGTTAAAGCCCTGGCATTACCATTTGCGATGACTGTATTACCGAGTGATCCAACCCCTCACATAAGCTTTGGCAAATTGCATTTTTCCAGCGCTTTTGCACGCGTTCTCAGGGAATCGGCCCCTGGCAAATTTCCAGATTTCTTGTAATGTTTCATCTCATTTTTGTTATTAAGCTTTGCATTTGATTCTGTTGTGTTGTTTTGTTTTTAGGTTTTCACTAAGTGTATCCCAAGTGTATGCCAAGTGTTTGATAAATTTTTTATATATCAACTTGTTCATTTTCAACTTCAAATTTCGATAGTGGTTGTTTACAGATGCACGTATAGATATATACACTTAGATATGTTGCTTTAAGGTGTTCATGAAAAGTGGGTCTTGTTGTTGTTGATTGATGATTAAGGGTTTTGTTTAAATTTTTTTACTGTTTTTATTTTTTTCTGGGTTTTGTAACACCCGGATTTTTAATATTAATTTATTAGTATTAGTTTGTTTGATGTTATTAATTTAATTATTCGCATTTGTTGGGAGAATAGGTAATAAAGAAGTGGATGGGTTAGTTAGTTGGTTGAAGAGTGAAAGAAAATAATGTTTAGGAAGAAAATAGCATTTTTAGCAAGAATAATAAAGTAGGGTGCGAACAGTAGTACATTTGTAAAACTGGGTAGAAAAGGACGTGTAACTAGTAATCTATGTAGTGTTCTAATGATTTAAGCAGAGGGTGGTGTGAGTAGCCAGACTGTGTAGTTACAAGAGAGTAGTGACCAATTTAGGGGTGCGGATAGTAAGTCTGTTAAAAAAATTAAGTGAGAAATAAACTACATTGGTGGTTATAAATAGAGGAGAACATTAGAGAATTAGGGTTACAACAAAATAGAAGAAAAAAAGTCTAGGAGGAAAGGAGGCAAAGAGTGAAGAGCTTAGGGAGGAATTCAACCGTACGAATTCATCAATTTGGCAAACTAGAGGTAAGATAGGAGTTATATTCAACGTAAAGGTTGTATATTCATGTGGTTAGTAAGGAGTTTTTAAATCTTCGATGTTTCGTTTATTCGTATGATGAATTCTTATTATATTTTATCTCTTTGTGTTGTTATAATTGTGAATTTGATTGTAGTTATGATTTTGTGAATTCAGTGTTGTTATTATAGTTATTCCTTTGTGTTGTTATAATTGTGAGTTTAATTGTAACTATGATTCTGTGAATTCGATGTTGTTATTATAGTTATTCCTTTGTGTTGTTATGATTGTGAGTTCAATTGTAATTATGATTATGTGAAGTTGGTGTTGTTATTATATAAATTATGGTGAGTAAATGGTGATAAATAATTCTTGTGAGAACTGTTGATGTGGTTAGGGTTGTGAAGGGAAATTTAGGATTGTGAAACCAATGGTTAGGTAATTTGATTAAAGAATTAATCATGTGAGAAGAGGTGGTGATTAGGTAAAATTGAATGAAAATTGACGTGTATTATGATCATAGAGAATCAATAGAAAAATTGGTGAAGATTGGTGTTAAAGTATGGTGATGGTGGGTACATGATAAAGGAGAAAGATTGAAATAACTAGGTTTTGAGTGGTGAATTAAATGTGTAAAAGATGGTTGTAATTAGGTGGATTATGTGAACATTAGTGTTTGGATGTTAGGGTAACCTTAGAGTGATGTTCAAGGACGAATTAGGTGAGTTTGGGGTCGAAAATAGGGTTCAGAACAGTCCCCCGAAGTGAAATTGCAAAAAAAAAATGCAATTGTTGTCAATTGATAGACACGCACAGTCGTGCCACATGGGCGCACGACCCGTGCGCAGGTTGTTGCTCAGGATTTTGTATTTTGTGTTTTTGGGGGAGCACGGTCGTGCACCTTTCCTAGAGTTAGAAAACCCTATTTTTATTCCTTAAATGAGTTCCTAAAGTGTAGGATAGGGTCCCGAAGTAATGAACCTAAGAGAGGGAAGTGCGTATAAGTGTCTTAGAAGTAATTACTTAAAACAATAGTGAGCCTACAAGATGAAATAGTTAAAGGAGTATATGACGATTATATGTAGAGATATGAAGTGGTGGTTTAGAATAGTAGATGATAACTAAAATATTTTCCTTAAGGTAATAAAGAGCCTAAGGTAGTCGTTGGATAGAAGTGTAGAAGATTTAAAACAAATAAAGGATAGAGTGTGGCCGATTAAGATGATGGAAGGTGTTAAGAGAAGCGATAAGACGAAGTGAGATCGAAGATAGGAAGAAGTGAGTTAAGTAATGAATAAAGTTAGGGATAATATTAGTGGTAAGGCAAAATGTTGAATTACTTAAAGTTAGTAAAATGCATTTTATTGGTGTAAATGGTTCAGATATAGGGTGAGTTAAATGTTGTAATGACGGTGAGTTTAAGATAGGAACCATCCAAAGAAAAGTAAGACAAATATAATTGAAGATATGGGATGAAGGTTTATAATAATTGACGATGGTAACGGTGATCGATAGTAGGAGAACAAAACCTTAATATGTAACGAAGTCTTTGTTGGGAAAGTTGATGACGATATAATGATGATGTAAAGACCTTAAGTTAGAATGAGGGTATAGTTAGAGGAATTGTTGAAATTATAGGTGACGATAATAGAGGGACAAATATCAAGCTATGGTGGAGTCATGACTTATGACAACGAGCTTACTATCAGTGAGATGAATAAAGGGATATAGGGATTTCATTAAAGAGATGAAGTAATATGTTATAAGGTTGCTTTTAATAAGACGAATAGACTTAAGAATGTTGTCGTTAATGGATGAGGTTAGTGTTGTGTCGTGGTGTCGCTATGTAGTGACTTAATATTAATTTTGATGATGTCCCTGGTGAAATATATATATATATATATATATATTATGGTGATGACTATTGGTGATGATAAATATGAATATTATGTTTTGATGATGTATTTTATTTGATGTTGAATAGATATAGTCGTTTTGATTAGTATTTTATTAAAGCACACCTAGCAATCATGTCTCATGTCGTTCTGATGATGTCTCCTATGTTCCCTGGTGGTCTAGTTTGTCTTAAGCCTGAAGTAGATCTTGTTAATTTTGATCAAAATTGGTTTTGAAGCCTTGTGATTCGATTCATGGTTGTTTGATTCGAATCACATGTGTTTGAATCGTATCATAAAAAAAAAATTGTCCTTGGTTCGATTCATGATTCCTTGAATTGTATCAATTTGATTCGAACCACTGTTTAGTAAATTGTATCATGAAAACACTCTGTCTTGTGTTTAAGTCTTAGTGATTCGAATCACATGATGTGTGATTCGTATCAATCCTCTTTCTGAGAAATTTGATTCGATTCAAACTGTGTTTGAATCGTATCAATCTTCATACATTTTTTTCTTGTCTTTTAGCTGTCTGATTCGAATCACTCATTAAGTGAATCGAATCAACACGTTGTTTTTTGCCAAAACATTGCACTTGCCACCCTTTTCTATCTATACTCATATCATCCAAACCCCCAAAACTACTTGAAGGTGAGAAAAACACACACAAGAAGGGGGGGGGTTGAATTGTGTGACTCAAAAACTTGTTATCTTTTCTTTTCAAAAGCTTAATACAAGTTCAGAACCAGATTCTGAACTGTTATCAGAAGTTAATGCAGCGGATTTAACAAGTTAAAAGAGAATGAAAGAGAGACACACAGAATTTATACTGGTTCCTTCTCAATGTGAGAAGTAGTCCAGTCCCCTTGTTTTCCAACAAGAGAGTTCCATTATAATCTGAAGATTACACAATGCTCAACCACTAAGGAAGAGACTTCCAGTTGCTCAATCACAAAGAAAGAGACTTCTATGCTCAACCACCAAGGAAGAGGCTTCCAATGCTCAAGTCACTAAGACAAGAGACTTCCAAATGCTCAAGACACTAAGTCAAGAGGCTTCTGACTCAGACCACAAAGGAATGAGGTTACAAATGCTCAGTATACAGACTGAGACTTTGAGGACCAAACTGGTTTACAGATGAAATAGTTTGGGATGAACACTTGATCAAATATCAGAGGTGTTCTCTAAATACAACACAGGTTAAGACTCTTAACCTTAAGAAATTCTAAGTTACAAAAACTATGAGAATTTCTAAGAGTTTTGAACTTGACAGTTTTACACAGAAAACAGAGCACAGGTTCAGCAATACGTTTCAAGAGTCTTAGACTTTTCTTCTTCAAATCTTCTTCCTTTTATAGATGAAAATATAACTGTTGAAGATTTGCTTGATTTGAGGAAAGAGCCATTGCAAGCTAAGCTAGAATTACTGCAAATGTGTGCTGCACTTTTTCAAACAGAACAGAGCAGCAGCCATTTTTGAAATGGCCTACCTTAAAAGCTGGAGAATGTTTGGGTCAAGGAGACAACTGTTCCATGAGTTGTTCTGACATATCCAAGCATTAAATGCGCACAGTACTGGTCACTTTCCATGCCACATCAGCTTCAGAAGCTTCTCTGTGAACAGTGCATCAGAAGCTGCTGCATCAGAAGCTGCCTTGTACGGATCAGAAGCTGGCTTCAGGAGTTGACTTTGCGTTGACTTCTTCAGAAGCACCCAGACTTCAGAAGCTGCCTTCAGACTCAGAAGTTGCACTTCAGGAGCACCACTTCAGGACCACTTCAGGAGCTCTACTTCAGGAGCACTTCTTCAGGATCCCTTCAGAAGCTCTTACTTCAGGAGCACTTCTTCAGGAGTACTTCTTCAGACCCAGTTTCCTTCTAGCTTTGCAACATTGATTCTTAGCTTTCCTTCTTGCTCTTTAGCATGTTCTTCCATAACCATTCTTAATAAATAATCATAAAGCACATGGTTCTGAAAACACTTGAACAAAGCATTAGCAAATAACCAATTTTCTATTTAACACTTTGTTATCATCAAAACCATAAAGAGAGATATGTTTACACATAAATGTTTCAACAATCTCCCCTTAATTCAAAAGAGACTTGTAAAACACATTTTGTTCCAACAATCTCCCCCTTTTTGATGATGACAAACATAAGTAGTAAAACAGAAAATTGTTGTTAACTTAATTAACAAGTTGACTGCAGGGTGTGAGGTTTGTAAGCTCCCCCTGAGTCTGATCCAAGTTAATTAAGTTCAGTTAAAAACACAAATGTGAAAATTTCAGAATTGTTGTTAAGTTTGATTAACAATCTGACTTCAGGAGAGGTTTGTAAGCTCCCCCTAGGTCTGACAATCCTCAAGGTTAGGTTTGTAAGCTCCCCTTGATTCTTATCCATGTTAATTAAGCTTAGCTTAAAACAATATAGTGAAATTTACACTTAGAATTCAAAATGACTTGTTGACTTCAGGTTTTGAGGTTTGTAAGCTCTCCCCCTAAGTCTGATAATCCACAGGATGAGTTTTGTAAGCTCCCTGAGTCTTATCCAAGTTATTTTAAATTCAACTTACTCACTAAGAGTAATGTATCTCACAGAAATGTATCAGAGCCAGAATTTCACTTCAGAGGCTAAGAGTTAAAATATGTTCTCATAAGTTAAATTCAATCAGAATTGTATCAGAGCTTAATAAGCTAACAAGCTTAACTTATGTAGGGGGGTTAAATTGTTCACACAAGAACCTTAGGCTTTAATACCTATTACCCCCCTTTCATAAGTTAATATACTGACATAATTTTAACTTATATTTGAGCTCAGGTGCTTTAATACTTGTTTTACTTTCTCCCCCTTTTGTCATCAACAAAAAGTTTTACTTACTCCCCAACACAGAAAATTTCTCCCCCTTTGTCAAGAGAGTTTGAAAATATATCTGTATCAGAGCAGAAAAGGATTTTAAAAGAGGTTGAAAGCATGTATCAAAGCAGTTCAATTTCCCTTTTTAAAAGAGTTTGAAAAGAGTTCTGACACCAAGGTTGAAAATATTTCATAAAGATTCAGAATTGGGGTGGTTGAACCAAACAAAATTGTGAGATATTGATGCAATCATATGGATAATCAGGCAGCAAAGATGAGAATCAGAGCATACTTGACTTTCAATGAGTATATGACTTACATAAAATAGAATGCTGTTCAGAAGCAGAAAAAAAAATGGTTTAGAGCTTCTGATCAGGTCATTCTGTGTTCAGACATGACTTGTTCAGTACAAATTGTTCAGTATCAGAACAAAGCAACCAAAAGTGTTCAGTATCAGAGCAATCTATGCAAGAAGGTATCAGAGCAAGTCTTGCAAGAAGGTATCAGAGCAAATCTGAGCTGGTTTAAAGACAATAGTTCAGTAAAAATTTTCAGATTAAAGACCAACTGAAAAGATATCTCAGAGCTTGATACCAAGTAGGATTTTATCTCAGAGTCTGATACCAGAAATACAGTTTTTAAGACTGCTGAACTTGTATCAGAACCTGATTTCAAAACATGAAGGTTTACCTCAGAGTCTGATACCAAATTGACATTTCAGTGCTGATACCAAGATGAAATAAGTTCTTAAGACTGAGCATGTCTGAAACACTTTGAGCATAAAAAAATGTGTCTGTGCTAAATAGTTTGAAAACAAACTGATACCAATTGAAAATTGTTTGTCAAGCAATTTTAACAATGAATATCAGAGCAGAAAATCACATTTTTAAACTGATGACTGTGGGAGGATTAGAGTATAACTTTCAAAGCTTTAATCATCATTGCCCATAGTTATACTTATCAGATTCTGACCAACATTAGATTTTTATCAGATTCAGAAATCAGAAAATTTAGGTTCTGATCCTTCAGACTCTGAAGTTTTTCAGGCTTAACTTTATTCAAACTCTCAGAAGATGACTGTTTGATAAGTCTTAGCTTATGATAAACTCAGAATCAAGGAATTTATTCAGATCCAAGCACATTTTCAAGAGATAAAATGCATGTTCAGATTCTTTTTAATAAAATTGAATCTTTCTTCTGTTAGGGGTTTTGTGAATATGTTAGCCCATTGATGATCAGTATCAATGAACTGAATATCTAAAACACCTTTCAGAAATTAATCTCTTATAAAATGATGTTTTATTTCTATGTGCTTGGCTCTAGAATGCAGAATTGGATTTTTAGACAGACGTATAGCAGCAGTATTATCACAATAAATAGGAATATTGTCTGCATGAATCTGATAATCCTCTAATTGATGTTTCATCCAGAGCAGTTGTGTGCTACAACTTGCAGCTGAGATGTATTCTGCTTCTCCTGTTGACAAAGCAATGGTTGCTTGTCTCTTGCTGGCCCAGGATATCAGATTCTCACCAAGAAACTGACAGTTTCCACTGGTGGATTTTCTTTCAATCCTGTCCCCAGCATAGTCAGCATCACAGAATCCAACTAGCTTGTAATTTAGAGATTTCTTGTACAGAAGTCCCAAATTAGTTGTTCCTTTCAGATACTTGAAGATTCTCTTGACAGCAGTCATATGAGATTCTCTAGGATCTGATTGGAATCTGGCACACAGACAAACACTAAATAAAATATCTGGCCTAGAAGCAGTTAAGTATAGGAGAGAACCTATCATACCTCTGTACAACTTCTGATCTACTTTAGAGCCATTGTCCTCTTTGCTTAATGTGCAGGTAGGATGCATTGGTGTTGTCATCAGCTTGCAATCATCCAACTGGAACTTCTTCAGAAGCTCCTCGGTGTATTTTGACTGATGAACATAAACACCATCTTTGCATTGGTTGATTTGAATTCCCAAAAAGAATTTCAGCTCACCCATCATGCTCATTTCAAATTCATCCTGCATTAACTTAGAAAATTCCTTGCAAAGGGAGGCATTAGTAGAACCAAATATGATATCATCAACATAGATTTGAACAATTAAGATTTCTTTCTTAACAGTTTTCCTGAAAAGTGTATTATCAACTTGACCTCTTACAAAATTATTTTTAATTAAGAAGTTGCTTAGCCTTTCATACCAAGCTCTAGGAGCTTGTTTCAGACCATACAAAGACTTCTTAAGTTTAAAAACATGGTTTGGATATTTTACATCTTCAAAACCAGGAGGTTGTTTTACATACACTTCTTCAGAAATTACACCATTTAAAAAGGCACTCTTAACATCCATTTGATATAAAATGATATCATGATTAATAGCATAAGAAAGAAGTAACCTGATTGCTTCCAGTCTTGCAACTGGAGAAAATGTCTCAGTGTAGTCAATTCCTTCTTGCTGGCTGTACCCTTGAGCTACTAATCTAGCCTTGTTTCTCACTTTTCCTTGTTCATTGAGCTTGTTCCTGAACACCCATTTTGTTCCAATGATGTTCTTCTGATCAGGTTTTGCAACAAGATCCCATACATCATTTCTTTGAAACTGGTTCAGCTCTTCTTGCATTGCTACAATCCAACCATCATCAGCAAGTGCTTCATCAGCAGTTGTAGGCTTAATCATGGATCGCAGGCCAAGCATGCACTCATTCTGAGTGAATGCTGATCTTGTCTTTCTTGGACTGTTCTTGTTTCCAATGATCAACTCCTCAGGATGTGAAGACTTGTACTTGAATGAGGTTCTAGATGGATTAGCTTCTGAAGAACCATCAGGGATTTGTTCAGAACCATGCTGGTCTTGATTAGCATCAGGAGTAGTGTCAATGCTGGAGAGTTTCTCAGATTCTTCATTGTGTTCAGCTTCTGAACCTTCATCAGAACCTGAACTGGGTTCAGCTTCTGAAGGCTCTTCTGAGATTCTGACATCTGCAAAACTCTCAACTAACTCTGGTATTTCACTACCAGGCTTCTTATCATCAAACCTAATATGTATAGCTTCTTCAACAACATGTGTTTCAGAATTATACACTCTGTATGCCTTAGATCTCTCTGAGTATCCTAAAAAGATACCCTTTTGAGCCTTGGCATCAAATTTCTTTAGGTAGATTTTATTGTTTAGTATGTAACATGTACAACCAAACTGATGAAAATAAGAAATACTTGGTTTTCTTCCTTTAAATAATTCATATGCTGTTTTATTCAGAATGGGTCTGATATAGATCATGTTCTGAATATAACATGATGTGTTTACAGCTTCTGCCCAAAAGCACTTAGCAATTTTAGATTCATGGATCATGGTTCTTGCCATTTCTTGTAAAGACCTGTTCTTTCTCTCTACAACTCCATTTTGTTGTGGAGTTCTAGGAGATGAGAACTCATGGAGAATTCCATGGTCTTCACAAAAGTTTTCAAAAGGTTCATTTTTAAATTCCCCACCATGATCACTTCTGATTTTCAAAATTTTCAAATCAGTTTCAGTTTGTACTTGTTTGCAGAATTTGAAAAACACATCATATGTTTCATTTTTGGTTCTGAGGAATTTAACCCAAGTCCACCTACTATAATCATCAACAATTACAAGTCCATACTTCTTCCTATTGATTGAAGCTGTTCCAACAGGACCAAACAAATCAATGTGAAGGAGTTCTAGAGGTTTAGAGGTGGAAACAATGTTTTTAGACTTAAAAGAAGTTTTAGAAAACTTTCCAATTTGGCATGCACTGCATAGTGCATCTGAGTGATAGTCAATACTGGGTAAGCCTCTGACCAGCTGTAACTTGCTAAGCTTAGAGATAAGTCTCCAGTTAGCATGTCCCAGCCTTTTGTGCCAGACCCACTTCTCATCAGTCACAGACAGAAGACAAACTACCTTCTGCTGAACCAATTCAGAAAAATTAATTTTGTAAACATTGTTTTTCCTGCTGCCTCTAAACACTACAGACTTATCTTTGCTACTGATTACAGTACATGTGTTCTTATTGTACAGGACTTCATAATCACTATCACATAATTGACTTATGCTAAGTAAATTATGTCTCAGTCCATCTACCAGCCAAACATTATCAATGTACAGGGAAGAATTACCTATCTTACCAGTACCAATGATCTTTCCTTTCTGACTTCCTCCAAACCCCGCAGTTCCTCCCTCTTTCAGAGTCAGGGTTTGGAACATAGACTTGTCCCCTGCCATATGATGCGAGCATCCACTGTCCAGGTACCAGGACCTTTCCTTTTCTTTGGATGACAAGCATATCTGCAATTGAAATAATCTCAGACTTAGGTACCCAGATTTTCATGGGTCCTTTGGGGTTAGTCCTGAAAGGTTTTGGCTTTTTAAACTTGTGTCTGAAGTTATGATGTTCAGACTTGTTCTGATACTTAGGATATGAATCCTTATATCTTGAATAAGTCTGAGTTTCAGAACCTGAGTTCTTCAGAACCTGAGTTCTTAATGGTTTGGACTCAGATTTCTTCAGAACCTGGGACTTGAGAGTCTTTGGTTCTGAATCCTTTAGAGTTTGAACCATTGAGCACTTTGGTTCTGATCTCTTCAGAATTCTTACTTTGTTTACTTCAGGCACAAGGCAAGCTTCAGTTTTTCCTTTCTTAAAACAATCAGAAGCATAAAACTGATTGGTTTGCTTTTGCTTGCTCTGCTTAACATTCTGAGAATGAAGATGTTTTACATTGACTGGTTTAACAGATTTTGAAGTTTTAATAAACTCAGTCTTTGAAAAATTTGAATTTGAATTATTCAGATTCTGAGACTTACTAGTTCCAGGTTCTGAACTCTTCAGATTCTGAACTTTTTCAGGTTCAGAGTCTGATTTTCTCTTACTCTTAGGCTTAGGACCTTTTGGCTTAGATTTAGACAAGGTTTTAACAGTTGCCTTCATCTTACCCTTAGGTTCAGGAGCTTCAGAGTCTGAGTTGTTCAGAACTTCAGACTTAGTCTCAGATTCTGATACTTTCAACTTCTCAGAGTTATCAGAAGCAGGCACAAAGCATATACCATTGCCTTTTAAAATATCTTCAGAACATGAAGGTGAGTTTAATTCATTTGAAGGTTAAAATGAATCATAGCCAATGCCTTCACCTTTGTTTCTGATCATATTATACATCATGGAGGCAATTTTGGTTCTATTGAATCCAGTTAACATGAAATCTTGAAGAGCTATTTCCTGTTCATTAGGAACCTCTTCAGATTTCTTATGAGCCTCTTTTCTGAGTTCTTCAACTTCTTCATCATATTCAAAAATTTGATTCTGAAGTTTAAGATTTTCCTCAGACAGCAAGTTGTTTTGATTTTTCAAAGATTTGATTTCTTTTAACTTGCTTTTAAGATGACTCATAAGATCATTAACTGTTTCAATTAATTCAGATCTAGAGAGTTCAGAGTATACCTCATTTTCTTCATCAGAATCTGAGCATGATTCTGCATCAGAAGATGCAGTTGCCATCAGGGCCAGGTTTGCTTCTTCCTCATCAGATTCTGACTCATTATCCATATCATCCCATGTAGCCATGAGACTCTTCTTAAGCTTATTTCTGAAACTGCTGGACTTTGAGCTGGACATCTTTGCTTTTTCCTTTGATTTTTCCTTCTGAAGATCAGGACAATCAGCAATGAAGTGACCAGGCTTTTTGCAGTTGTAGCAGCTTTCCTTCTGGATATCCCTCTTTGAACCAGAACCAGATCCTCTAAAGTTACTGTTTCTGTTAGAGAATTTTTTCTTTCTATTCATCAGATACTGAAGTCTTTTACAAAGCATTGCAAGCTCATCAGCATCTGAATCTTCATCAGAATTTCCCTCAGGAAATTCTTCTTCAGATTCAATAGCTTTCAAAGCTTTAGCAGGCTTTCTTTTAGACTTCAGAGCTAATGTTTTTGGTTCTCTAACAGACTCATCCTCATTGAGTCAAAGTTCATGCACTTTGAGGGAGCTTATAAGATCCTCAATACTTAAAGTATTCAGATCCTTAGCTTCCTCAATGGCAGTCACTTTTGGTCTCCATTTGGATGGCAGACTTCTTAAGAGCTTGTTCACATGATCAGCTGTGGTATAACTCTTCTTCAGAATCTGAAGTCCAGAAACCAGAGTCTGAAATCTTGAGAACATAGTCTCAATATTTTCATCCTCTTTCATTCTGAACAGTTCATATTGCTGAACAAGAATATTTGCCTTAGCTTCTCTAACTTTCTTATTACCTTCATAGTTAGAGCAGAGGGATGTGAAGATGGCCTTTGCTGTGGACTTGTCACTCAGCTTCTGATACTCAGTGTGAGGTAATGAGTCCACAATTATACCTCTGACATGGTGATGCTTCCTATAGATCTTTCTTTCTGCATCACTCAGAGCTCTTCTGTTGACAGCAACACCTTCTTCATCAACTGGAATGGTGATTCCATCTTCTATGATGTCCCATAGTGAATCATCAACCCCAATAATATGACTGTACATTTTACTCTTCCACCAAGAGAATTTTTCTGGATCACCAGTAAACATAGGAGGTTTATTGTGTGATCTAGACTTCTTTTCTTCAGTACCATAGTCATATTGTACATTTCTTTGATTTCTGGGAGATGGTGGATTTCTGGGAGAGGGTGGAGGTGAACCACTAGTTGAGGTCATGTTTTTCTCAGGATCCTACTGACACACTGTTAAGTGTTAATATCAGAACCGGAGCTCTGATACCAACTGAAGGTGAGAAAAACACACACAAGAAGGGGGGTTGAATTGTGTGACTCAAAAACTTGTTATCTTTTCTTTTCAAAAGCTTAATACAAGTTCAGAACCAGATTCTGAACTGTTATCAGAAGTTAATGCAGCGGATTTAACAAGTTAAAAGAGAATGAAAGAGAGACACACAGAATTTATACTGGTTCCTTCTCAATGTGAGAAGTAGTCTAGTCCCCTTGTTTTCCAACAAGAGAGTTCCACTATAATCTGAAGATTACACAATGCTCAACCACTAAGGAAGAGACTTCCAGTTGCTCAATCACAAAGAAAGAGACTTCTATGCTCAACCACCAAGGAAGAGGCTTCCAATGCTCAAGTCACTAAGACAAGAGACTTCCAAATGCTCAAGACACTAAGTCAAGAGGCTTCTGACTCAGACCACAAAGGAATGAGGTTACAAATGCTCAGTATACAGACTGAGACTTTGAGGACCAAACTGGTTTACAGATGAAATAGTTTGGGATGAACACTTGATCAAATATCAGAGGTGTTCTCTAAATACAACACAGGTTAAGACTCTTAACCTTAAGAAATTCTAAGTTACAAAGACTATGAGAATTTCTAAGAGTTTTGAACTTGACAGTTTTACACAGAAAACAGAGCACAGGTTCAGCAATACGTTTCAAGAGTCTTAGACTTTTCTTCTTCAAATCTTCTTCCTTTTATAGATGAAAATATAACTGTTGAAGATTTGCTTGATTTGAGGAAAGAGCCATTGCAAGCTAAGCTAGAATTACTGCAAATGTGTGCTGCACTTTTTCAAACAGAACAGAGCAGCAGCCATTTTTGAAATGGCCTACCTTAAAAGCTGGAGAATGTTTGGGTCAGGGAGACAACTGTTCCATGAGTTGTTCTGACATATCCAGGCATTAAATGCGCACAGTACTGGTCACTTTCCATGCCACATCAGCTTCAAAAGCTTCTCTGTGAACAGTGCATCAGAAGCTGCTGCATCAGAAGCTGCCTTGTACGGATCAGAAGCTGGCTTCAGGAGTTGACTTTGCGTTGACTTCTTCAGAAGCACCCAGACTTCAGAAGCTGCCTTCAGACTCAGAAGTTGCACTTCAGGAGCACCACTTCAGGACCACTTCAAGAGCACTTCTTCAGGATCCCTTCAGAAGCTCTTACTTCAGGAGCACTTCTTCAGGAGTACTTCTTCAGACCCAGTTTCCTTCTAGCTTTGCAACATTGCTTCTTAGCTTTCCTTCTTGCTCTTTAGCTTGTTCTTCCATAACCATTCTTAATAAATAATCATAAAGCACATGGTTCTGAAAACACTTGAACAAAACATTAGCAAATAACCAATTTTCTATTTAACACTTTGTTATCATCAAAACCATAAAGAGAGATATGTTTACACATAAATGTTTCAACAATCTCCCCTTAATTCAAAAGAGACTTGTAAAACACATTTTGTTCCAACACTACTGAATCATTTGCATCTATCCTCTCTAGAGTCCTCATACCTCATTGTTCATGTGTTCTTGAGATTAAAAACTTTTTCTAAGAATCATTGTGTTTCATTGGGTCATAGATTGCTAGAGTGCTATAGGGATTGTAAGTTGATTTCTTTCAAGGATATTGGTTGGGAATAAAGGATCCAAAGTGAATTGAATAATCTCATTCCACCTCCAAGGGTATTGGGGGTTCTTTCTAAAGTTCTTGTGTTCAAGGGGATCCATTCACCGGACGGACAACGAAAATTTCGAGGGATGCTCTTGATGGATTGCACGGGTGTTTGAGGATTTGAAGACAACAAGAAGCACCAATTTCAAAGGGTATTTGAAGATTGGGGTAGAGGTTGCATAAGGATTTAAAAGCTAGGGTAGTTTGAAGGAATTCTTGTAACCTTTTGTATTCAACATTCATAATCATAGTGGAGGTCCTTGGTGGAGACGTTTTCAACCAAGAAGAGTAGACGTACCCCGAAGCGAGGACGAAAGGGGGAACTACTATAAAAATTTCGGTGTTTTCTCTCTTTCCTTTACTCTTTCAATTTCGTTAAATTCGTATATAAATTGTGTTAATTGAATATTGATTGAATTGGATGTGATTGATTTTTTATCTTCAAGTTTGGTTTGATTCATTGAATCAACCTCCTTTCAAAACATACTTGATCACATTGATTCTCAATTAAGTCTCAATTAACAAGTTTATATCCTTGTGATTTCATTAGAGTAGTTTGTTTAATTGTAGTTAGGTTTGGTTTGATTTGTCTAGTATTGCAACTTGTAGCTTGTATCAATGTTAGATTGTATTGCGATTTAATATAATTGAATCGCTCAATTCAATTTGTAAATCCTTGTGCATAGTCTTAATATTTTTTGTAGTTATCTTACGCTTCAAGCAATTTCAAATAGTCAACTTTTTTAAATCGTTTTCGCTACGCTTTTCTCTGTTTTTCAAAACATTTTAAAAAGGCGTTATTCACCCCCCCTTCTATTGAATACCTCGTTTCCATATAGACCAACAAAATACACATTATGATGATGATTAATGATGAGAAATATTGCTATATGACGTTGAATAATGATGAGATACATGTTGATTATGATGACGAGTAAATGACGAGAATTACCTTGCTTATAATGACGAATAATGATGATATAAGTCCTGTTGTTGTGTAAATTACTGATGATGTGTTAATGTGTATTGTTTGGTGAGTCTTTCCCCATGCATCATATCATATTTAGGACAATGACGAATGTATGTTCAGTAACACAACTCTGACATACAAATAACGACAAGCAGAAACCGGTACCGGCATGCATATTGATGATAGTAATGAGTACACATTGCATATAAATGTTGATGTTTGAAATTGATTATGTAGTGAATGGTGTATGATGAATTGCTTGCTGTTGTGTATTGATGTGTTATTTGGTGATGTGTGTTGATGTGCTATTTGATGATGTGTATTAGTGAGTTACTTGACGTTGTGCATTGATATGATTATAAACTGATGTAATTATGGAAATGATGATCAATTAGTGATGTGAATAATATATATATATATATATATATATATATATATATATATATATATATATATATGATTGGTGATGTTTTATGTATTTAATCTCTGAGTCTATTCATTATGTTTATGCAATCTTCTTATTTTGAATATATACTCACCCCGATCACGGATTTGACGCATGTGCCCTTGTTTGGTACAAATATTCACGACGAGGATCTTTAGACAGCTAATTTTTTGTAACCTTTGTACCTGTTTGTAAGAAACTTTTGATAGTGAATTAGAGAGATCTCTCTCCGCTAGATGTAGGTCAAATTTGAGCTGAACTAGGTGAACAAATATAACTTTGTTTTCTTCTCCTCCTTTATCTTGTTTTATTGTTTGTACTTGTTTGATAGCTTTGGTTGGTTGCTACTAACTTTGTTCCACACATCAAAGTATTGGTGTGAGTTTTATCCAAATTCATAACAATTGGTGCCCACTGTGGGGCAATCAGAACAACTCCTTAGGCCAGAACCATGGGTAACAATTGAGATACATATAAGTTCAATGGAGACACCGATTTTGGGTTGTCGGAGGAAAAAGGTGGAATATCTCACCTTGAAAACAAAAACACTCACAAGTTTACTTTCATCTTAGGGATTGTATGTGATTAGATTTTGAGTGTCCATGATTGTTAAATCATTAACCTTGTTCACTGACAGCTTTATAGTAATTGAAACAATCGTCTCAATCTCATTAGAAACTTTAGATTTAGAGTTTCACACATTTATAAGGAATGTGATGTTTGTTCTAATAAGACTGTGATGTAGGTTTCAATGTTGATGGCCTCGTTTGGTGGGATCATATATAGAAGCCTTTATTATGGATAGATTTATATTCAACTTATTCTTTTCGTTAGATTTGTTTTGGTGGGTTTGGTTTTTGGCCCTCATTTATTTTCTTTTTTCATATTGAATAATACTTTTGGAGGTTATGCACATGATTGGTGACTATTTTGTGTGCAAAGATAGCTGTAATGACAATGAATCACAATGATGCATTTACACTTCTAATTTGTTTAATGTCTAATTTTGTGATATCATTTACCTTAATTAAAAGATTTTTCAAATCTCTATTTTTACTTGAACCTGAATTTCATTATTTAATGATAAATATGAAGTATCACACTTTTTCGTTTAGGTTGTCACGACTTTGATCTTATAATTTTGTCAAAAAGAAATTATCCTATGGTACTTTTAATGTATAAATAAATGTGTTGTCACCTAATTGAGGCACCATTTTTAAATCTAATTTTTTTAACTTAATAATAATATTTCTCTTTTGATATTTTTCCATTGTCTATCATGAAAATGAATAAAAAGAAAATCTAATGGATTTTTTGGAATTTAATAAGGCTGAGTGATCAATTAAGTGAGCTAAAGGATAAATACAACATATTGACCTATCTTAGTCACATTTAACAACTCCGATTTATTAATGGTATCTAGCAGCACCCAAGGGATAAAATCTATTTACCTGAAAGTGTTGAAATAAGTTTCAAATTATTACTTGGAAAGGAGAAAAAATATGGCTCAAATTTTCAAGTCTTTTTATGCTTTGATTATATTTCTTTCTCTATTTCTTGTTGTAACCGGTCAACGTAAGTGGTTTTTGCATTTTGTTCTTTATGTTATACACAACCTTTCATTACCTTTTGATGAAATTGATTTATTGTTATTTTACTTTGCAGATCCGAGGTGCACCGTCGATAGTGATTGTCCACATGATTTGTGTCCCCGTAATACAATTGTAAAGTGTATTAGAAATATTTGTACCTGCAGGTTAGTAAATTTGAATAATTTTTTTAATCACACAACAAGGTAGGTAGTGTCAATAGAGAAGAAAATCTAGGTAGAGAACTAACACAACAAGGTAATTGAAACAAGATGCAGAACTTAATCCTGGTGGTACAAAAATATGCAAGAAAATTGCTCCATTTTTGCTACAACTTCGAGATAATATTCCTACAATTTATTTATATATTTAAGTATAAATTTTAAATTTTATAACCCTTCCATCTCCTCTCTTAAAAAACCAACATTTCCATTGATTAGTTTCACTATTTGCTGCAATCTTCGTCATTAGAAGTCTGTTTTGCTTGAAATCTACGCAAAAATTATGTGTAATCCAAAGATTGAATCTGAACTCATATGTATAGCCATTAGCTATGACCACGTTAATTACTTGATGATGGACATGAATGAGTAGATATATTACTTTAATTGACAATATGTTTTTGACTCTTTAGCCACATTTGATGTTGAGTATATGTGTTAAACTATTATGAATCATTTAAATTTGCAATATTTTTATTTAGTTATCATATTTGGATATATAACTACCTGTAAATTGTTTACCGACTGCTAATATAACTTAACATGATTTGATTACTCTCCTTCATGGTTTGTGTTGGGCGTTTGCCGTATCAGCATTCTTAAACAATGTTCAAATGAAGCCAGTGTGTTGGTGACTATCAAAGATGTTTATCCACTTTATTTTGTATTAATAATGTTCTATTTTGGAGTCATTGTCCCTTGTAAAATTCTCGCTTTGATAGGTGATATCTGGTTGAGAAAAATAATGAGTTTATGCATTGAAATACAAACAATGAAAATAAGTATTATCCAAATTATTGCTTTGATGGAATAAGTGTCTTGTTTTATTTTTTATTTTTTTTGTGAGAATTAGTTTAAATATTATACTTCTAACAAAATGTTACCAAACACTATTGAGTTCCTCATCTTGAATTTAGGTTTAGGGTGTCACATAACCATTAATATGAAAAATATTATATGTTAGTTATAAACTTATAATGTAATTCTATGTCAAAAAATTTCGCACACTTTAATTAATGTTCTTTTTTTCCTTTCGATTTCCTTGACCTTGAAAATGTATATATTATATAAGATTTTAAAAACAAAAATGCCAACATAATTTTTTTGGTGACAACTTGGGTACCCATCAATAAAAGGTGGGTAACACAACCCATGTTGAGTTGGCACCAATCAAAGTTATTTGTTTGTTTTCTATTATTTTTAATGTTATATAAATACATTGTTTTGATTAGGCCAACTCAACATGGGTAGTGTTACCCACCTTTTATTGATGGGTAAACAAGAATTTCCCAACTTTTTGACAATGTCACTGCATAAATATAAGTATTTACATTAATAAATAATGTCAATATATGACTACGAAGATTAATTATACATTCTACTTATAAATTTAGCATTCTTCGAATCCCCTCTATTTCCTTGTTGTATTAAAGACAAGTAAACATTCAATTATGAGATAAGGATTCTATTTAAGTAAAGAGTTCTTGGAATTGTTACGTCCCTCCAACTATCAAGTTTCACCTATTGATCACACTAAGGTTATACGCGCTCTATAGGTGCAGGTTTGTCAATCCTACGGGGTTCAGTATGTCTGCGTAAGCTTATTAGAGTGAGGTCTTACTCTCTTAGAGGTAATTCAAACAAAAAATAACTGGGTTTCCTAAATTGTCATCTAAAGGCTCCAACTAATTCGTCTATGAATCTTAGAAGTATATCACATATCATTCCTACCTTAGTAGTTCCACAAACGGACACCCCTATGTCGTCTACCTTACCAAGGGGAAAGAATAAGTTTATAATGCAATGTTTGGAAAACAGTGACTAGGTGTCTCAACTGTATGCGCCTCTGTTTCTATGTTGAATTACAACATTCTAGGTATGTCACACTCCTTTGATTTCCTAAGAGCTTATAGGTCTTTGCATATGAAAATCAAATAGATATCCTCATAAAATAATTGAATAAAAGACTTGAATTAAGTTGATCCAACAATCAAATAGAGGTTCATCTTAGAATCCTACACAATTTAGTTATAGTTAGCCTGTATTTTCGACACACTCAATTCGACAGGAAAAAGCATTATGTCGATTTGGATTTGGCATTCGGCATATTTGGTATTACAGAGTCATTTAGCTTCGACTATAGAAGTTTAAATCATTTGTAAAAGGATAAGATCCAGTGAATGATGTCGAAGACACGTGGGAGTTTGTCAGAAGCCTCTGAGAGACATGGCATGACATGCGTTGAACACTATGTTTATGAATGTTATTTTCAGTTACCTTTTACTAGTATATATAATAGTTTCTGTATAGGAAATGGAGGTCATGAATCATTTACAGAAATCCTTAAACACTCAAAGTATCCATGTCAAAGAGAGAAATGAGTCCTACAAGGCAAATGTATGATTTTGTGTACCATGTTTTTGTTCATTTAATCAAATGTGTTTTCTTTAAAATTGTTTTGTATTTACTTTAAAGTTTGCACTTATTTCTAACAAACATTCTATTTCGACTTAGTCGAAATAATTATTTAAACTTACATGTTTATCAAATCTATGAAGATCCAAACATTTCTGAGAAATATTGCACAAAGTATGTCCTATGATTTATTAGTTTGATCTTGCAAAGTAACAAATTTTAAAACTAGTGATTGTTTACCAAAAACACCGGTAAACAGTTACACATGGTAACTAAAGACAAATTATAAAAGAAATAAAACATACTCTAAAGAAGAAGGTTAAGGAGAGACTCCTCCCTTGATGTCCCAAAGCTTGCCTTCCTTTTGATCCATTTCCTTTAGAATGAATAATTGTGAATGAGATGTGTTGTATTTATAGGCTGAATTCCCAATAGGTTTGGGCTAAAAAAGAGATTTTTTCGGTTCATCGTTATGATAAGTGATGACAGATCATCTTATGTTATTCTTATCATGTTTTTTAGTTATTTTTCATCCATAATAGAGGAGTATTAGAGCAATTGCCTATGATTTTTGGGCTATTTTGTAATATTTTCTATATGAGTCATCTAATTTTACTTTTCCTGAAACATATCAATGCTAGGGTGTATTGATGTAATTCACGAAGAAATCATGCAAATCGGCAAAGCAAAACATTTGAAGACTTTAGGAAGACCATGAATGAAGATTTAAGAGGTCTCTAAAGACATTGCAAAGGGAACGGTTCTGTTCCCAAGTCTCAAGACATCTTATATGGAAGCAAACACCCAAAAGGACGAAGAAACAGGTGATTACACGCAGGAAATTGCATTAGAACACCCGAAGTGTGCTGTCAGGTGCCTCAAGTATCTGCCATGCACCCCAAGTGTGTTGTCACACTTGAGGTGCATGAAAAATAACCTTGTGCACCCATGTATGCGCCCCAAGTGTGCTGGCAGCGAGCCAGACCAGCTTTTTGCTTCTTTTAAGTGGAAAAAGCCCGGTTTTTAAGCCCAACTTCAGGTGAAAACTATCCCTATAAATACCATTCCTCTCATTCATATTTTCTCATTCAGAACGAAACGGTTCAAGACGAAGGCAAGCACTAGGAGCTTCAAGGGAGGAGTCTCTATCCTCACTCTAAGTCTATAGGGTATTTTTTTTTCTTTTGTAATTTGTCTTTAGTTACCATGAGTAACTAAAACTTTTTAGGATAGAGTTCTAAGATGAACCTCTATTCTGTTTGTTGGATTCTTTAATTTAAGTTCTTTATTCAGTTATTTTTCGAATCCTATTTAATTTTACTATTGCGCAAGATTTGACTCCTCTGAAGCGAACCACCCCGAGATAACAATACTTAGGAAGGTGACATATCAAATATTGGTGAAAACCTACCCGAATCAGGAAGTAACTAAGGTAACAATTAACAGTAATTAGGGAAACACTACGACTTCATGACTTAAATCAACATAGTAACTTTATTCTGCTTTCATCCTTGTGGATACGATACTCTACTTACACTTTATTATTTGGTAAACGATCTGGTACACTTGCCTAAATCTGACCATCAATAAGTGATTTGTTTTTCTAAGTCTTAGGTTTATGGAAAGTAGTCTTATGACGAAATATCCATAATCCTTGTTTTCTTTCTTTTACTTAGGAAATGCATTTACAT
Organism: Medicago ruthenica; assembly: GCA_018208015.1. Classification (NCBI taxonomy): domain Eukaryota; kingdom Viridiplantae; phylum Streptophyta; class Magnoliopsida; order Fabales; family Fabaceae; genus Medicago; species Medicago ruthenica. The sequence continues at coordinate 54,881,226 of CM031371.1, read as the reverse complement.
AAATTCACATTGTTTCTTTTAAGTAAATATCTTAGTCAACTTTCCGGTAAATAAAGATGTACGTACATTGATAAAAATCTAAGGTTAAACAAAAGGCTTGAAGCATGAGAATAGTCTATGACTTTGTGGGAAGTAAACATGGATATTCAGACTAATGGGCCAAGCTAACATGGATTTCCATAAAAGTATGATTTTGTGTCAGCGAGACACTTGTTTATTACTAAAGATAGACTAAACAATACAATATATATTATCTCATCATTAGGCATGTATTTCCACACTAAAAGGAAGGAATAGGATTTGGATAGTATAACGATGAACTCGAATGATTTTGAGGCTTTTTCCATCATTGCATATTTCAAAACAAACAACAAGTATCTTCCAACTATCTTGCATCTTTTATAAAAATACAAAAAAAAAAAATTCTTTATTTGCGTACTTAGAAGAGAAAAAGGCTACCTTGAGATTCACAAGTCCATGTGGGATTGATATTTTATTACGATGATAAAATGGTACACTTGCGGTGATAGATGCCAACAACCCTTACACCAAAGATTTGTGGGATTAATAAAACAATACCGGAGATAGTTAATTTTCTCTACCAACATAGAAAGAAGCAACTAGAAGTCGTGGAAGTAACCTAGAATCTCCACTTAAAGTTTCAAGACAACCAAGTTTCAAGAAATCAAGAGACATCTTCTGATAAAAGGGGCGGGTATGATTTAGGTTACATCGTAACTAATTTAAGTCTATTTCAGAAATATGTTGAGGTAAGGTGAGGCATACAATCTACTAGTAGCAGGTTCAAAATCTCAGCCTATCTGATAAAAAAATGGGTTAAACAGATTGGTCCGACGAGTCCAATCTATTTTGTCATTCCTAGTAAAAAGTCTTGAAATCATTTTAAACTTTCCGAATAGCTAATTAGAGGTTTAAAAACAAAAAAATAAAAATAAAAAATCATTATACACTTATGGATTGGTCAACTCGTAGATGTAAAAAAAACTTAATTAAATTTAAATTTTAGTATAAAACTACATTTCAATTTTAATTAAAATATTTTTTTTAAATAATTTTAATTAAATATTTGATAACAGAAGAAGGCCCATGAGAACAGCACGAAAATTAAAGAATCAATAATGCCAAATACAAGGAAAAAAAACTGAATGTAATCGTTTGTTTTGTATTGTTTAGTTTGTTTTGTATCGTTTAGATCATCAAAGCATGATATTAGCAATTGTTGTATGTTGTGTAGTAATTCTGAGTTAGAAGTTCTACAAGGATATATCCCGTGAGTTTAATTATGTTGGTATGAATGCTGTATAATATATGTAGGGGTCGGGGTTTGAATCTTGAAAATCCTATTTATTCACCTTAAAAAAGTGAATTTCTAGCAGTTAGTTATTTGACAAAAAAAAAGTCGCACATTAGAAAGATAGAGGTTGAACACTTTATAAGTGAGATGATTCATAAACTTATTGTCTAAAGGTTTTGGGCAAAAGTAATATGTCTCTCTCAATTGTCGTTGCTCTTGCCTAATATGGATGGTCCCCACGAACTTCCATCGTGAGTCGTGACCTAAGTGGTATCAGAGTCGTGGTTCGATGAAGGGTTTGATCGACTTCTTGTGTCAAAAGTCTCCTGACAAGATATTCGAGCGGTGGGTCCTGTTGATGTGGGTGGTGTAACCGAAGCATGATGAATTGATGGACTCACACTCGAAGAGGGGATTGTTGTGTAGTAACTGTGAGTTAGAAGTTTCACATGGTTAAAAAGGAGGAGGTTGTGCACTTTATAATAATGAGATGAGTCATAACTCGAGTGTCTTAATGTTTTGACTAAAAACGTGGTTCTTCTCTCTTTTGTATGGTTGTTCTTACTTAACGTGGATGGTCTCTTAAACTTTGCTCGTGACCCAATAACACAAGATGACAATCTCTTGGTTAGTACAACATGACAACCTCTTGAAACAAAAAAAAAAAGCAAAGCTAGTTCCTGACAAATAGGACTTATTAAACAATAAAACAGCAGCTAAAATGACTTAGTCTAATCAATATGTTACATAGTTTTATATTGAGAAATGAGAACACGTGAATCCCAAATAACAATAATTAAATTTAAAAAAGTTTGACAATAGAGGAAAATCAATAATAACTGCGTTCCCATCAAAAGTAAAGAATTACTAATGCACTCATACAAAACAAAACAAGTGAAAAGAAAAAAATAAACAGCATGAGATCTTATGTTTTGATCATTTGAATCCTCAAAGCCAATGTTTCAAAAACCAAACCAAACGAAATCGCAAGATCTCAAATCAGGATTCAACGGTCTAAAACCGCTCGAACGAGGATGAAACCGCGATTGTGACCTCCATATAACTGAGCTGTAGTAAAGGCCAATTCAAAGCATGCTATCAGCACCAGATGGCAACCTCTTGAAGAAATTGCTAGGCACAGAAGGCAACTTGCTCCTAAACTTTGGATGCCTAAGCCAGAAAATCCCAGCAACAGAAATAACCATCTTAAAAGGTGTAACATATAGTGCCACAGCAGCTACAAGACAGAAAATAACAAACAAAAATGTTGCTCTTGGATCTCTCCAACTAAGCAAAGCTTGAAGCCTCTCACCTTGAGTTGCAATATCACCAACCACAGTTTGTATTCTTCCAGCAACACTCCTAAGCCTATCATACCTCATTCTTATCACATCTTGTGCCTTAGAGGTTGGAAAAGTATCAAACTCTTCATCTAGTTCATCTGGATGTGCTGCTTCAGCCCATGAAATTTTTGTATCCATATGTGGAGGGTGTCTTGGTCTTTTCCTAAAATTCCATATTCCAATGAGAAACATGTAGAGAAAAATTGTTGGTAGAATCAATTCTGGATAACATATTAAGATGAAAAAAAGAACATGAACTAGTATTGTTGTCACTGGATTCTTCCACTTTTGTACCTCACCAAGCCATTTACTCATAGATATTACACCTGAAAAAAGTGAAACAATTCTGAAAAAATTTGCTTTGCTTCTTCTTAAACTCCATATATGTGAATCAACATCAAGCATGTATTCAACAACTTCTTTCCTAAGAGGTGGTTCTGCTCTTCCTAGCCTCACTGCTACAATGTTCATAGCTTGGTATCTTAAACTATCTAATTGGTTCACAGTGAATGGATGCAAGTAATGCATTTTTGGAAGTAAAGGGTGTCCATAAAGGTAAATTATGTGAGCTAACGAAAGACATGTGAAACGAATAGCTAATTGAAGCTCTCCCATTTTTTTCAATCCAGAAGGTTTTAGAACAAGTAATGGATATGAGTTTGTGTAGATTCTATCCATTTCTAAAGTTGATAAACGAATTCTCACTTTACCAATTTTTGCATCATTAGTTTTGGCTCCACTTTGTTGAGGATTTCCACCACCTAAATGACAATTGTCAAAAACACCAAAAGTTATGACTGTGCAAGGATCATGAACTTCCCATGTGTATTGTTCATTCCATTTTGGATTAAAACTCTCAGTGATTGTTCTTGTTCTAACCCATTTCATACCATATTTTGCTACACAATAAGCATCTGTGGAACCTTTACCATTGTTTGTTTTCATTGGTGTAAGTCCTTGAGCACTCAATATTCCAACTTCAAGAATCCCAATTGGTTGCTTCCAAAGTTGTCTAGCAGTTGTTCTTGTATCACTTATATACATTGTGGATTCATCAAGAACATGATAAGCACCTTCAAGACAAACTCTAAGGTGAATCCTACTTGAGAATTTAAGTTCATTCCCTTTATCACCTTCGAGAACACCGAAACCAAATCTTTCAACGTTGTACCACCGCGAATGCACCGGGCGATGATCCATCCGAGTCTCAAATTTGTTCAACGGCAAGGTTAGCTTCGCCACAACTTCGTCTTTCCCCGGACTTGCCTTGTTCTCCACCGTCAGCACGAGGTTTTCTTCGAACGGCTCAGCAGCTACGAATACGAGATCTTCATTCCACATTGGATTTGTCGTTTTAGTCGGACATAGCTTAGTTTTAAGCACTTGTTGTCCAACCTGAGCTTTTACAAAAACTTGTGGTGGTTGGCTTTTATCATGTGGCTCAACATCTTGAGCTTCAATTACATTAACCCTTAAATACCAAAGTTTTGGATTAACATAAACCTTTGATCTAATATTGTAAACTCCTTCACCTTTAACTGAAGCTGAATCTGAATGCCATGCCTCAGGAAATGCTTCATCAGCTTGTGTTCCCATCCAAACAGCTAACATAACTTCACCTCTTGTTCTTGTTTCACCTTTCAAATTCTCTAGTCTATACCATTGCGGCGCCAAAGGACTATCTGGTGGAACTCTTGTTGGAACTTCATGCATATCAAATTCAACTTTTCCAATATAATCATCTCTAGCTACCATCTCTTTGTCTCTTACAAATACTTCAACAACCGATGATTGTATCTTCTCCTTTGAGAATGCGAAAACTTGCTTCCATTCGGGGTTTGTTTTCTTCTCAAAGTGTCTTGTTTTTCCTTTGTAGTTTCCAACTTTCACTTCAACATAAGGATCTACATTTCCTGTGACTGGATTTGGTGGCAATTCTTTGGCTTTGACAACACGAACATAGAGGTAGAACATCTGTTCCACAAGGTCGTAAGTGCTCGTTGCTCTTTCGCTGTAAATCCAACCGGTTCCGCCTCGTTGTCCTCCATGTGGCCATTTTTCTCCTAGCTCTGGCTTTGTGTCTTTTAGCTTGTAATCATCTTGGTTTGGCTTTGGAGCAGGTTTTGAAGAACTCATCTTTCAAGTTTCTTCTTGATGCAGATATAACTTTTACTATTATGTGTCTTTGTTTGTGATGAAGCTGAAGTGAATATAAATGGTGCAAGTGAAACTTCAATGATATATTTTTGCTTCTATTTGACAAATGAACAAAAGTGATGAGAGTGGATTTCTTAAAATTTGAGATGATTGAACTCTTTTAACCAAAGATATGTGAGTGAGCCTCTCTTGGAAAATACTTTTACAAAAAAGTTGGGCCTTTTCTTAAAGTTAATATGCTTGTTGTTTATTGATTATGTATTTTATATTTTTTACTATGACACTTCATCTTCCCCACTTATGAAATGGTTATGTATATATATCATACATTTTAAATGATCTGTTACAGTTTTAAGACATTTTCATTCTCTTGGTTTTCTATTTCCTTTGTTATTCATCTTTGGTGCTCTATCCATGCACCTTTAAGGCATGGATATATCTATAGTTTTCTTTAACTAACGGTGTAATATTTATGTGTACGTATTAGTGATATAATGATGGCTTAGTGGTAGGGTGAGATAGTAATGAGCAAACAAAATCCTTATTAAGGCATGAATCGAGTAACATTGCATAACTCATTTTGTGGACTTTATATCATGATCTCGACTTTAAAATCTTCATGAAGGTTTTTGTTTTTTATAAATTAATGTATCCTATATTGCAATTACATAAATTAATCATTCGAGATAACTAAATTCATTTAAGAGATTAACCTCTCATAACATATTTTTCTTTAAGCACCAACCATGTATCAAACATTTGTCCAAATAGAGGGACTCAAGTATCTAACTTTATCAATTTTTCATTTCATGGTACACCTAGTCAAAATGTTACCCGACTTAAAAGCTTCTAACGTATTTACCATTGTAAAAAAATTTCTTTAATCATAAGAACAAAGTCTTGTAGAAGAATCCTTCTTACACTAAGGCAGCCAAGTGAGGCCGTCCAATTCCTTCAAATTTGAACTGTATAATAAGAACATATTCTTAAAGTTAAGAATATGATTCTCCAATGAAATAATCTTATGCTGGAGGAACATTCATTGTGAGTGCATTTACCTTATGCGAAAGTAGAGATAGGAAAAAGCCACTTGTCGAAATTCCAAAATGTTGTAAAGGCTCACTTTGAGAGGACAAAGATGGTCTTTTAGAAGAAAAAAAAAATAATGGTGGACTTGCACATAACCGCTGCAAACTTTCCTAGATGCTTTTGTCTTTATTCCATGAAGCCAAATTATAATCAAAGACTACTTCACCCATATGTTCTTACATTTTATTTTTTGTGTAATTTTGTAGTGAGACATGGCTAATATAGTAATTTGATTTGATTATATACTCCTTCGATATTGTGCTGCCGAGTAAATGTGCTGTGTGGATACAAAAACAGTTGAAGCAAATAAAGTTGTGTAGCGTTGAACTTAAAGGAAGATAATAAAGCAAGCTAAAGACGAATAAAGATCGAGAGAATAACATTCTAAAGCAACTTTTCAAGGGTGACTTACCTTATAAGTTTCTTTTTATTTTTTATAAGCAAAATATATTAATTTCTCGTTTTGGTGCTCTAATCTCAAATATAAATAATAGTGATGTTATTTTGTCACCTTTTTTGAAAATATAGAGGTGGATTTTGGTAATACAAAAGTTGAGTTGTGTCGTCAACAAATTTTATAGCTTCATTAGCCATAAAAGTATATGTTGTTAACCATTTTTGGAACATAAATATCATTAATCATTTTGACAATTTTCGCTAACCACTTATTTACGTAGCTTAAAAAAATGACAGATTTATATCGATTCAAAAAGTGGTGACAACGTATTTTTGTGGTTAATGAGTACTGAAATTGGTTAACGACGCAACTCAATTATTGTGTTACAAAAATTCCCCTCTAACAAAATAAAATAGAAAAAAAGATGGTAAAAAGATATCGTTCACCTATGAATACAATGAATAGTGTGCGAGGTGTTGTATTATTTAAATACATCTATATTGATCACTTACCATTTTAGTCCGCATTCAAAACATGTTTTGTTTCGTACAATACGACATGTTAGTACACTTAAATGTGCTATCAATGGGGAGAGTAATTATTATTGTTGGACTCGTAATCTCATTAACATGTAATAATTTACATCAATTGTTTATGCAGCGGAGATATATGAGACTTCAATTTCATTTATAGATGATATAAGACTAAATAGTCGTAACCAATATTTGAGAAAATACTATAATATCCTCAATGTAAGTCTCCTTAACAAACAAAAGAGTATTATTAACAAATAATATTTGTTTTTCATTTTTAGATAATTGACTTGTAAGGTTCTTCCACTTGATAAAGAAAGATAATTGAATTATCAATAGTTTTAAAATGTTTAAATAAATATTAACTATATTCGCTATCACACCATGTTCATGTCAGTTAATATTACACCGAAAGAATATGTCCATCCCTTATATAATAAGGAAACAATTGTACTTCAATTTAATAAAAAGAGTTTAAATTAATTAATTTATGGCTATCCTCGAAGAGTGTAATCAAAGAGGCGTCCGGATCCTCTCCATTTCCTTAAAAAATGGGGATCGGCATTTCCCTTTTTAGTTGAATGACATGTGGCATTAAATTAAATCAATGGCTTAGATCTATTTGGTTCAAATAGAATCATATATTAAAAAGAAATAGTATTTCAATCTTAATTTTGTGTTATGAAAGCATTTCAAAACCATACCTCTCTAACTTGCTCAATAATTTTGAGTTTGAGATGGTAATGGAACAAGAAGAAAAAGGGGAATACACGTATTTGGTTGGATCAACCGTAAGCTTGATGATGACGTAGTCGTCGTTGTGGGTTTAGTGGTTACCAATTTTTTCGCAAGTTTGGCAAACCGATTGTCTTCAATCTAAATTGAATTTATTTATTATTTATTAGCTTTAATTGGTTTAAATCAAAAATATATCTTAGCCGTTGGTTTCATTTTATGCCACGTGTGATTTAATTGGTTAACGAAATTCCGATCTCCATTTCCTATGAAAATGGAGAGGATCCGGAGTCATTAAACTTTGATGACTTAAAGAGAATACTGCATAAACTTACATATTGTCATCTTAATTGGTTCATAAATCAACAACAAACTGTTATAGCAAAACAAAAGACTCTACTAATAGAAAGATAAAATATATATATATATATTTGAGAACTGTGTGAGATCAAATAATTCAATTTTCAAAACTAATCAAACACCAAAATCAAATCAAATCATTTTGAAAATGCAATGTTCAATCCATAATCTGTGCGACAACCAATCTTTTATATTTAAATTTTAAAGTAAACCAATCTCCACATAAGTGGTCACTTTGGTGACATACTGCTTCAATAAACTCATCTCAATTTTTTTCAAGAAGTCCACTCAAATGACATCGGGGAAAATCAATCCTGGGACTTTGGAGAAGTGCACTCCAAGGTCGCAACTCCATTAGACCAACTCAATTGGGTTAACTAATCTCAAAATATAAACATAAATTCTGTCCAATATTTAAATTTAAAATTACTCAACCGAACGCAAGCACAATACAAGTTGCAGTTTTCCAGAAGAGTTTCAATCCAAATTGTAGTTAGTAATCTTAAATAAGATATTAACACCATTTCACGATTTCATGAAGTTTGGATCGAAAAACATAGTTAAAAGAAATTCTTTTATTTAAGCAACAACATGTCATGAATTAAACAAACCTATGGATAAACCAAAACTCAAATCCACTCAAATTGAACATATTACAAACGACAACCATATATAAAGGAAACAATGTCCATAAACTTAACAGAAGAAAGAGCCACACAAAAATTGTATCACCTACAGTCACCTAAAAAAAACCATCTGATATCACTTTGCCATTAAAAGAAACTATCTGATATCACCTACAGTCACCTAAAAAAAATTGATCACATGAGGATAGTTGATAAATGACTGTGTTTTAGTTGTCTCGGTTGAAACATTGGTGTGAAGTTAGAAGGAAATTGGAAGGTTGGAATATTAAACACCAAGTAATTAGACTTTAATATAGTGTTGTGTGAATTGAAAAAATAGAGTGTGGTAGTCCCACATAAAGTAGAACACACATTAGTAGTGTTTAAATAGTGGTATTTAATTTTAAATACTTGATAATGATAAAAATAATAGTAGTTATTATTTTTTACTCATGGATATCACTTCCTTCCCACAGTTTTAGCTTATGTTGGTTGTGATAAGATTAAGAATCCAACTGAGTTTCTTATATTTCCTTCATTCATATCCAATTAGTTTGTTTCATTTAATTTAGTGGGTTTGTTTCTTTTTGAGCTTATCCGATTTGTTTGTTACTTGAGCTGATCTGTGGGTTGCTTAATTTCTAAGTTTACTTAATTCTTAAGTTTCTCCAGATTAGTTACAAACTCTTCCTATAAAAGGAGAGGTCACCTAGTTCAAAAATTACACCAAATAGTTCGTTGTCGAGAACTTTTTATATCTTCTCCCTCTAGTTTGTGTTAACAAGCTATTCTTCTCCTAATCTTCTTTTTCTGTCCTTCGAAATTAAGAGTGTTCTTAAGACCATAGTCCCTTTTCGATTATAATGTCCCTTCAAAATTAAGAATGGTAGCATAGTCTCTTCAATAATATATGTCTCTTCGGAAAAAAAGAGTATTTTTAAGATCAAAGACTCTTTTTTAGGAATAACATCCCTTTGAAGAAGTTAAAGATTAGGATGGTGTTAAAACCATATTTGAGTGGTCGTAGTACCATAAATGGAGAAGTTTAAAGTTAGAATGGTGATAACACCATATTTGAACCATATTGTAGGTGTAATTCTCGAACGGTTTTCTATGGTGCAATAATTAACCACACAGTTGTAGATGAGCTTGTTTTATCCTGGAGGCAGCGTAGTTGATAGTCTGCCTTACTGTTACCTGTGTTTTTCGACAAAGGGCATTTGGCACAGTCACTAAGGTTTGATTGGACACGTTGCAAGAAGATGGAACTTTTAGTCTAAAAAGATTTCTGAAGTTGTACTTGTTCGCTCGTCACGAAGCATTTAGAGTTAGTCGAAGCAAACCTCGACGAAGCGAAAGTTAGATATATTTTGGAAAGTTTCTTTGACAAACTGTCAAAGATTACAGCTGTCGAAGGCGCAAGATTTGAATTTCAAATAGGTTGTTTTTCTCTGTTATTTAGCGTTATCAGCTGTTAGAAGTGTGGATAGGATTGTACAGTTATTTCCTTTAGTATAAATAAGAGTTTTCCATGAGGAAAATGGGGTCACAAAATCACTTACATAACATTCTACACACTCGAAGTATCCAAGTTACAGCGAGAAGAGTTACGAATCATGTATGATCCTTGTGAACAACCTTTATTTCAAATCAATGCATCTTACTTTACTCTAAGTTAATTTTCTGCAATTTACTTTTATACTGCAATTCCTCGTCGAAGAGTTCAAGCAACCGAACTTGGAGGTTTTATGTTTTTCTACTTCTATTCGAAATACACAAAGATGCCTAAAAATGCGAAGATATTCGAATAAACTTGACACACAATGGCTTGAGATTACTGGTTGATCTCGCAAGTAATAAATCTATAACCAGCGTTTGTTTACCAAAAACCAGGGTAAACAAATTGGCACACCCAGTGGGACACTGTGTGTCTAAGAACAATATTTTCGAAAATTTCTTTTCGTGTTTTGTTCTCTTTGAATAAATTCTTGTGATTCTACTTCGTATGCGATTGAGAGGAGGCAAGTGTCTTCCTGAAATGGCCCGTCCAAATTCAACGACCGCTCCCTCATCCAGCACTCAAGCCGGTGCACAAACTTCACAAGAAATACCTGTTATCGAGGCCGTCATTCCGTCGACGCAAACGAGCCCACCGGTCTCTAGACCGTGGATACAACAGGTGGATAGAAATACTTTAGCAGGGACTTTTGGTGCCTCCATTCCACAGTTTTCGCTTGCGACGACAATGAGAGATCCGCCTTATGGCATGCCAACAACTTTAATGGCAGGCCTGGGGACGAATGCGTCTATATTCGCTGATAACACAAATACTATATTGTCGCAAGTTCATGGGTCTGAAATGAGTATCCCTGGTCGAAACGCCCCTTTGACGTTGACTAATATGTCTGTGGCGTCGATTAGACAACAAATGGACGAGAGTAACCATGACATGGCTCAGCAGATCGGAACGGTATTTAACCCTATGATCCAGGCTACTAACCAAAGTTACCAAATGTTGGCTGCTCAAATGGAGAGAATTGCCAACTTCTTCAACCCGGTTCAACCACCGAACCCTGGACCACTTCGAATTGGCGGAAGAGGAGATAATGTGGCAAATTAGGGGCAGTACAATCGTAGGGGCAGTACAACAAGCCCCTGAAGTCGTTTTGGTAATTGTCTAACCATAGTTAGCTTTGTTAGTAAGCTAAGTATTACTACGGTTAAATAAACTAATGTAATAGTTAAAGTAGGATGAATATAGTACTAATGAACAAGTAACTTGACTAAAATAATGTTTAAATCGAGTTTTCATCTAGTTAGAAGAAAGGTCAAAACTTGTTATATAAAAACGATAATTAGTTTGATTATTAAGCAAAGTGCTACAATAGTTAAATTCGACTAGTGTAATAGTTAAAGTAGTATGAATATAGAACTAATGAACAAGTAAGTTGACTAAAATAATGTTTCTAATTGAGTTTTCAATCAATTGGAAGAAAGTTCAAACTTTTGATAACCAAAGGATTGTCTAACCATAGTTAGCTTTGTTAGTAAGCTAAGTATTACTATGGTTAATTAGACTAGTGTAATAGTTAAAGTAGGATGAATATAGTACTAATGAACAAGTAACAAGACTAAAATAATGTTTCAAATTGAGTTTTCATCCAATTAAATGAAAGGAAAAACCTTTTATGACCAAAGAATGATCTAAACACGTTAGCTTACTTTGTAAGCTAAGTCTTACTATAGTTAATTTGATTAGTATAATAGTCAACGTTTGATTATTATATATCAAATGAACAAGTAACTTGACTAAAATAATGTTTAAATCGAGTTTTCATCTAGTTAGAAGAAAGGTCAAAACTTGTTTTATAAAAACGATAGTTAGTTTGATTATTTAGCAAAGTGTTACAATAGTTCAATTCGACTAGTGTAATAGTTAAAGTAGGATGAATATAGAACTAATGAACAAGTAAGTTGACTAAAATAATGTTTCAAATTGAGTTTTCATCCAATTGGAAGAAAGGTCAAACCTTTGATAACCAAAGGATTGTCTAACCATAGTTAGCTTTGTTAGTAAGCTAAGTATTACTATGGTTAAATAAACTAGTGTAATAGTTAAAGTAGGATGAATATAGTACTAATGAACAAGTAACTTGACTAAAATAATGTTTAAATCGAGTTTTCATCTAGTTAGAAGAAAGGTCAAAACTTGTTATATAAAAACGATAATTAGTTTGATTATTAAGCAAAGTGCTACAATAGTTAAATTCGACTAGTGTAATAGTTAAAGTAGTATGAATATAGAACTAATGAACAAGTAAGTTGACTAAAATAATGTTTCTAATTGAGTTTTCAATCAATTGGAAGAAAGTTCAAACCTTTGATAACCAAAGGATTGTCTAACCATAGTTAGCTTTGTTAGTAAGCTAAGTATTACTATGGTTAATTAGACTAGTGTAATAGTTAAAGTAGGATGAATATAGTACTAATGAACAAGTAACAAGACTAAAATAATGTTTCAAATTGAGTTTTCATCCAATTAAATGAAAGGAAAAACCTTTTATGACCAAAGAATGATCTAACCACGTTAGCTTACTTTGTAAGCTAAGTCTTACTATAGTTAATTTGATTAGTATAATAGTCAACGTTTGATTATTGTAGATCAAATGAACATGTAACTTGACTAAAATAATGTTTAAATCGAGTTTTCATCTAGTTAGAAGAAAGGTCAAAACTTGTTTTATAAAAACGATAGTTAGTTTGATTATTTAGCAAAGTGTTACAATAATTAAATTCGACTAGTGTAATAGTTAAAGTAGGATGAATATAGAACTAATGAACAAGTAAGTTGACTAAAATAATGTTTCAAATTGAGTTTTCATCCAATTGGAAGAAAGGTCAAACCTTTGATAACCAAAGGATTGTCTAACCATAGTTAGCTTTGTTAGTAAGCTAAGTATTACTATGGTTAAATAAACTAATGTAATAGTTAAAGTAGGATGAATATAGTACTAATGAACAAGTAACTTGACTAAAATAATGTTTAAATCGAGTTTTCATCTAGTTAGAAGAAAGGTCAAAACTTGTTATATAAAAACGATAATTAGTTTGATTATTAAGCAAAGTGCTACAATAGTTAAATTCGACTAGTGTAATAGTTAAAGTAGTATGAATATAGAACTAATGAACAAGTAAGTTGACTAAAATAATGTTTCTAATTGAGTTTTCAATCAATTGGAAGAAAGTTCAAACTTTTGATAACCAAAGGATTGTCTAACCATAGTTAGCTTTGTTAGTAAGCTAAGTATTACTATGGTTAATTAGACTAGTGTAATAGTTAAAGTAGGATGAATATAGTACTAATGAACAAGTAACAAGACTAAAATAATGTTTCAAATTGAGTTTTCATCCAATTAAATGAAAGGAAAAACCTTTTATGACCAAAGAATGATCTAACCACGTTAGCTTACTTTGTAAGCTAAGTCTTACTATAGTTAATTTGATTAGTATAATAGTCAACGTTTGATTATTATAGATCAAATGAACAATGTAACTTGACTAAAATAATGTTTAAATCGAGTTTTCATCTAGTTAGAAGAAAGGTCAAAACTTGTTTTATAAAAACGATAGTTAGTTTGATTATTTAGCAAAGTGTTACAATAGTTCAATTCGACTAGTGTAATAGTTAAAGTAGGATGAATATAGAACTAATGAACAAGTAAGTTGACTAAAATAATGTTTCAAATTGAGTTTTCATCCAATTGGAAGAAAGGTCAAACCTTTGATAACCAAAGGATTGTCTAACCATAGTTAGCTTTGTTAGTAAGCTAAGTATTACTATGGTTAAATAAACTAGTGTAATAGTTAAAGTAGGATGAATATAGTACTAATGAACAAGTAACTTGACTAAAATAATGTTTAAATCGAGTTTTCATCTAGTTAGAAGAAAGGTCAAAACTTGTTATATAAAAACGATAATTAGTTTGATTATTAAGCAAAGTGCTACAATAGTTAAATTCGACTAGTGTAATAGTTAAAGTAGTATGAATATAGAACTAATGAACAAGTAAGTTGACTAAAATAATGTTTCTAATTGAGTTTTCAATCAATTGGAAGAAAGTTCAAACCTTTGATAACCAAAGGATTGTCTAACCATAGTTAGCTTTGTTAGTAAGCTAAGTATTACTATGGTTAATTAGACTAGTGTAATAGTTAAAGTAGGATGAATATAGTACTAATGAACAAGTAACAAGACTAAAATAATGTTTCAAATTGAGTTTTCATCCAATTAAATGAAAGGAAAAACCTTTTATGACCAAAGAATGATCTAACCACGTTAGCTTACTTTGTAAGCTAAGTCTTACTATAGTTAATTTGATTAGTATAATAGTCAACGTTTGATTATTGTAGATCAAATGAACATGTAACTTGACTAAAATAATGTTTAAATCGAGTTTTCATCTAGTTAGAAGAAAGGTCAAAACTTGTTTTATAAAAACGATAGTTAGTTTGATTATTTAGCAAAGTGTTACAATAAGTTAAATTCGACTAGTGTAATAGTTAAAGTAGGATGAATATAGAACTAATGAACAAGTAAGTTGACTAAAATAATGTTTCAAATTGAGTTTTCATCCAATTGGAAGAAAGGTCAAACCTTTGATAACCAAAGGATTGTCTAACCATAGTTAGCTTTGTTAGTAAGCTAAGTATTACTATGGTTAAATAAACTAATGTAATAGTTAAAGTAGGATGAATATAGTACTAATGAACAAGTAACTTGACTAAAATAATGTTTAAATCGAGTTTTCATCTAGTTAGAAGAAAGGTCAAAACTTGTTATATAAAAACGATAATTAGTTTGATTATTAAGCAAAGTGCTACAATAGTTAAATTCGACTAGTGTAATAGTTAAAGTAGTATGAATATAGAACTAATGAACAAGTAAGTTGACTAAAATAATGTTTCTAATTGAGTTTTCAATCAATTGGAAGAAAGTTCAAACTTTTGATAACCAAAGGATTGTCTAACCATAGTTAGCTTTGTTAGTAAGCTAAGTATTACTATGGTTAATTAGACTAGTGTAATAGTTAAAGTAGGATGAATATAGTACTAATGAACAAGTAACAAGACTAAAATAATGTTTCAAATTGAGTTTTCATCCAATTAAATGAAAGGAAAAACCTTTTATGACCAAAGAATGATCTAACCACGTTAGCTTACTTTGTAAGCTAAGTCTTACTATAGTTAATTTGATTAGTATAATAGTCAACGTTTGATTATTATAGATCAAATGAACAAGTAACTTGACTAAAATAATGTTTAAATCGAGTTTTCATCTAGTTAGAAGAAAGGTCAAAACTTGTTTTATAAAAACGATAGTTAGTTTGATTATTTAGCAAAGTGTTACAATAGTTCAATTCGACTAGTGTAATAGTTAAAGTAGGATGAATATAGAACTAATGAACAAGTAAGTTGACTAAAATAATGTTTCAAATTGAGTTTTCATCCAATTGGAAGAAAGGTCAAACCTTTGATAACCAAAGGATTGTCTAACCATAGTTAGCTTTGTTAGTAAGCTAAGTATTACTATGGTTAAATAAACTAGTGTAATAGTTAAAGTAGGATGAATATAGTACTAATGAACAAGTAACTTGACTAAAATAATGTTTAAATCGAGTTTTCATCTAGTTAGAAGAAAGGTCAAAACTTGTTATATAAAAACGATAATTAGTTTGATTATTAAGCAAAGTGCTACAATAGTTAAATTCGACTAGTGTAATAGTTAAAGTAGTATGAATATAGAACTAATGAACAAGTAAGTTGACTAAAATAATGTTTCTAATTGAGTTTTCAATCAATTGGAAGAAAGTTCAAACCTTTGATAACCAAAGGATTGTCTAACCATAGTTAGCTTTGTTAGTAAGCTAAGTATTACTATGGTTAATTAGACTAGTGTAATAGTTAAAGTAGGATGAATATAGTACTAATGAACAAGTAACAAGACTAAAATAATGTTTCAAATTGAGTTTTCATCCAATTAAATGAAAGGAAAAACCTTTTATGACCAAAGAATGATCTAACCACGTTAGCTTACTTTGTAAGCTAAGTCTTACTATAGTTAATTTGATTAGTATAATAGTCAACGTTTGATTATTGTAGATCAAATGAACATGTAACTTGACTAAAATAATGTTTAAATCGAGTTTTCATCTAGTTAGAAGAAAGGTCAAAACTTGTTTTATAAAAACGATAGTTAGTTTGATTATTTAGCAAAGTGTTACAATAGTTCAATTCGACTAGTGTAATAGTTAAAGTAGGATGAATATAGAACTAATGAACAAGTAAGTTGACTAAAATAATGTTTCAAATTGAGTTTTCATCCAATTGGAAGAAAGGTCAAACCTTTGATAACCAAAGGATTGTCTAACCATAGTTAGCTTTGTTAGTAAGCTAAGTATTACTATGGTTAAATAAACTAATGTAATAGTTAAAGTAGGATGAATATAGTACTAATGAACAAGTAACTTGACTAAAATAATGTTTAAATCGAGTTTTCATCTAGTTAGAAGAAAGGTCAAAACTTGTTATATAAAAACGATAATTAGTTTGATTATTAAGCAAAGTGCTACAATAGTTAAATTCGACTAGTGTAATAGTTAAAGTAGTATGAATATAGAACTAATGAACAAGTAAGTTGACTAAAATAATGTTTCTAATTGAGTTTTCAATCAATTGGAAGAAAGTTCAAACTTTTGATAACCAAAGGATTGTCTAACCATAGTTAGCTTTGTTAGTAAGCTAAGTATTACTATGGTTAATTAGACTAGTGTAATAGTTAAAGTAGGATGAATATAGTACTAATGAACAAGTAACAAGACTAAAATAATGTTTCAAATTGAGTTTTCATCCAATTAAATGAAAGGAAAAACCTTTTATGACCAAAGAATGATCTAACCACGTTAGCTTACTTTGTAAGCTAAGTCTTACTATAGTTAATTTGATTAGTATAATAGTCAACGTTTGATTATTGTAGATCAAATGAACAATGTAACTTGACTAAAATAATGTTTAAATCGAGTTTTCATCTAGTTAGAAGAAAGGTCAAAACTTGTTTTATAAAAACGATAGTTAGTTTGATTATTTAGCAAAGTGTTACAATAGTTCAATTCGACTAGTGTAATAGTTAAAGTAGGATGAATATAGAACTAATGAACAAGTAAGTTGACTAAAATAATGTTTCAAATTGAGTTTTCATCCAATTGGAAGAAAGGTCAAACCTTTGATAACCAAAGGATTGTCTAACCATAGTTAGCTTTGTTAGTAAGCTAAGTATTACTATGGTTAAATAAACTAGTGTAATAGTTAAAGTAGGATGAATATAGTACTAATGAACAAGTAACTTGACTAAAATAATGTTTAAATCGAGTTTTCATCTAGTTAGAAGAAAGGTCAAAACTTGTTATATAAAAACGATAATTAGTTTGATTATTAAGCAAAGTGCTACAATAGTTAAATTCGACTAGTGTAATAGTTAAAGTAGTATGAATATAGAACTAATGAACAAGTAAGTTGACTAAAATAATGTTTCTAATTGAGTTTTCAATCAATTGGAAGAAAGTTCAAACCTTTGATAACCAAAGGATTGTCTAACCATAGTTAGCTTTGTTAGTAAGCTAAGTATTACTATGGTTAATTAGACTAGTGTAATAGTTAAAGTAGGATGAATATAGTACTAATGAACAAGTAACAAGACTAAAATAATGTTTCAAATTGAGTTTTCATCCAATTAAATGAAAGGAAAAACCTTTTATGACCAAAGAATGATCTAACCACGTTAGCTTACTTTGTAAGCTAAGTCTTACTATAGTTAATTTGATTAGTATAATAGTCAACGTTTGATTATTGTAGATCAAATGAACATGTAACTTGACTAAAATAATGTTTAAATCGAGTTTTCATCTAGTTAGAAGAAAGGTCAAAACTTGTTTTATAAAAACGATAGTTAGTTTGATTATTTAGCAAAGTGTTACAATAGTTCAATTCGACTAGTGTAATAGTTAAAGTAGGATGAATATAGAACTAATGAACAAGTAAGTTGACTAAAATAATGTTTCAAATTGAGTTTTCATCCAATTGGAAGAAAGGTCAAACCTTTGATAACCAAAGGATTGTCTAACCATAGTTAGCTTTGTTAGTAAGCTAAGTATTACTATGGTTAAATAAACTAGTGTAATAGTTAAAGTAGGATGAATATAGTACTAATGAACAAGTAACTTGACTAAAATAATGTTTAAATCGAGTTTTCATCTAGTTAGAAGAAAGGTCAAAACTTGTTATATAAAAACGATAATTAGTTTGATTATTAAGCAAAGTGCTACAATAGTTAAATTCGACTAGTGTAATAGTTAAAGTAGTATGAATATAGAACTAATGAACAAGTAAGTTGACTAAAATAATGTTTCTAATTGAGTTTTCAATCAATTGGAAGAAAGTTCAAACCTTTGATAACCAAAGGATTGTCTAACCATAGTTAGCTTTGTTAGTAAGCTAAGTATTACTATGGTTAATTAGACTAGTGTAATAGTTAAAGTAGGATGAATATAGTACTAATGAACAAGTAACAAGACTAAAATAATGTTTCAAATTGAGTTTTCATCCAATTAAATGAAAGGAAAAACCTTTTATGACCAAAGAATGATCTAACCACGTTAGCTTACTTTGTAAGCTAAGTCTTACTATAGTTAATTTGATTAGTATAATAGTCAACGTTTGATTATTATAGATCAAATGAACAATTAACTTGACTAAAATAATGTTTAAATCGAGTTTTCATCTAGTTAGAAGAAAGGTCAAAACTTGTTTTATAAAAACGATAGTTAGTTTGATTATTTAGCAAAGTGTTACAATAGTTCAATTCGACTAGTGTAATAGTTAAAGTAGGATGAATATAGAACTAATGAACAAGTAAGTTGACTAAAATAATGTTTCAAATTGAGTTTTCATCCAATTGGAAGAAAGGTCAAACCTTTGATAACCAAAGGATTGTCTAACCATAGTTAGCTTTGTTAGTAAGCTAAGTATTACTATGGTTAAATAAACTAGTGTAATAGTTAAAGTAGGATGAATATAGTACTAATGAACAAGTAACTTGACTAAAATAATGTTTAAATCGAGTTTTCATCTAGTTAGAAGAAAGGTCAAAACTTGTTATATAAAAACGATAATTAGTTTGATTATTAAGCAAAGTGCTACAATAGTTAAATTCGACTAGTGTAATAGTTAAAGTAGTATGAATATAGAACTAATGAACAAGTAAGTTGACTAAAATAATGTTTCTAATTGAGTTTTCAATCAATTGGAAGAAAGTTCAAACCTTTGATAACCAAAGGATTGTCTAACCATAGTTAGCTTTGTTAGTAAGCTAAGTATTACTATGGTTAATTAGACTAGTGTAATAGTTAAAGTAGGATGAATATAGTACTAATGAACAAGTAACAAGACTAAAATAATGTTTCAAATTGAGTTTTCATCCAATTAAATGAAAGGAAAAACCTTTTATGACCAAAGAATGATCTAACCACGTTAGCTTACTTTGTAAGCTAAGTCTTACTATAGTTAATTTGATTAGTATAATAGTCAACGTTTGATTATTGTAGATCAAATGAACATGTAACTTGACTAAAATAATGTTTAAATCGAGTTTTCATCTAGTTAGAAGAAAGGTCAAAACTTGTTTTATAAAAACGATAGTTAGTTTGATTATTTAGCAAAGTGTTACAATAGTTCAATTCGACTAGTGTAATAGTTAAAGTAGGATGAATATAGAACTAATGAACAAGTAAGTTGACTAAAATAATGTTTCAAATTGAGTTTTCATCCAATTGGAAGAAAGGTCAAACCTTTGATAACCAAAGGATTGTCTAACCATAGTTAGCTTTGTTAGTAAGCTAAGTATTACTATGGTTAAATAAACTAGTGTAATAGTTAAAGTAGGATGAATATAGTACTAATGAACAAGTAACTTGACTAAAATAATGTTTAAATCGAGTTTTCATCTAGTTAGAAGAAAGGTCAAAACTTGTTATATAAAAACGATAATTAGTTTGATTATTAAGCAAAGTGCTACAATAGTTAAATTCGACTAGTGTAATAGTTAAAGTAGTATGAATATAGAACTAATGAACAAGTAAGTTGACTAAAATAATGTTTCTAATTGAGTTTTCAATCAATTGGAAGAAAGTTCAAACCTTTGATAACCAAAGGATTGTCTAACCATAGTTAGCTTTGTTAGTAAGCTAAGTATTACTATGGTTAATTAGACTAGTGTAATAGTTAAAGTAGGATGAATATAGTACTAATGAACAAGTAACAAGACTAAAATAATGTTTCAAATTGAGTTTTCATCCAATTAAATGAAAGGAAAAACCTTTTATGACCAAAGAATGATCTAACCACGTTAGCTTACTTTGTAAGCTAAGTCTTACTATAGTTAATTTGATTAGTATAATAGTCAACGTTTGATTATTGTAGATCAAATGAACATGTAACTTGACTAAAATAATGTTTAAATCGAGTTTTCATCTAGTTAGAAGAAAGGTCAAAACTTGTTTTATAAAAACGATAGTTAGTTTGATTATTTAGCAAAGTGTTACAATAATTCAATTCGACTAGTGTAATAGTTAAAGTAGGATGAATATAGAACTAATGAACAAGTAAGTTGACTAAAATAATGTTTCAAATTGAGTTTTCATCCAATTGGAAGAAAGGTCAAACCTTTGATAACCAAAGGATTGTCTAACCATAGTTAGCTTTGTTAGTAAGCTAAGTATTACTATGGTTAAATAAACTAGTGTAATAGTTAAAGTAGGATGAATATAGTACTAATGAACAAGTAACTTGACTAAAATAATGTTTAAATCGAGTTTTCATCTAGTTAGAAGAAAGGTCAAAACTTGTTATATAAAAACGATAATTAGTTTGATTATTAAGCAAAGTGCTACAATAGTTAAATTCGACTAGTGTAATAGTTAAAGTAGTATGAATATAGAACTAATGAACAAGTAAGTTGACTAAAATAATGTTTCTAATTGAGTTTTCAATCAATTGGAAGAAAGTTCAAACTTTTGATAACCAAAGGATTGTCTAACCATAGTTAGCTTTGTTAGTAAGCTAAGTATTACTATGGTTAATTAGACTAGTGTAATAGTTAAAGTAGGATGAATATAGTACTAATGAACAAGTAACAAGACTAAAATAATGTTTCAAATTGAGTTTTCATCCAATTAAATGAAAGGAAAAACCTTTTATGACCAAAGAATGATCTAAACACGTTAGCTTACTTTGTAAGCTAAGTCTTACTATAGTTAATTTGATTAGTATAATAGTCAACGTTTGATTATTATATATCAAATGAACAAGTAACTTGACTAAAATAATGTTTAAATCGAGTTTTCATCTAGTTAGAAGAAAGGTCAAAACTTGTTTTATAAAAACGATAGTTAGTTTGATTATTTAGCAAAGTGTTACAATAGTTCAATTCGACTAGTGTAATAGTTAAAGTAGGATGAATATAGAACTAATGAACAAGTAAGTTGACTAAAATAATGTTTCAAATTGAGTTTTCATCCAATTGGAAGAAAGGTCAAACCTTTGATAACCAAAGGATTGTCTAACCATAGTTAGCTTTGTTAGTAAGCTAAGTATTACTATGGTTAAATAAACTAGTGTAATAGTTAAAGTAGGATGAATATAGTACTAATGAACAAGTAACTTGACTAAAATAATGTTTAAATCGAGTTTTCATCTAGTTAGAAGAAAGGTCAAAACTTGTTATATAAAAACGATAATTAGTTTGATTACTAAGCAAAGTGCTACAATAGTTAAATTCGACTAGTGTAATAGTTAAAGTAGTATGAATATAGAACTAATGAACAAGTAAGTTGACTAAAATAATGTTTCTAATTGAGTTTTCAATCAATTGGAAGAAAGTTCAAACCTTTGATAACCAAAGGATTGTCTAACCATAGTTAGCTTTGTTAGTAAGCTAAGTATTACTATGGTTAATTAGACTAGTGTAATAGTTAAAGTAGGATGAATATAGTACTAATGAACAAGTAACAAGACTAAAATAATGTTTCAAATTGAGTTTTCATCCAATTAAATGAAAGGAAAAACCTTTTATGACCATGTAGTACCCTAATTTTGTCCTACGCATTTTAAAACAAAAATCAAAAAAATTCAAAGAGGGGAAAAAGTCAAAAGTCAACAAAAGTCAACAGAAAAGTCAACATTTCAAAAATGATGACTTCGCAATGCGAAGCTCCCTTCGCATTGCGAAGTCTGCGATTTTTCTGCAGATTTTTGGTTTCTTGGATTTAATTCCAGAATTTGTTGCATATCATTTCCATAATTATTTTAAGTAGCATTCATGGCTAATTGGGCCAAGCAAAGCCAGAGTTGAAGGACTTGCCATTAATGCCAAGGTTGGAAGCTTTTTCTTCCAACCTAGCATGTGACAAGCAAGTGGGCTTGCCCTTGGGCAGCTCTAGTACCTCCCAGGTGACCTGTTAACCACCACAAGGTTGCCAGCCACCTGCTTGAGGACTTTCCTCCTGCTTGCTGCCCCTAAAACCAGTCAAACCAGCTGGGTTTTTTCACTTGAAAAGCCATGATTGCTACTCTGTTTTTGCAGCAGCTTTTCACCCCCTCACACCAGCCATAAGTAGCCTTTTCACCCCTCAATCTCTGCACAATACAGTGCACGTTTTCAGTTATCAACCATTGAGATTGCAAGGATTGATCCCCAAGCATTAGCCAATTGCAAATCAGCTTTGTTCTTCATCATTACCTTCTAGAATAAGTTGAATTTGTGGCTGAAATCAAGCTGGGTCTTGCCCCTTGGTACAAGGCAGGGTTGCCTCTATCCATTAGCATTTAATGCAAAGGGATTCAGCTTAATCTTGGCCACAAATCAGCTGAATCAAGGGATTGTGTAATGATGACAAAGATTTGATCTTGGCCTATAAATAAGAGGCAATGCCCAAGGTTACAAGCACTGGTTCAAAGACAAAAAACACAGCATTTTCAAGAGCAGAAACTCTACTCATTTCAACTCACAAACCTCCACAAATAACCAGAAAAAAAACCAATCCACACAAAGCTTTCAAAGGTTCAAGTTCATCACAAATCTTCAAAACCTTTGTGAAAGCCTTCAACCAAATTAAATCAAGTGCAGCTGGAGCTTTGCTAAGGAGTTCTGTAAGTTACTAAGCTCTTTATCTTGCATTTTAATTGTGTTTGCATAGCCATTTTGGCTCAAAACCTCTTTGTCCTAAAAAACCCCTTTTGAATTTCAAAGAAATCCCAAGGTTTTCAAAACATCAAAATTGGTTTGTCCAACCTTTTTCACCCCAAAAACTCAAAGCTTTTCACCCATCTATAAGGTCTTGAGTGTGTTCAGAAGTTGTTTCTGAACAAATGTTCAGAAACAGCTTCTGAACCCAAAATTTCGCATGCTTCGCAGTGCGAAGTCATGGTCGCAGTGCGACCATGACAGAACTCAGAACCTGAGTTTTTGTGTCAAAATGACCAATTTTTGAGGTTCTAGCCCCAGAGCTCAGAACCTAAGAGTTTTTAAACCCATGTTCTTCAAGCCATAACAAAGTTTTTGCATAATTTTGGCAAAATCACAAGTTCGTATAACCATTTTGTGGGTAACTTGCAAAGCAAGTTATGTTCCCAAACTTTCAAAACCACATGAACAAACAAGCTATGTTCACCTTTTCAATCCAAACTTGAACAATAAATATTGTTCATGATGTTCAAAACTCAAAAATGAACATACACCGTTTACGTGCGCATTTTCGCAAAATGAGACGAACTTGCGCGTTTTTAGCAAATTTGCTAAACTTTCCCATTTTGGATTTTCAAACCATATGTTTTGACATACCTTGGGATTTCTAAAGAATTCAATCCAAAAACATGAATGAAAAAGGGATGGTGTGACGTATGTCTCTCCATCGCCCCGATTGTACGAATGCGTGACGTATGTCTCGTCGCTCGGACAATCGTCATTCCTTTTTTAATATGTACAACCCTAACCAAACCAAATCTTGGCCCCTTGTGGTCAATCCAAACCTTTTGGTCCCCCGTTGGTCATTAGACTCAACCCCTCGACTCGTTAGAGTCCACTCGGTCAATGTTCGACTCGTCCGAGTCCATTGTACCCGTTCTTGATCTCAGTGGATCAATCGAACGATCGCCCGACTCTTCGGAGTCCACTCGGTCAATGTTTGACTTATAGGAGTCCATTGTACCTCTCTTGGTCCCATAGCGACCAATTCAACCCTCTACCCTAATGGACGTACCTTTTAACAATTCTAATGTGATTCGCGAACGAACGCTTAATAAGTCTCCAAGTGCGAGCATACAAGCAACGTTTAATCGCAAGAATTCGGTTAAAACATCGTCCAATTAAAATCAACCAACACACATACGTTTTTCTACCAAAGAACTACGTATGCTTTGAATTCTCCGACTACCGGGAGATACGTAGGAGCAAGATCGACATCTTGTCAAGCACAATAATAATAAAAACTTTTTTTCTCTTTTCGTTTGTTTTTATCTCTTTCTTTCCCCCCTTATTATATTTTTAGCATAAATGAACACGCACGCAAAGTATTAAAAAGCAATTCAATCTTTAACCAAATAGAAGGTTCCCGTTGAGTACAACGGACGTGAGGGGTGCTAATACCTTCCCCTCGCGTAACCGACTCCCGAACCCGACAATGGTTGCGATGACCTAATCCTTATCCTCATCGTCTAAAGGGTTTTATTATCGTTTCCCTTTACAACAAAAAAAAAACTTAAGGGTTTATCAACGTTCCCTTTACACAAAAACTTTGGTGGCGGCTTCACAAAGGCACCCTCCGAGCGTTCGAGGACGACCTCGGAGGATCTGCGCGTCTTTTTCCCGAGGAAAAAAACGAGGTGCGCACAGCTGGCGACTTCACTGGGGACCCTGTTCCCACTAGCGAGTCAAGCCTAACCTGTTTGGGTTAAAGACAATTGTTTTATTTTCTTTGCGTGCCATGTTTATTTATTTTCTTTATTCATGCATGTTATATTTATGCTTTATGTTTATATTTGCTTTATTTGCTTTATATTCATATTATATCTCAAATGTGGGGGTTACTTGAGTGATGTTACTCCACATTGTTCGGGTTAATGCCGGACGTGTGAGGCTCTCTACCCGAGCTTGAGAGAAAAACTAAGTTAGAAGGAGGTTGTGTGCGGAAGCCCGCGTTGACGTATGTCCGTGAGGTAGGATGCCCAACCCCGCTTAGACGAGATTCTCATATGGAATTAATTGAAGTCATGTCGACGTATGTCCATAGACAACCCTAATTCCATATAAGGTTGATGACTCTAAGGACCTCTTCTTAGGAATCTTACCTATTAGAGCCCACATGTGAGGATGGGGGGGAAATTCCGAGCCTCCACACATTATCCATTCACATTCACTCGTGTTTGCTACATTTTGTTTTATTTTATCAGGGGCAATCAGCCTTTATTTGTTTATTATTTGTTTTATGCATAACTATAGTTGGGGATATGAATGACCAATGGTTGAGGGGTAGCAAAATTTTCAAAAAAAATTTCAAGTACTTCGCAGTGCGAAGGTACTTCGCAGTGCGAAGTACGCGAATTTTGTCAGCCCAGCTGACCCTTCATTTACTCCCTCTCAACCACCCATTTCCACTATCTTTTCTTTATTATTTGCCCCAACCGTTTGTCTCCTTTTCCTTAACTCTTAAAACAAAAAAAACACACATTTTTGCCATAGTTTAAAAAAAAAGGGGGAGAGTGCTAGAAAATTTGAAAAAAAAAGGGGGCACACCCATTTTGTTAATCTTCCCTTTTTCTTCATCTAAACTTTGTATTATTCCATCCAGAACCAACAACCAGGTATGAATTCCTTTCTTCTTTCCCTCTGTTCATCTTTAATTCGTTTTGTAACTATTTAGGGGTTTTAGGGTTTCTGATTTTTAAGCTCACATACTAGAATTTAAGTTCATGATAAGCTACATTTAGCCCTTAGTTTGCTGTATTAAGTTAAGATTTAGCAAACATACATCATGGGTATCTAAAACAGGCCTGTTTCTTTCGATTCTAAGTTGTTTTTTAAAAAAAAAAAAAAGAAACCCATTTGCAAGAAATTGAAAGAAGGAGGGTTGTTGAGAGTTTCTTTTTGGTACCCAGCCTTTGATTTTGAAATCATTTAGTTACATGCATTGTTTTTTAGAAGTTCAAGCCAGGAGGTATAGGTAGGATTTCTGAGGTTTTACTGTCATGGTCGCAGAGCAAAGTTCAACTTCGCACTGCGACCGTTTCTGGGCAACCCAGAAAATTTCGAGTACCTTCGCACTGCGAACATGCCTTCGCAGTGCGACTGTAGCAGGAACAGAACCTGTGTTTCTCCCATTTTTTTCCTCCAATCCCATTCATGTCACTTTTAATCGCTTGCAATCATACTGACTTTGCCCTTTTCCTTGCAGATGGCGCCAAGACCAGTGGGAAAACGCTCAAGGGGTGAGGCATCCGGATCTAGACCCCAAGGGGGTTTTGATGCCTCTCGCTTCCTAAGTCTTCGAAACCAAGAAAGATACGAAGAACTTCTTCATAGAACCTTCTGGCCTGAGAGGCAATTCATCATAAGTGACAGGGGCACTTGGAGAGAGCTGGCCCGGTTGATAAACCACCGCCGGTGGGGAGTTTTGGTAAACCCTCCCCTTAACCTCAACTACGATATAATCCGGGAATTCTACGCAAATGCCATTCCCGTGGATCCAGAGGGAGAGTTTACGTATCAGACCATGGTGCGTGGTCGGGTCATTAGATTCGATCGTGACGCCATCAACACCTACCTCCGAGACCCCTTCCAATTGGAAAATGATGAGCTGTGTGCTTTCCATAAGCACCAGAATCGTGGTAATTGGAACCACGATCTCTACGCTCAAACCATTTTCCAATCCGGAAAAAGTTATGAGCTTAATGCAGCAGGGCAGCCCACAAAAGCCCTCAGGGGCAACCTCACCACCTATGCCCAGGTCATTTTCCACCTTATCGTCCACAACATAAAACCCAAAAGCCATACCTCCTCCACCACTATGGATGTCACTCCCCTTATCTACTATATCCTCACCGGTAAACAAGTAGATGTGGCCAGGGCCATTTGCCAGGAGATTAAGATAGTGGTCGAGAGTGGCATCAAGCCACCGGCCAAGAAGATGTGCCCACTTGCTTTCCCGGGTCTTATCATGGGACTCTGCCGGGACGCCCGCGTAGTTATCCCTCCCCAGGTGTCCGAAACCATTAAGAACCCCATTACGGACGAGTACATCTCCAGACACTGCACGGGGAGAAGAGCGAGGGCACAGCAGCCACGGCCTAGGCCTCCACCAGCATCAGGGGACTGTCGCACTTGCACTTTCATATTGGAGCAGAATGCCTCCTCCCATCGATACATGACTATGATGCATGATTCCATGTATCGTCTTCAGAGGCAGCTGGGTAGGCCGACAGATCCTGATGATCAGATACCGACACCCCAGATGTTCGCGGCTTATGGTCGTTGGCCCGGGGATAGGCCAGAGCAGGCAGAGGCTGGAGGCAGTGGTACAGCGGCCGGAGACCAGGGAGGAGATGATGAGGAGGATGAGGACGAGGAGGACGAGGATGAGGAGACCGAGGATGATGAGGCTTTCACTCCTTGAGTGACCCTTTTTATGTTTTCTCATATTTTGTTGTTCATGTTTATGTCATTTTTCTCGTACACTTTTAGAGTTCCCTTTTGTTTGGTACTTTGTAGCTATATTGATACTCTTGCTTTATTATTCGAGTACTTTTTGCTTTTATTACCTAGCATTTGCATCATAATCATGCCTATTTATTTTTAGTATGTGTGATTGTTGAAATTTTTTGTCACCTATCATTAATATTGTGAATTTGACAAATCTTTCTGCAAACCGAATAAGCCAAAGTTTTAACCATAGACAAATTGTAGTGATGAATGTGATTAATTTTCGCAAGGCTAAATGCATGCTTCCTATTTCTTTCCGTGATTTAAACTTAAAAGGGAAATGTATATTCCATACCAAATTACACCATACAATTCACGTTATTTAATATGTCTGTTCTATGAACCATTTAGAACCAGCCAGATGTGAGGAATCCCCAAAGTTATCATAATACATATGCAGGAGATCGACATTTTTGTTTAGCTCGATTTTTTTATGTTAAATCTGAATTTTGTTTTTTATTACATAAAAGTGTTGACATGATCAAGGCATTTGTTTGAAAACGAGAGAAAACAATCAGCCACAAACAGCCCACCCTGTGAGAAGTGAGTATTTGTTAAACCCCTTCGAGCCTAACAAATCAGAATTTTTGACTATGAACTGCCAACTTTCATAAGCTCAACTGCTTAATGAGATTGCCGGAGTTTGTAAAAAAAATATTTTCAGTTCATAGTCAAAATATCACTGAATTCTGATAATTTCCTTTCGATTTTTTTTTGAACCCTTAAAACATCATGATTAGTGTCCCTTGCCAAAAGAAAAGGGAACATTCAATTAGGGTATCGTACCGAAGCAAAAGGGAAAAAAGGGGAGGAGTTGTGAAAGTCGGACAACGGTGGATTTCTTAAATTGATCTTGATAACCCAAGAAAAGAAAGAAAAAAAGAAAAGCAAACCAAGAAAAAGAAAAAAAAGAGAGAAGAGGAAAGAAAAAGAAGATCGATGAAACCCAAGAGTTGTCAAGATCAAAAGGAAAGTATTTGTGAATCACCAAAATGGTGATTTAAACAAAGAAAGGGGTAGGTTAGAAAGAATGTTCCCTTTTGTTTGGCCATTTGAATTCAATTTCCCCACATATGACATTTCTTTTGTAGCCCAGCCAAATTACAACCCTTAAAGACCTTTTGATCAATGCTTTCATGTTTTTAAGAAACAATAATTGGATGGACATATAACTCGATCGGAATGCTAGCAAAATTGCCGGATGAGTGTTCATAACCCCTCACCATTAATGTTCAATTTGTTTATTTACTTAAATGAGTGATAGGTTGGTTCATTAATAAACATGTTGATAATTTGAACTTTATGATATGATTTTTGTGTGGTATTTATGTCAACTTTTTCAGTGCGATCTCGGAATAATAGGGGGCATAAAATTGCGTACGCAAATTTCATATGAATCCACCAAAGTCAAAAAGCCCGACCTCGCTCGGCAACCAAAGTCAAAAAGCCCGACCTCGCTCGGCAACCAAAGTCAAAAAGCCCGACCTCGCTCGGCAACCAAAGTCAAAAAGCCCGACCCCGCTCGGCAACCAAAGTCAAAAAGCCCGACCTCGCTCGGCAACCAACAATAAAGCCCAATTTCCATTGGCACCCGCATTTTTTTAAACCAAAAACCGGATTGCTCCCGGTGCACAAATCATTCAAGGCTCAACCATGCTCAACACCCTCCCTGCAAATCACAAAAAGCCCAATTTGTCTTTGATATCCCTCAAACACCCAACAAAGGGCCCAATTGGTACTAGCAATCCCAAACACGATTAAAGGAGCCACACCTTTGGGGCAAGTTATTTCCCCCATTAACGAAATTCTTCTCAAGCGAAATCTTTACTTTTGTCAAAATTTCCATCTATGATAGTGTATATTTTTTTCCAAAACAAAAATTACGTGGAATCTTTTATGTTTTTGAATAAGTAATACCAAGCACATTTTCTCTGAATTGTGAATACTTAAAAAAAAAAAAAAAGAAACGTGCATCAAAGTCTATCCATAGAGCAGATAAGACTCGCAGGCCAAGCATGTTTAATTGCTAAAGGGATTTCTGAAACATCCCCATCAAATCAAGAGCCTGAAGGGACAATCCAAGCAAGGCTGATTAACTAAAGTACAAGCATCTCCCAACGGAACCATCAGTCATGCTCCTCAGCAGTTTAGCACGATTTACACAGCAGGTTAACAATCCCCGCGAGGTATTTATTCCTTATTAATTATTGCGGTATTACCCTGTCCGTATTTAAATATATCCCCTGAGAGTTTACCCCTGTAAGGATTACCAACTGTTTATGCCGGTCCACTTTTTATCTCGCCGGCCTAAGCGGAGCACAAGAACCCCAAGGGTCAAGCGGAACAAAATTCCCCAATAAACACCCGAAACATCCAAACACCAACAAAGGCTGGATATCGATCATGCTTCCAAAATGATCCTTTATCCCCCATAAGCCAAACCTCCTTGATACTCCCCAGGGAGTCTCAACCCCAAACAAAAGTCCAATCAAAATTGGCGAACTACACCGGTTTTGATCCCATTTGGGTATGTAGGCAAAGGACTTCGTCCTTCCAAACCGATCAACCAAAAAACACAAATTTTCGGGCTTAGGCTCGAACTACACCGGATTTGATCCCATTTGGGTATGTAGGCAAAGGACTTCGTCCTTCCAAACCGATCAACCAAAAAACACAAATTTTCGGGCTTAGGCTCGAACTACACCGGATTTGATCCCATTTTGGGTATGTAGGCAAAGGACCTTGTCCTTCCAAACCGACCAACCAAAAAACTAACACAAAAAGAGAGCCCAACTGTCATGAACACAACCACAAACAAAGACCGACTCTGCTCGGCACCCAACCAACATCCCACACATCATGCATAACATAATTCATGCATGCATATAAAAACCATTCATACATATGCATTTCATTTCATAAAGCATGCATCCTCAACAAGGATCCTCCAGTGAGTATCACATATTCACCAACATCCATTAACATTCAACCAGGGGCACCTATTTAGGGTAAGACCGCAGCTCGTTAGGAATCGATATTCAGAAGCAGTACCTGAATAAGATCCCCTAGCTTAGGTATCGACCTCTAGAAGCAATACCTAGAGTAGATCACCTCCCCCAGTGTATCGACCTTCAGTGTTAGCGGCTGAATAAGATCACAGCTCGTTAGGAATCGACATTCAGAAGCAGTACCTGAATAAGATCACCTAGCTTAGGTATCGACCTCTAGTGACAGTGCCTAGAGTAGATCACCTCCATCAATGTTCCACCTCTAGTGACAGTGCCTAGAGTAAACCACTACCCTTAGGTATCGACCTCTAGTGACAGTGCCTAGAGTCGATCGCCGCCATCAATATTCAACCTCTAGTGACAGTGCCTAGAGAAGATCACCTCCATCAATGTTCCACCTCTAGTGACAGTGCCTAGAGTAAATCACCACCCTCAGGAATCGACCTCTAGTGACAGTGCCTAGATAAGATTACCTTCATTCCCCAGTGGATCTACCTCCAGTGTTAGCGGCTGGATACGATCAACCCCTACCAACCCTTGCATTTGCATTTCGCGAAGGACAAAATTCGGGTCCTTCTTTTGTACTTAATTGATCTTCGCAAAGAGTTCATGAGATGCCCTCGGCACTCACGCACTCTATGCGAAGACACAATTAAGTAGGGGCAGCTGTAGTACCCTAATTTTGTCCTACGCATTTTAAAACAAAAATCAAAAAAATTCAAAGAGGGGAAAAAGTCAAAAGTCAACAAAAGTCAACAGAAAAGTCAACATTTCAAAAATGATGACTTCGCAATGCGAAGCTCCCTTCGCATTGCGAAGTCTGCGATTTTTCTGCAGATTTTTGGTTTCTTGGATTTAATTCCAGAATTTGTTGCATATCATTTCCATAATTATTTTAAGTAGCATTCATGGCTAATTGGGCCAAGCAAAGCCAGAGTTGAAGGACTTGCCATTAATGCCAAGGTTGGAAGCTTTTTCTTCCAACCTAGCATGTGACAAGCAAGTGGGCTTGCCCTTGGGCAGCTCTAGTACCTCCCAGGTGACCTGTTAACCACCACAAGGTTGCCAGCCACCTGCTTGAGGACTTTCCTCCTGCTTGCTGCCCCTAAAACCAGTCAAACCAGCTGGGTTTTTTCACTTGAAAAGCCATGATTGCTACTCTGTTTTTGCAGCAGCTTTTCACCCCCTCACACCAGCCATAAGTAGCCTTTTCACCCCTCAATCTCTGCACAATACAGTGCACGTTTTCAGTTATCAACCATTGAGATTGCAAGGATTGATCCCCAAGCATTAGCCAATTGCAAATCAGCTTTGTTCTTCATCATTACCTTCTAGAATAAGTTGAATTTGTGGCTGAAATCAAGCTGGGTCTTGCCCCTTGGTACAAGGCAGGGTTGCCTCTATCCATTAGCATTTAATGCAAAGGGATTCAGCTTAATCTTGGCCACAAATCAGCTGAATCAAGGGATTGTGTAATGATGACAAAGATTTGATCTTGGCCTATAAATAAGAGGCAATGCCCAAGGTTACAAACACTTGTTCAAAGACAGAAAACACAGCATTTTAAAGAGCAGAAACTCTACTCATTTCAACCTACAAACCTCCACAAATAACCAGAAAAAAACCAATCCACACAAAGCTTTCAAAGGTTCAAGTTCATCACAAATCTTCAAAACCTTTGTGAAAGCCTTCAACCAAATTAAATCAAGTGCAGCTGGAGCTTTGCTAAGGAGTTCTGTAAGTTACTAAGCTCTTTATCTTGCATTTTAATTGTGTTTGCATAGCCATTTTGGCTCAAAACCTCTTTGTCCTAAAAAACCCCTTTTGAATTTCAAAGAAATCCCAAGGTTTTCAAAACATCAAAATTGGTTTGTCCAACCTTTTTCACCCCAAAAACTCAAAGCTTTTCACCCATCTATAAGGTCTTGAGTGTGTTCAGAAGTTGTTTCTGAACAAATGTTCAGAAACAGCTTCTGAACCCAAAATTTCGCATGCTTCGCAGTGCGAAGTCATGGTCGCAGTGCGACCATGACAGAACTCAGAACCTGAGTTTTTGTGTCAAAATGACCAATTTTTGAGGTTCTAGCCCCAGAGCTCAGAACCTAAGAGTTTTTAAACCCATGTTCTTCAAGCCATAACAAAGTTTTTGCATAATTTTGGCAAAATCACAAGTTCGTATAACCATTTTGTGGGTAACTTGCAAAGCAAGTTATGTTCCCAAACTTTCAAAACCACATGAACAAACAAGCTATGTTCACCTTTTCAATCCAAACTTGAACAATAAATATTGTTCATGATGTTCAAAACTCAAAAATGAACATACACCGTTTACGTGCGCATTTTCGCAAAATGAGACGAACTTGCGCGTTTTTAGCAAATTTGCTAAACTTTCCCATTTTGGATTTTCAAACCATATGTTTTGACATACCTTGGGATTTCTAAAGAATTCAATCCAAAAACATGAATGAAAAAGGGATGGTGTGACGTATGTCTCTCCATCGCCCCGATTGTACGAATGCGTGACGTATGTCTCGTCGCTCGGACAATCGTCATTCCTTTTTTAATATGTACAACCCTAACCAAACCAAATCTTGGCCCCTTGTGGTCAATCCAAACCTTTTGGTCCCCCGTTGGTCATTAGACTCAACCCCTCGACTCGTTAGAGTCCACTCGGTCAATGTTCGACTCGTCCGAGTCCATTGTACCCGTTCTTGATCTCAGTGGATCAATCGAACGATCGCCCGACTCTTCGGAGTCCACTCGGTCAATGTTTGACTTATAGGAGTCCATTGTACCTCTCTTGGTCCCATAGCGACCAATTCAACCCTCTACCCTAATGGACGTACCTTTTAACAATTCTAATGTGATTCGCGAACGAACGCTTAATAAGTCTCCAAGTGCGAGCATACAAGCAACGTTTAATCGCAAGAATTCGGTTAAAACATCGTCCAATTAAAATCAACCAACACACATACGTTTTTCTACCAAAGAACTACGTATGCTTTGAATTCTCCGACTACCGGGAGATACGTAGGAGCAAGATCGACATCTTGTCAAGCACAATAATAATAAAAACTTTTTTTCTCTTTTCGTTTGTTTTTATCTCTTTCTTTCCCCCCTTATTATATTTTTAGCATAAATGAACACGCACGCAAAGTATTAAAAAGCAATTCAATCTTTAACCAAATAGAAGGTTCCCGTTGAGTACAACGGACGTGAGGGGTGCTAATACCTTCCCCTCGCGTAACCGACTCCCGAACCCGACAATGGTTGCGATGACCTAATCCTTATCCTCATCGTCTAAAGGGTTTTATTATCGTTTCCCTTTACAACAAAAAAAAAACTTAAGGGTTTATCAACGTTCCCTTTACACAAAAACTTTGGTGGCGGCTTCACAAAGGCACCCTCCGAGCGTTCGAGGACGACCTCGGAGGATCTGCGCGTCTTTTTCCCGAGGAAAAAAACGAGGTGCGCACAGCTGGCGACTTCACTGGGGACCCTGTTCCCACTAGCGAGTCAAGCCTAACCTGTTTGGGTTAAAGACAATTGTTTTATTTTCTTTGCGTGCCATGTTTATTTATTTTCTTTATTCATGCATGTTATATTTATGCTTTATGTTTATATTTGCTTTATTTGCTTTATATTCATATTATATCTCAAATGTGGGGGTTACTTGAGTGATGTTACTCCACATTGTTCGGGTTAATGCCGGACGTGTGAGGCTCTCTACCCGAGCTTGAGAGAAAAACTAAGTTAGAAGGAGGTTGTGTGCGGAAGCCCGCGTTGACGTATGTCCGTGAGGTAGGATGCCCAACCCCGCTTAGACGAGATTCTCATATGGAATTAATTGAAGTCATGTCGACGTATGTCCATAGACAACCCTAATTCCATATAAGGTTGATGACTCTAAGGACCTCTTCTTAGGAATCTTACCTATTAGAGCCCACATGTGAGGATGGGGGGGAAATTCCGAGCCTCCACACATTATCCATTCACATTCACTCGTGTTTGCTACATTTTGTTTTATTTTATCAGGGGCAATCAGCCTTTATTTGTTTATTATTTGTTTTATGCATAACTATAGTTGGGGATATGAATGACCAATGGTTGAGGGGTAGCAAAATTTTCAAAAAAAATTTCAAGTACTTCGCAGTGCGAAGGTACTTCGCAGTGCGAAGTACGCGAATTTTGTCAGCCCAGCTGACCCTTCATTTACTCCCTCTCAACCACCCATTTCCACTATCTTTTCTTTATTATTTGCCCCAACCGTTTGTCTCCTTTTCCTTAACTCTTAAAACAAAAAAAACACACATTTTTGCCATAGTTTAAAAAAAAAGGGGGAGAGTGCTAGAAAATTTGAAAAAAAAAGGGGGCACACCCATTTTGTTAATCTTCCCTTTTTCTTCATCTAAACTTTGTATTATTCCATCCAGAACCAACAACCAGGTATGAATTCCTTTCTTCTTTCCCTCTGTTCATCTTTAATTCGTTTTGTAACTATTTAGGGGTTTTAGGGTTTCTGATTTTTAAGCTCACATACTAGAATTTAAGTTCATGATAAGCTACATTTAGCCCTTAGTTTGCTGTATTAAGTTAAGATTTAGCAAACATACATCATGGGTATCTAAAACAGGCCTGTTTCTTTCGATTCTAAGTTGTTTTTTAAAAAAAAAAAAAAAGAAACCCATTTGCAAGAAATTGAAAGAAGGAGGGTTGTTGAGAGTTTCTTTTTGGTACCCAGCCTTTGATTTTGAAATCATTTAGTTACATGCATTGTTTTTTAGAAGTTCAAGCCAGGAGGTATAGGTAGGATTTCTGAGGTTTTACTGTCATGGTCGCAGAGCAAAGTTCAACTTCGCACTGCGACCGTTTCTGGGCAACCCAGAAAATTTCGAGTACCTTCGCACTGCGAACATGCCTTCGCAGTGCGACTGTAGCAGGAACAGAACCTGTGTTTCTCCCATTTTTTTCCTCCAATCCCATTCATGTCACTTTTAATCGCTTGCAATCATACTGACTTTGCCCTTTTCCTTGCAGATGGCGCCAAGACCAGTGGGAAAACGCTCAAGGGGTGAGGCATCCGGATCTAGACCCCAAGGGGGTTTTGATGCCTCTCGCTTCCTAAGTCTTCGAAACCAAGAAAGATACGAAGAACTTCTTCATAGAACCTTCTGGCCTGAGAGGCAATTCATCATAAGTGACAGGGGCACTTGGAGAGAGCTGGCCCGGTTGATAAACCACCGCCGGTGGGGAGTTTTGGTAAACCCTCCCCTTAACCTCAACTACGATATAATCCGGGAATTCTACGCAAATGCCATTCCCGTGGATCCAGAGGGAGAGTTTACGTATCAGACCATGGTGCGTGGTCGGGTCATTAGATTCGATCGTGACGCCATCAACACCTACCTCCGAGACCCCTTCCAATTGGAAAATGATGAGCTGTGTGCTTTCCATAAGCACCAGAATCGTGGTAATTGGAACCACGATCTCTACGCTCAAACCATTTTCCAATCCGGAAAAAGTTATGAGCTTAATGCAGCAGGGCAGCCCACAAAAGCCCTCAGGGGCAACCTCACCACCTATGCCCAGGTCATTTTCCACCTTATCGTCCACAACATAAAACCCAAAAGCCATACCTCCTCCACCACTATGGATGTCACTCCCCTTATCTACTATATCCTCACCGGTAAACAAGTAGATGTGGCCAGGGCCATTTGCCAGGAGATTAAGATAGTGGTCGAGAGTGGCATCAAGCCACCGGCCAAGAAGATGTGCCCACTTGCTTTCCCGGGTCTTATCATGGGACTCTGCCGGGACGCCCGCGTAGTTATCCCTCCCCAGGTGTCCGAAACCATTAAGAACCCCATTACGGACGAGTACATCTCCAGACACTGCACGGGGAGAAGAGCGAGGGCACAGCAGCCACGGCCTAGGCCTCCACCAGCATCAGGGGACTGTCGCACTTGCACTTTCATATTGGAGCAGAATGCCTCCTCCCATCGATACATGACTATGATGCATGATTCCATGTATCGTCTTCAGAGGCAGCTGGGTAGGCCGACAGATCCTGATGATCAGATACCGACACCCCAGATGTTCGCGGCTTATGGTCGTTGGCCCGGGGATAGGCCAGAGCAGGCAGAGGCTGGAGGCAGTGGTACAGCGGCCGGAGACCAGGGAGGAGATGATGAGGAGGATGAGGACGAGGAGGACGAGGATGAGGAGACCGAGGATGATGAGGCTTTCACTCCTTGAGTGACCCTTTTTATGTTTTCTCATATTTTGTTGTTCATGTTTATGTCATTTTTCTCGTACACTTTTAGAGTTCCCTTTTGTTTGGTACTTTGTAGCTATATTGATACTCTTGCTTTATTATTCGAGTACTTTTTGCTTTTATTACCTAGCATTTGCATCATAATCATGCCTATTTATTTTTAGTATGTGTGATTGTTGAAATTTTTTGTCACCTATCATTAATATTGTGAATTTGACAAATCTTTCTGCAAACCGAATAAGCCAAAGTTTTAACCATAGACAAATTGTAGTGATGAATGTGATTAATTTTCGCAAGGCTAAATGCATGCTTCCTATTTCTTTCCGTGATTTAAACTTAAAAGGGAAATGTATATTCCATACCAAATTACACCATACAATTCACGTTATTTAATATGTCTGTTCTATGAACCATTTAGAACCAGCCAGATGTGAGGAATCCCCAAAGTTATCATAATACATATGCAGGAGATCGACATTTTTGTTTAGCTCGATTTTTTTATGTTAAATCTGAATTTTGTTTTTTATTACATAAAAGTGTTGACATGATCAAGGCATTTGTTTGAAAACGAGAGAAAACAATCAGCCACAAACAGCCCACCCTGTGAGAAGTGAGTATTTGTTAAACCCCTTCGAGCCTAACAAATCAGAATTTTTGACTATGAACTGCCAACTTTCATAAGCTCAACTGCTTAATGAGATTGCCGGAGTTTGTAAAAAAAATATTTTCAGTTCATAGTCAAAATATCACTGAATTCTGATAATTTCCTTTCGATTTTTTTTTTTTGAACCCTTAAAACATCATGATTAGTGTCCCTTGCCAAAAGAAAAGGGAACATTCAATTAGGGTATCGTACCGAAGCAAAAGGGAAAAAAGGGGAGGAGTTGTGAAAGTCGGACAACGGTGGATTTCTTAAATTGATCTTGATAACCCAAGAAAAGAAAGAAAAAAAGAAAAGCAAACCAAGAAAAAGAAAAAAAAGAGAGAAGAGGAAAGAAAAAGAAGATCGATGAAACCCAAGAGTTGTCAAGATCAAAAGGAAAGTATTTGTGAATCACCAAAATGGTGATTTAAACAAAGAAAGGGGTAGGTTAGAAAGAATGTTCCCTTTTGTTTGGCCATTTGAATTCAATTTCCCCACATATGACATTTCTTTTGTAGCCCAGCCAAATTACAACCCTTAAAGACCTTTTGATCAATGCTTTCATGTTTTTAAGAAACAATAATTGGATGGACATATAACTCGATCGGAATGCTAGCAAAATTGCCGGATGAGTGTTCATAACCCCTCACCATTAATGTTCAATTTGTTTATTTACTTAAATGAGTGATAGGTTGGTTCATTAATAAACATGTTGATAATTTGAACTTTATGATATGATTTTTGTGTGGTATTTATGTCAACTTTTTCAGTGCGATCTCGGAATAATAGGGGGCATAAAATTGCGTACGCAAATTTCATATGAATCCACCAAAGTCAAAAAGCCCGACCTCGCTCGGCAACCAAAGTCAAAAAGCCCGACCTCGCTCGGCAACCAAAGTCAAAAAGCCCGACCTCGCTCGGCAACCAAAGTCAAAAAGCCCGACCCCGCTCGGCAACCAAAGTCAAAAAGCCCGACCTCGCTCGGCAACCAACAATAAAGCCCAATTTCCATTGGCACCCGCATTTTTTTAAACCAAAAACCGGATTGCTCCCGGTGCACAAATCATTCAAGGCTCAACCATGCTCAACACCCTCCCTGCAAATCACAAAAAGCCCAATTTGTCTTTGATATCCCTCAAACACCCAACAAAGGGCCCAATTGGTACTAGCAATCCCAAACACGATTAAAGGAGCCACACCTTTGGGGCAAGTTATTTCCCCCATTAACGAAATTCTTCTCAAGCGAAATCTTTACTTTTGTCAAAATTTCCATCTATGATAGTGTATATTTTTTTCCAAAACAAAAATTACGTGGAATCTTTTATGTTTTTGAATAAGTAATACCAAGCACATTTTCTCTGAATTGTGAATACTTAAAAAAAAAAAAAAAGAAACGTGCATCAAAGTCTATCCATAGAGCAGATAAGACTCGCAGGCCAAGCATGTTTAATTGCTAAAGGGATTTCTGAAACATCCCCATCAAATCAAGAGCCTGAAGGGACAATCCAAGCAAGGCTGATTAACTAAAGTACAAGCATCTCCCAACGGAACCATCAGTCATGCTCCTCAGCAGTTTAGCACGATTTACACAGCAGGTTAACAATCCCCGCGAGGTATTTATTCCTTATTAATTATTGCGGTATTACCCTGTCCGTATTTAAATATATCCCCTGAGAGTTTACCCCTGTAAGGATTACCAACTGTTTATGCCGGTCCACTTTTTATCTCGCCGGCCTAAGCGGAGCACAAGAACCCCAAGGGTCAAGCGGAACAAAATTCCCCAATAAACACCCGAAACATCCAAACACCAACAAAGGCTGGATATCGATCATGCTTCCAAAATGATCCTTTATCCCCCATAAGCCAAACCTCCTTGATACTCCCCAGGGAGTCTCAACCCCAAACAAAAGTCCAATCAAAATTGGCGAACTACACCGGTTTTGATCCCATTTGGGTATGTAGGCAAAGGACTTCGTCCTTCCAAACCGATCAACCAAAAAACACAAATTTTCGGGCTTAGGCTCGAACTACACCGGATTTGATCCCATTTGGGTATGTAGGCAAAGGACTTCGTCCTTCCAAACCGATCAACCAAAAAACACAAATTTTCGGGCTTAGGCTCGAACTACACCGGATTTGATCCCATTTTGGGTATGTAGGCAAAGGACCTTGTCCTTCCAAACCGACCAACCAAAAAACTAACACAAAAAGAGAGCCCAACTGTCATGAACACAACCACAAACAAAGACCGACTCTGCTCGGCACCCAACCAACATCCCACACATCATGCATAACATAATTCATGCATGCATATAAAAACCATTCATACATATGCATTTCATTTCATAAAGCATGCATCCTCAACAAGGATCCTCCAGTGAGTATCACATATTCACCAACATCCATTAACATTCAACCAGGGGCACCTATTTAGGGTAAGACCGCAGCTCGTTAGGAATCGATATTCAGAAGCAGTACCTGAATAAGATCCCCTAGCTTAGGTATCGACCTCTAGAAGCAATACCTAGAGTAGATCACCTCCCCCAGTGTATCGACCTTCAGTGTTAGCGGCTGAATAAGATCACAGCTCGTTAGGAATCGACATTCAGAAGCAGTACCTGAATAAGATCACCTAGCTTAGGTATCGACCTCTAGTGACAGTGCCTAGAGTAGATCACCTCCATCAATGTTCCACCTCTAGTGACAGTGCCTAGAGTAAACCACTACCCTTAGGTATCGACCTCTAGTGACAGTGCCTAGAGTCGATCGCCGCCATCAATATTCAACCTCTAGTGACAGTGCCTAGAGAAGATCACCTCCATCAATGTTCCACCTCTAGTGACAGTGCCTAGAGTAAATCACCACCCTCAGGAATCGACCTCTAGTGACAGTGCCTAGATAAGATTACCTTCATTCCCCAGTGGATCTACCTCCAGTGTTAGCGGCTGGATACGATCAACCCCTACCAACCCTTGCATTTGCATTTCGCGAAGGACAAAATTCGGGTCCTTCTTTTTGTACTTAATTGATCTTCGCAAAGAGTTCATGAGATGCCCTCGGCACTCACGCACTCTATGCGAAGACACAATTAAGTAGGGGCAGCTGTAGTACCCTAATTTTGTCCTACGCATTTTAAAACAAAAATCAAAAAAATTCAAAGAGGGGAAAAAGTCAAAAGTCAACAAAAGTCAACAGAAAAGTCAACATTTCAAAAATGATGACTTCGCAATGCGAAGCTCCCTTCGCATTGCGAAGTCTGCGATTTTTCTGCAGATTTTTGGTTTCTTGGATTTAATTCCAGAATTTGTTGCATATCATTTCCATAATTATTTTAAGTAGCATTCATGGCTAATTGGGCCAAGCAAAGCCAGAGTTGAAGGACTTGCCATTAATGCCAAGGTTGGAAGCTTTTTCTTCCAACCTAGCATGTGACAAGCAAGTGGGCTTGCCCTTGGGCAGCTCTAGTACCTCCCAGGTGACCTGTTAACCACCACAAGGTTGCCAGCCACCTGCTTGAGGACTTTCCTCCTGCTTGCTGCCCCTAAAACCAGTCAAACCAGCTGGGTTTTTTCACTTGAAAAGCCATGATTGCTACTCTGTTTTTGCAGCAGCTTTTCACCCCCTCACACCAGCCATAAGTAGCCTTTTCACCCCTCAATCTCTGCACAATACAGTGCACATTTTCAGTTATCAACCATTGAGATTGCAAGGATTGATCCCCAAGCATTAGCCAATTGCAAATCAGCTTTGTTCTTCATCATTACCTTCTAGAATAAGTTGAATTTGTGGCTGAAATCAAGC
Organism: Medicago ruthenica; assembly: GCA_018208015.1. NCBI lineage: Eukaryota > Viridiplantae > Streptophyta > Magnoliopsida > Fabales > Fabaceae > Medicago > Medicago ruthenica. Next base: position 54,839,585 of record CM031371.1, on the reverse strand, counting down.
TGGATCTTGCCTCTTGGTACAAGGCAGGGTTGCCTCTATCCATCAGCATTTAATGCAAAGGGATTCAGCTTAATCTTGGCCACAAATCAGCTGAATCAAGGGATTGTGTAATGATGACAAAGATTTGATCTTGGCCTATAAATAAGAGGCAATGCCCAAGGTTACAAACACTTGTTCAAAGACAGAAAACACAGCATTTTAAAGAGCAGAAACTCTACTCATTTCAACTCACAAACCTCCACAAATAACCAGAAAAAAACCAATCCACACAAAGCTTTCAAAGGTTCAAGTTCATCACAAATCTTCAAAACCTTTGTGAAAGCCTTCAACCAAATTAAATCAAGTGCAGCTGGAGCTTTGCTAAGGAGTTCTGTAAGTTACTAAGCTCTTTATCTTGCATTTTAATTGTGTTTGCATAGCCATTTTGGCTCAAAACCTCTTTGTCCTAAAAAACCCCTTTTGAATTTCAAAGAAATCCCAAGGTTTTCAAAACATCAAAATTGGTTTGTCCAACCTTTTTCACCCCAAAAACTCAAAGCTTTTCACCCATCTATAAGGTCTTGAGTGTGTTCAGAAGTTGTTTCTGAACAAATGTTCAGAAACAGCTTCTGAACCCAAAATTTCGCATGCTTCGCAGTGCGAAGTCATGGTCGCAGTGCGACCATGACAGAACTCAGAACCTGAGTTTTTGTGTCAAAATGACCAATTTTTGAGGTTCTAGCCCCAGAGCTCAGAACCTAAGAGTTTTTAAACCCATGTTCTTCAAGCCATAACAAAGTTTTTGCATAATTTTGGCAAAATCACAAGTTCGTATAACCATTTTGTGGGTAACTTGCAAAGCAAGTTATGTTCCCAAACTTTCAAAACCACATGAACAAACAAGCTATGTTCACCTTTTCAATCCAAACTTGAACAATAAATATTGTTCATGATGTTCAAAACTCAAAAATGAACATACACCGTTTACGTGCGCATTTTCGCAAAATGAGACGAACTTGCGCGTTTTTAGCAAATTTGCTAAACTTTCCCATTTTGGATTTTCAAACCATATGTTTTGACATACCTTGGGATTTCTAAAGAATTCAATCCAAAAACATGAATGAAAAAGGGATGGTGTGACGTATGTCTCTCCATCGCCCCGATTGTACGAATGCGTGACGTATGTCTCGTCGCTCGGACAATCGTCATTCCTTTTTTAATATGTACAACCCTAACCAAACCAAATCTTGGCCCCTTGTGGTCAATCCAAACCTTTTGGTCCCCCGTTGGCCATTAGACTCAACCCCTCGACTCGTTAGAGTCCACTCGGTCAATGTTCGACTCGTCCGAGTCCATTGTACCCGTTCTTGATCTCAGTGGATCAATCGAACGATCGCCCGACTCTTCGGAGTCCACTCGGTCAATGTTTGACTTATAGGAGTCCATTGTACCTCTCTTGGTCCCATAGCGACCAATTCAACCCTCTACCCTAATGGACGTACCTTTTAACAATTCTAATGTGATTCGCGAACGAACGCTTAATAAGTCTCCAAGTGCGAGCATACAAGCAACGTTTAATCGCAAGAATTCGGTTAAAACATCGTCCAATTAAAATCAACCAACACACATACGTTTTTCTACCAAAGAACTACGTATGCTTTGAATTCTCCGACTACCGGGAGATACGTAGGAGCAAGATCGACATCTTGTCAAGCACAATAATAATAAAAACTTTTTTTCTCTTTTCGTTTGTTTTTATCTCTTTCTTTCCCCCCTTATTATATTTTTAGCATAAATGAACACGCACGCAAAGTATTAAAAAGCAATTCAATCTTTAACCAAATAGAAGGTTCCCGTTGAGTACAACGGACGTGAGGGGTGCTAATACCTTCCCCTCGCGTAACCGACTCCCGAACCCGACAATGGTTGCGATGACCTAATCCTTATCCTCATCGTCTAAAGGGTTTTATTATCGTTTCCCTTTACAACAAAAAAAAAACTTAAGGGTTTATCAACGTTCCCTTTACACAAAAACTTTGGTGGCGGCTTCACAAAGGCACCCTCCGAGCGTTCGAGGACGACCTCGGAGGATCTGCGCGTCTTTTTCCCGAGGAAAAAAACGAGGTGCGCACAGTATCATTGTGGATTCTCTACCTCACAGTGAGTATCAAAAACTGAGTGATAAATCAACAGCTAAAGCCATCTTCACCTCTCTCTGCTCTAACTATGAAGGTAACAAGAAGGTTAGAGAAGCAAAAGCAAATATTCTGGTTCAGCAGTATGAGCTGTTCAGAATGAAGGAGGATGAAAATATTGAGACTATGTTCTCAAGATTTCAGACTCTAGTTTCTGGACTTCAGATTCTGAAGAAAAGCTATACTACTGCTGATCATGTGAACAAAATCCTCAGAAGTCTGCCATCTAAATGGAGACCTAAAGTGACTGCTATTGAGGAAGCTAAAGATCTAAATACTCTAAGTATTGAAGATCTTATAAGCTCACTCAAAGTGCATGAACTGGGACTCAATGAAGATGAATCTGTTAGAGAGTCTAAGTCTATAGCACTGAAATCCAAAAGAAAGTCTGTAAAAGCTCTAAAAGCTATTGAATCTGATGAAGAATTTCCTGAGGGAAATTCTGAAGAAGATTCAGATGTTGAGGAGCTTGCAATGCTTTCTAAAAGATTTCGGTACTTAATGAAAAGACAAAAGAAATTTTCTAACAGAAGCAGCAACTTCAAAGGATCTGGTTCCAAGAGGGAAGATCAGAAAGGTTGCTACCACTGCAAGAAGACTGGTCATTTCATTGCTGATTGTCCTGAACTACAGAAGGACAAGTCAAAGGAGAAATCTAAGAAGACCAGCTCTAAATCAAGCAACTTTAGAAACAAACTCAAGAAAAGTCTTATGGCAACATGGGATGATTTTGACAATGAATCTGAATCTGATAAAGATGATGAAGAGGAAGCTAACCTGGCTTTAATGGCAACAACATTCTCTAATACAGAGTCAGGTTCAGACTCTGAAGATGAAGATGAGGTATATTTTGAACTTACTCGTTTTGAACTTATTGAAACAGTTAAAGATCTTATGAACCACCTCAGAAGCAAGTTAAGTCAATTAAAATCTTTGAAAAATAAACATAACTTGCTGACTGATGAGAATCTCCAACTTCAGAATCACATCAATGAGATTGATGAAGAAGTTAGAGAACTCGGAGAAATGGCTCATAAGAAAGCTGAAGAAATTCCTAGTGAACAAGAAATTGCTCTTCAGGATTTTATCTTAACTGGAATCAACAGAAGTAAGGTTGCTTCTATGATTTATAATATTAACAGAAACAGAGGAGAAGGTATTGGTTTCAAAAATGATTCATTCAATCATTCAAAGGAAACAAACATACCATCCTGTTCTGGAAATATTATGAAAGACACTGAGGTGTGCTTTGTACCTGCATCTGACAGTTCTGAGAAACTGAATCCATCAGAAAATGAGACTGCTAAACCTAAGGTTCTGAACAACTCGGAATCTAAAACTTCTGAATCTAAGGGAAATATGAAGGCAGAATCTAAAACTTTGCCAAAGTCTAAACCAAAAGATTCTAAGTCTAAGACTATGAGGAAAACATACTTTAAATCTGAAAAGGTTCAAAGTCTGAAGAGTTCAGAACCTAAGACAAGCAAGTCTCAGAATCTGAAAAAAATTCAAACTCAAACTTTAAAAAGGCTGTGTTTATGAAATCTTCAAAAGATACTAAACCAGTTTATTCAAAACCTTTCAAACCTCAAAATGTCAGACCAAAGGTGCAAAAGAAGCCTTATTCTTTCAAGACTAACCAAAGAGGACCCATAAAGATATGGGTACCTAAGTCTGAAATCATTTCTATTGCAAATATGCTTAACAGTCAAAGAAAAGGAAAAGTCTTGGTACCTGGACAGTGGTTGCTCGTGTCACATGGCAGGAGAAAGGTCTATGTTCCTAACCCTGACCATGAAAGAGGGAGAAACTGTGGGTTTTGGAGGAAATCATAAAAGCAAGATCTTTGGTACTGGTAAGATAGGTAATTCTTCCCTTTCCATTGATAATGTTAAGGTTGGTAGATGGACTAAGACATAACCTACTTAGCATAAGTCAATTATTTGATAGTGGTTATGATGTCCTGTTTAATAATAACACTTGCACTGTAATCAACAACAAAGATAAATCTGTTGTGTTCAAAGGAAAGAGGAAAAACAATGTTTATAAAATTAATTTTTCAGAACTGGTTGATCAGAAGGTAGTTTGTCTTCTGTCAGTGAGTGATGAGAAATGGGTATGGCACAAAAGGTTGGGACATGCTAACTGGAGACTCATCTCTAAGCTTAGCAAGTTGCAACTGGTCAGAGGCTTACCAAACATTAACTATCACTCAGATGCTCTTTGTGGAGCATGCCAGATAGGAAAAATAGCTAAAACTTCTTTTAAATCCAAAAACATTGTTTCTACCTCCAGACCCTTAGAACTGCTTCACATTGATCTGTTTGGTCCTGTTGGAACAGTATCAATCAATGGGAAGAAGTATGGGTTAGTAATTGTTGATGATTACAGTAGGTGGACTTGGGTTAAATTCCTAAGAACCAAAAATGAAACATATGATGTGTTCAACAAATTCTGCAAACAAGTACAAACAGAAAATGATTTGAAAATTTTAAAAGTTAGAAGTGATCACGGTGGTGAATTTGAAAATGAACCATTTTGTTGGGTTTTTGTAGATTGGCTACATTTTGCAAAAACATCTACTAGCCAGATGCTGGGACAGATGCTGTAGCAAATGGAACAGCATTATGTGACTTGTGCTTTTCGCGCCAGCTAGCGCTTTATTTTTTGTACGCAATCTTCCAAAGATTTGCTTGAAGTTTATTTTCCTCTAGCTTGCTGATCAAGGCGCGTGTATCTGATTGAAGATTTGCTTGAAGTTTTATTTGCCTTGCTATTTTTCCACAAGATATCATTCTATATTTGGAAGTTTTATTATTGTCTCTAGAAGTTTTTTCAGCTGGACCGGACAATGTCCACGTTCTATTTTGAAGCCCAAACCCGTGTTATCTCAGTGTTATATATTTGTGAAGACAAACCCTAGTTGGGCAACTAAAAACCGTGTGTGTTAGCAAAGCGTGTGTTTAAGGTTTTTAGGGTTTCTTTTGTTAATTGTGAGCCTTGCTTGTATCTCCCTGATTCAAGCTAAGGACTGAGTTTGTTTGAGTTATAATTGTAAGCTGCTCCTAAGCTTTTAAGTACGGAGTGAGTATGTGTTATTAGAGTGTGTTTCTCTTGGTGTGTTTTGCGTAGTTGATAATAATTCTGATTGTGCTGTTGGTAGGAATTGAGACGGGGTCTCATATCTAGGAGTTCCTAGATAGAGTTGACACTGGTAGGGTCTTGGTGCAAAGTCAAGTAGTGTGTCTGCGTTGGTCTTTTCACTAGAACTATAATAGTGGATTCATTCCTGGATTGGTATCCCCCAGAGTAGGAGAGTTGCTCCGAACTGGGTTAACAAACTCACTGTGTACTTTATATTTCTGCTGTGTTCCTTTTAATTTGTGCTTTGTTACGCTGCGTTATTTTAATTGTAGTTCTGAGTAGACAGGTGCTCGGACAGTTGTGCCAACATTGTGCACAGCATCTGTCAGTCAGGTTGCCAGGAATTTCAATTGGCATCAGAGCAGGCACCCTGTTCTGTGTGGGTGAGCTCCAGGGAAAGAATTTTCTGGCTTAATGGATAAAGAAGGAGGACTGGTGAACAGACCACCCCTGTTGGATGGGTCGAACTATGACATTTGGAAATCACACATGACAGCATTCTTGAAATCTCTAGACAGCAGAGCTTGGAAGGCTGTGATCAAGGCATGGGTCCCTCCTAAAATAAAAGATGCGAATAATGTTGATACTGATGAGTTAAAACCAGAAGAGGAGTGGTCTACAGCAGAAGACACTGCAGCTATTGGAAACTCTAAAGCCCTGAATGCTTTGTTTAATGGTGTAGACAAGAACATGTTCAGGTTGATTAAACAATGTACTATTGCTAAGGAAGCTTGGGATATCCTAAGAACAGCTCATGAAGGTACTCAAAAGGTCAAGAAGTCAAGGCTACAACTGCTAACAACACAGTTTGAGAATTTGAGAATGAAGGAAGGAGAGAGTGTTCATGATTTTCACATGAATGTGCTAGAATATGCTAACACATTTGAATCCTTGGGGGAAAAGATGTCTGATGAAAAACTGGTAAGCAAAATCCTCAGGTCCCTGCCTAAGAAATTTGATATGAAAGTATGTGCTATTGAGGAGGCCCAAGATATTGGAAATATGAAAGTTGATGAGTTGATTGGATCTCTTCAAACTTTTGAATTGAAGGCTAATGAAAGATCTGAAAAGAAAGACAAGAACATTGCTTTCATCTCCAACACTGATGAAGATGATATGGAGAGTAATTTAGATATTGATGAGAGCATCTCTGAAGCTATTGTGTTGTTGGGCAAACAATTTAATAAAGTTGTGAAGAGGATGGACAGACGCCCTAGGACAAATGCTCCGGACAACAGTCGCAGCATCTATAAAAATGTCAACAATCAGAGGAAACCTAGAACTGATGACAAAATCAATCAAAGCAAAGGGGTGCAATGCCATGAATGCGAAGGATTTGGTCACATCAGAACTGAGTGTGCAACTTATCTGAAGAAACAAAAGAAGGTGATGACTGTGTCTTGGTCTGATGAGGATGAATCAGAAGAAGAACCTGAAACTGCAAATCATGTGAATGCCTTGACTGGAGTGTGCACATCTGACAATGAATCTAGTGATGAAGAGGTAACATATGATGAATTGGCTGATTCTTACAAGGAGCTATGTCTCAAAAGTGAGGAAGTTTGTAGAACTTTAGAAAAACAAAAGAGGACCATTGCTCTCTTGCAAGCTGAGAAAGACAAACTTCTGAAAATAAACTCAGACCTCAATGATGAGGTTATCTTACTTACTTCCAAGATTGACAATATGAACAAGCAACTGCGGATGATGAACAAAGGTACTGATGCTTTAGACAAAATTCTGGAAATAGGACAGAAACCTGGAGATTCTAAAGGTATTGGGTTTGACTACAGATCCTTGCCTCAGCAGAAACAACTACCAGTGAGACAGTTTGTGCCATCTGTTAGTACTTATGATCATACTATGTCAAGACAGATGCCCCAGCATCAGGTGAGACAACAGGCATCTGGATATAGGCCCAGATCAAAAGGAAGGTATTATGGTTGGGTATGTCACTACTGTGGAAGAAAAGGACATATCAGACCTTTCTGTTTCAAATTATATGGTTACCCAGACAGGACCTATTCACCAAGACCTGATCCCACAGTAAAGATCACCAAGAAGCAGTGGAAGCAAAAAAATGATAATTTCACAAGCAACACTGTGGATCCTAGAAAAATAGAACCAGAAGCTGATGAGATTGCTCAAATTGCTCATACATCTCTGAGAGTGTCATCCAGAAATGATTGGTACTTTGACAGTGGATGTTCCAGACATATGACTGGTGATAAAAATTACTTAACTGATGTTAAGCCTTATGCTACAAGTTTTGTGACTTTTGGGGATGGAGCCAAAGGAGAAATAAAAGGTGTAGGAAATCTTGTGGAAGAGGGTCTACCCTGTTGAGTCTTTTGTGTTGGCTGCATGTTTTGGCAAAACCAATGTATTGAATAAGAAGCATCTCCATATTTGAAACATTTCTTCAGTTGCAAGTTTTGTGTTTTGAAGCCATTCAGAAGCAGAAAATGTCATCAGAAGCTGAATGCACTGTAGCAGTTCAGAAGCTGATTTCAGGTTCTGAAGCCAGCGTTGACTTTTGTTGACCACATCAGAAGCTGGGTTTTCAGATTAGTTTTTGCGCGTATCTTGGGAGATTTAGCAAGGAATTATCTTTGTATAAGTGCTTCTAGAATGCTGAGTTATTTGGAGAAGATTTTATTGAAGATTTGGTTCAAAGATATGAAATTCGTATTTTCTGTTTTAAATCTTACAAAGATACAAAACAGTTTTATTTGTTACTTGATTGGACCAATCTTATTTCAGTAACAAATCAATTCAGAAGATTAGTTTGTTATTTATGTTGCAAGTCTGAAGACTATATAAGGAGGAGTGGTGCTGCTATTCAACTTACGAATTGAAGAGTATTATTCAGAGAAATAGAGTCTTAGTTGTTTTTAAGCTTTTGCTTTGTTTTTGTACGCCACTCATATGTTTTGAGTTGGTTTAGGATTGTTATTGAGTTGTAATTCATTCTAAGTCTTTAGGTACGAATGAAGTTTTGTCTTTGAAGGTGTATTCAAAAACAAGGGAGTTTTTGTGTTCAGAACGGGGTTAAGTTCAAAGGGCAGTTCAAGTAGCTGGGTTGCAGTTGCTTGAATAGGAAGTTAGAGGTTTTCTAATACTCAACGTGTTGGGTAGAATTCAAGACTAGGAGGAAGTTAATTGCTTAGGCTGGGAACTGGGAGTCAGTGTCTTGAGTCATAAGGATTAATTCCTATAGTGGAATTCCTTCCTGGATTGGTATCCCCCAGAGTAGGAGGTGTTTACTCCGAACTGGGTTAACAAACCTTGTGTTCTTTTATTTCTGCACTTTTTAATTCTGCTGCATAACTGTGATTTAAATTGTGCTAAGTATTGGTTCAGAACCTGTTGGTTCAGAACCTGTTAACTTCTCCCAACCTGTTTAACTCCTAACTCTCATTATTGCTAAGCCAGAAATTTCAATTGGCATCAGAGCAGGCACCCTGCCTGTAATTTGGGTGAGATCCAGAGGGCTTAATATCTGGCAAGCATGGATAGAGAAGGAGGCTATGTCAATAGACCACCCCTACTAGATGGCACAAACTATGAGTATTGGAAGTCAAGGATGTGTGCTTTTCTAAAGTCTATTGACAGCAGGACTTGGAAAGCTGTGATTAAAGGCTGGGATCATCCTGTGTATACAGACAAAGATGGTAACAAGACTGAGGTTCTGAAGCCTGAGGAGGAATGGACCAAAGTTGAAGATGATCTATCACTGGGAAATTCAAAAGCTTTGAATGCTATCTTCAATGGTGTTGATCAGAACATGTTCAGACTCATCAAACAATGTACTGTGGCTAAGGATGCTTAGGAAATTCTGAAGACCACTCATGAAGGAACTTCTAAGGTGAAGATGTCCAGATTGCAGCTGCTGACCACCAAGTTTGAGAACCTGAAGATGAAGGAGGATGAAAATATCCAGGATTTCTATATGAATGTGCTTGACATGGCAAATTCTTTTGACTCTCTTGGTGAAAAGATGTCTGATGAGAAGTTAGTAAGAAAAATCCTCAGGTCCCTGCCCAGAAGGTTTGACATGAAGGTTACAGCAATTGAAGAGGCTCATGATATCACCACTATGAAGCTTGAGGAGCTGATTGGGTCTTTGCTTAATTTTGAGACTGCATTCTGCAAACAGCCTGATAAGAAAGGGAAAGGGAAAGCATTTGCAGTTAATTCAGGAGCTGATGATCAACATGAGTCTGATGAGGAGGATAATGACTTATCAGAAGCTCTAGTGTTGCTGGGAAAACAATTCAACAAGATTCTGAAGAATGCTAACAGAAAAGCCAAAGCCAAAGGTCAGAATTTCAGAGTCAATAACAAAAAGCAACAAACTGATGAGAAGAAGACCAAGTCTGAGGAGAAAAGTAACCAAGCTAAAGGTGTGCAGTGCTATGAGTGTGAAGGGTATGGACACATCAAGTCTGAATGTCCCACTTTTCTCAAGAAGCAGAAAAAGAGCCTAGCTATTTTATGGTCTGATGATGGTTCTGAAGATGATGATGTTAGTGAATCTGATATGTGTGATACTGGTCTGGTAGTGAGGTCAGGAGCTATCTTGAAGAAGGAAGCTGTTTTAGAGTCTGAGACCTTCTCAGAGTCTGACTCAGAGTCTGAAGCCTCATCTGTGTCTGAAGCTGCTAAAACCTCATATGATGAGCTAGCTGATAACTACAAGAAGCTGTATACCAGAAGTGCTGAGGTTTGCAAACAAGTTTTGGATCAGAAGGAGACTATTCTACAACTGGAGGCCGAAAAAGGTGAACTGTTAGTGCAGAATTCAGATTTAAAAGAAGAAGTGAATCAACTGAACTCCCAACTTGATCAAATGAAGAAGCAAGTGAAGATGTTGAACTCTGCTACTGATAAGTTGGAGGACATTCTGGGGAATCAGCAACAAGGAAAAACTGGTTTAGGTTTTGTTGATCAGACTCAGATTCCTAAACAGATGAGTTTTGTTCCTGCTACTCAAACTCATGATTCTATGGCTGGAATATCAAAAAAGAGACCTCAGAAGCAAGCTCAGAAGATACCTCAGATGCAAGGTCAGAAGCATGTTCAGATGCTACCTCAGAAGCAACCCCAGAAATTGTTCAGAAACAGAAGGAGGAGAAATCATCCATGGATCTGTCATCATTGTGGAAAGAAAGGGCATATCAAACCATTCTACTTCAAACTTTATGGCTATCCTGAACATTTTCAGTGTAGAAGAGTGCAACCAGCTGCCCCCAGACACAATGTTCAGAAGGTATGGAAGCCCAAAGTTCAGAATGTAGGCCTTATAGCTCACACTTCTTTGAGAGCAACTTCAAAAGAAGACTGGTATTTTAATAGTGGGTGTGTGTTCAAGGCACATGACTGGTGTGAAGAAGCTGCTGAGCAATATCAGATCATACTCCAGAAGCTATGTGACATTTGGAGATGGTGTAAAAGGTCAGATTCTGGGTATTGGTGATTTGATCAGAGAAGGTTTGCCCAGACTTAATGATGTGCTACTGGTGGAAGGATTAACCTCTAATCTGATCAGTATTAGCCAGCTATGTGATCAGGATTTGAAAGTTAATTTCAACAAGCAGGAGTGTATTGTTACTGATCAGGATGGAAAAACTCAGATGAGGGGCTGCAGATCCAAAGACAATTGTTATTTGTGGATTTCTGAAGAAGAAAGAAGTCTGACTTCTTGTCTTATGAGTTCAGAAGAAGAAGTCAAACTCTGGCACCAGAAACTGGGACATTTGCACTTGAAAGGCATGAAAAAAATCCTAAGTACTGAAGCTATCAGAGGTGTGCCTAATCTGAAGATCAATGAGGACAGTGTTTGTGGTGATTGTCAGATTGGTAAACTAGCAAGAAAGTCTCATCCCAGATTAGTTCACCAGGTAACTACCAAAGTACTAGAACTTGTTCATATGGATTTAATGGGGCCTATGCAAGTAGAAAGTATTGGAGGAAAGAGATATGCATTTGTAATGGTAGATGACTTCTCAAGATACACATGGGTCAGCTTTGTTAGAGAAAAATCTGACACTTTTGAAGTTTTCAAAGAGTTGTGCATTCAACTACAAAGAGAAAAGGACTGTGGCATAGTCAGAATCAAAGTGATCATGGCAAAGAATTTGAAAACAAGAGTTTTTCAGAATTCTGTGCTTCTGAAGGTATAAAGCATGAGCTTTCTGCACCCATCACACCTCAGCAAAATGGTGTAGTTGAGAGGAAGAAAAGGACTTTAGCAGAATATGCAAGGGTTATGCTGCATGCTAAGAAGCTGCCATATATGTTTTGGGCTGAAGCAATGAACACAGCATGTTACATACACAATAGAGTCACTTTGAAAAAGGGAACAACATCTACTCTATATGAATTGTGGAAAGGAAGGAAGCCAACTGTGAAATATTTCCATGTTTTTGGGAGCAGATGCTACATTTTGGCTGACAGGGAAAACAGAAGAAAATTGGATCCTAAGTCTGATGAGGGCATATTCCTGGGTTATTCAGTGAACAGCAGAGCTTATAGGGTGTTTAATTCCAGAACCAAGGTTGTGATGGAGTCCATAAATGTTGTGACTGATGATCTGTCTGCTGAGAATGAAAAGAATGAACCTGAAGTTGTTCCAGAGTCTGAAGTATCAGAAGAACAAACCTCAGAAGCAGAAAAGCATTCAGAGTCTGAAGAAGCAGAAGATCAACCAGATCAAGTTCCTAATGGTAAAGGGCCATCAATTAGAGTTCAGAAGGATCATCCTAGAGACTTAATCATTGGAAGCTTAGATCAAGGTGTCAGAACCAGGAGATCAGATGCTGCTGCTACTGATTCATGCTTTGTGTCAAAGGTTGAGCCTAAAAATGTGAAAGAAGCCCTAACTGATGAATTTTGGATTGAAGCAATGCAAGATGAGTTGAATCAATTCAAAAGGAGTGAAGTATGGGATCTAGTTCCAAGACCTGAAGGGTTGAATGTGATTGGCACTAAGTGGATATTCAAGAACAAAACAGATGAAAATGGTACTGTAGTCAGAAACAAGGCAAGGTTGGTTGCTCAGGGTTATACTCAAGTTGAGGGATTGGATTTTGATGAGACCTTTGCACCTGTGGCCAGACTAGAGTCCATAAGACTACTGTTGGGTGTATCCTGCATTCTCAAGTTCAAATTATTCCAGATGGATGTGAAGAGTGCATTTCTGAATGGATATTTGCAAGAAGAGGTATATGTTGAACAGCCTAAGGGTTTTGTGGATCCTAAGTTTCCTGATCATGTGTTCAAGTTGAAGAAAGCTTTATATGGATTGAAGCAAGCACCAAGAGCATGGTATGACAGGCTGACTCAGTTTCTTGTGGCTCAAGGTTACAGAAAAGGAGGTTCTGATAAGACTTTGTTTGTGAAAGATGAAAATGGGAGTCTGATGATTGCTCAGATTTATGTAGATGATATTGTGTTTGGTGGGATGTCTCAGAAGATGGTCAAATTGTTTGTTCAGCAGATGCAGTCAGAATTTGAAATGAGCCTAGTTGGTGAACTGACATATTTTCTTGGATTACAAGTCAAGCAAATGGAAGATACAATCTTCATTTCTCAAAGTAAATATGCCAAGAACATAGTGAAGAAGTTTGGAATGGAATCAGCTGCTCATAAGAAGACACCAGCTGCTACTCATCTGAAGTTAACCAAAGATGAACAAGGAGTATCAGTAGATCAAAGTCAGTACAGAAGCATGATAGGGAGCTTATTGTATTTAACTGCTAGCAGGCCTGATATCACATTTGATGTAGGAGTTTGTGCAAGATATCAAGCTGATCCTAAGATGAGTCATCTGACACAAGTCAAAAGGATCCTGAAGTATGTGAATAGCACAAGTGACTATGGAATCATGTATTCACATAGTTCAAGTTCTGAACTGATGGGATATTGTGATGCTGACTGGGCTGGAAGTGCGGATGACAGGAAGAGCACCTCAGGAGGTTGTTTCTTTTTGGGAAATAACTTAATTTCTTGGTTCAGCAAGAAACAAAATTGTGTTTCATTATCAACTGCTGAAGCTGAGTATATTGCTGCTGGGAGTAGTTGCTCACAACTGGTGTGGATGAAACAGATGCTGGAGGAGTATAACATGAAACAAGGTGTTATGACATTGTTTTGTGATAATTTGAGTGCTATCAACATCTCTAAGAATCCAATTCAGCACAGTAGAACCAAACACATAGACATCAGACACCATTTTATCAGAAACCTTGTGGAGGACAAGATTGTTCAGCTGGAACATGTAGCTACTGAAGAACAAGTTGCTGACATTTTCACAAAGGCCTTGGATGCTAAGCAGTTTGAAAACTTAAGGAGCAAGTTAGGTGTGTGCTTATATGAAGAATTCTAGCAATTAAAGCAAACTGGATGTGAGGAAGGTAGAGTACCTGCCAGCTTTGTTAGTGCTAAGTGTGATGCTGTCTCTGATACTAAGTCTGAAGTTCAAACTGGGACAGTAGTTGAAGATGTTTGTGCAGTTTCCCTTCCCTATTTGAAGACTATGATTTGTCTGAATTTTATGGCTAAAAAGGGGGAGAAAATCTTATGCAATGTGTTGGCCTTGTTGGCTCTGATACCAAGAATTAGAAGATGTATTGCTCTGATATGTGTGTCATTAATTCAGAAGGTGACTAGTTTTGCTCTGATACCAAGCAAGATATGTCCAGATATGATCAAGGGGGAATATGTGTCTCAGGGGGAGTACAAGTTTGTTATATTCCTGAAGTGTAGTGGTCCTGAAGAACAATTGTGTGCAGCTCTCCTGGAGAACAATTGTGTGCAGCTCCAGAAGTGTTGGCTCTGATATGCTCCTGAAGTGTTGGCTCTGATATGCTCTGATACCATAAATTCAGAAGTAAGGGGGAGTTTGATGTATGCTGAGTGTATGCTGAGTTGCAGGGGGAGTATGTGTGATGATCAGGAGTTGATCAGTAGCTCTGATACCTTGGAGTAGCTCTATCAGAAGTTCAGAAGTTGAAGCTGCATGTTTAACATAGCTGAATCCGCTGCCTAAACTAATTGCTATGATGTATTATTGTGGATTTCTTCATTGTTGAGCTGATTATAATGAAGATTGAAGGACTTGGATGGTTTTAGCCAAAAATTTACCAAAGGGGGAGATTGTTGAGTCTTTTGTGTTGGCTGCATGTTTTGGCAAAACCAATGTATTGAATAAGAAGCATCTCCATATTTGAAACATTTCTTTAGTTGCAAGTTTTGTGTTTTGAAGCCATTCAGAAGCAGAAAATGTCATCAGAAGCTGAATGCACTGTAGCAGTTCAGAAGCTGATTTCAGGTTCTGAAGCCAGCGTTGACTTTTGTTGACCACATCAGAAGCTGGGTTTTCAGATTAGTTTTTGCGCGTATCTTGGGAGATTTAGCAAGGAATTATCTTTGTATACGTGCTTCTAGAATGCTGAGTTATTTGGAGAAGATTTTATTGAAGATTTGGTTCAAAGATATGAAATTCGTATTTTCTGTTTTAAATCTTTCAAAGATACAAAACAGTTTTATTTGTTACTTGATTGGACCAATCTTATTTCAGTAACAAATCAATTCATAAGATTAGTTTGTTATTTATGTTGCAAGTCTGAAGACTATATAAGGAGGAGTGGTGCTGCTATTCAACTTACGAATTGAAGAGTATTATTCAGAGAAATAGAGTCTTAGTTGTTTTTAAGCTTTTGCTTTGTTTTTGTACGCCACTCATATGTTTTGAGTTGGTTTAGGATTGTTATTGAGTTGTAATTCATTCTAAGTCTTTAGGTACGAATGAAGTTTTGTCTTTGAAGGTGTATTCAAAAACAGGGGAGTTTTTGTGTTCAGAACGGGGTTAAGTTCAAAGGGTAGTTCAAGTAGCTGGGTTGCAGTTGCTTGAATAGGAAGTTAGAGGTTTTCTAATACTCAACGTGTTGGGTAGAATTCAAGACTAGGGGGAAGTTAATTGCTTAGGCTGGGAACTGGGAGTCAGTGTCTTGAGTCATAAGGATTAATTCCTATAGTGGAATTCCTTCCTGGATTGGTATCCCCCAGAGTAGGAGGTGTTTACTCCGAACTGGGTTAACAAACCTTGTGTTCTTTTATTTCTGCACTTTTTAATTCTGCTGCATAACTGTGATTTAAATTGTGCTAAGTATTGGTTCAGAACCTGTTGGTTCAGAACCTGTTAACTTCTCCCAACCTGTTTAACTCCTAACTCTCATTATTGCTAAGCCAGAAATTTCATACCCAAACTTGATAAGGTGCTTCTTGTGAAAGGATTAACTGCTAACTTAATTAGTATTAGTCAACTGTGCGATCAAGGAATGAAGGTCAACTTTACAAAGAGTGAATGCTTAGTTACTAACAGTGAAGGGGACATCCTGATGAAAGGTGTTAGATCAAAAGACAATTGCTACTTGTGGGTCTCTCAAGATAAAGCAAAGTTATCTACTTGTCTAATAACCAAAGAAGATGAAGTTAAGCTATGGCACCAAAAGCTTGGACATCTGAATCTCAGAAGCATGAAGAAAGCTATTGCTGAAGGAGCCATCAGAGGTCTACCAAAACTCCAAATTCAGGAAGGAAGTATATGTGGAGAATGCCAGATAGGAAAACAGACCAAGATGCCTCACCAGAAACTGCAACATTTGTCCACATCCAGAGTTCTTGAGCTATTGCACATGGACTTAATGGGACCTATGCAAGTCGAAAGCTTAGGTGGTAAGAAGTATGCATTTGTTGTTGTTGATGATTTTTCCAGATATACTTGGATAAATTTCATTAAGGAGAAATCAGACACTTTTGAAAAATTCAAGGATCTTTGCTTACAACTTCAGAGAGAAAAGGATTGTGGAATTGTTAGAATCAAAAGTGACCATGGGAAAGAGTTTGAGAATGGTAAGTTCTCTGATTTCTGCATTTCTGAAGGAATATTTCATGAGTTCTCTGCACCCATTACTCCCCAACAAAATGGGATAGTTGAGAGAAAGAACAGGACTTTGCAAGAATCTGCCAGGGTTATGCTACATGCAAAGAAGCTGCCATTTTTCTTTTGGGCTGAAGCCATGAACACAGCCTGCTATATTCATAATAGAGTGACTTTAAGAAAAGGTACACCTACAACCTTGTACGAGCTATGGAAGGACAGGAAGCCAACAGTGAAGCACTTTCATGTGTTTGGTAGTAAGTGCTATATTTTAGCTGACAGGGAACCAAGAAGAAAGATGGATGCTAAAAGTGAAGAGGGAATTTTTCTAGGCTTTTCAACAAACAGCAGAGCCTATAGAGTATACAACTCCAGAACCAAGACAGTGATGGAATCTATAAATGTTGTTGTAGATGATGAAGGTAATAATGCTGTGCCAGATGATGCTACATTTGCCTCAGCATCTGACCTACAGGAAGAGAAGAAAGAAGATGAAGCAAGTAGTAAGCAAGATTCTGAAGTAACTGGTCCAGAGAAGACTGCTCCCAACAAAGGACCATCTATCAGAGTTCAGAAAAACCATCCCATAGATCAAGTCATTGGCGATCCTAACCAAGGGATTACAACTAGAAGGAACTATGATGAGGTATCAAATTCTTGCTTTATATATATATTTGAACCAAAGAATGTTAAGGAAGCTCTAACTGATGAGTTCTGGATAAATGCTATGCAAGAAGAATTAACTCAGTTCAAGAGAAGTAATGTGTGGGACTTAGTTCCTAGACCAGATAATGTGAATGTCATAGGTACCAAGTGGGTTTATAAAAACAAGTCTGATGAAAATGGTACTATCACTAGAAACAAAGCTAGACTAGTTGCACAAGGGTATGCTCAAATTGAAGGTGTAGACTTTGATGAGACTTTTGCTCCTGTAGCTAGGTTGGAATCTATTAGATTGTTACTTGGGATTGCATGCATACTAAAATTCAAGCTGTATCAGATGGATGTCAAGAGTGCCTTTCTCAATGGGTACTTAAATGAAGAGGTCTATGTGGAACAGCCTAAAGGTTTCATTGATCCAAGTTTTCCAAACCATGTTTACAAATTGAAGAAAGCTCTATATAGCCTGAAGCAAGCCCCTAGAGCTTGGTATGAGAGACTTGCTGAGTTTCTAATTAACCATGGCTATAGGAAGGGAGGAAATGATAAAACCTTGTTTGTGAAAGATGAAAATGGACAGCTGATGATTGCTCAAATATATGTAGATGACATAGTCTTTGGAGTAATGTCTGACCAGATGATAGAGCATTTTGTTCAGCAAATGCAATCTGAATTTGAGATGAGTCTTGTAGGTGAGCTAAAGTTCTTTCTTGGTCTTCAAGTGAAACAGATGGAAGATACTATATTTATCTCTCAAAGTAAGTATGCTAAAAATATAGTCAAGAAATTTGGGATGGAAAATGCTGCTCATAAAAGAACTCCTGCTCCCACACATGTAAAATTATCAAAGGATGAGAAAGGTGTGGATGTTGACCAAAGCATGTATAGGAGTATGATAGGGAGTCTTCTATATCTTACAGCAAGTAGGCCAGATATCACATTTGCAGTTGGAGTGTGTGCCAGGTACCAAACTGAACCAAAAATAAGCCATCTGACTCAGGTAAAGAGAATTCTGAAGTATGTGAATGGTACCAGTGACTATGGTATGTTGTATTCTCATGGGGAAAGCACTGTGTTGTTTGGATATTGTGATGCTGACTGGGCTGGAAGTGCAGATGATAGAAAGAGTACTTCTGGTGGATGTTTCTTTCTGGGTAACAATCTTATATCCTGGTTCAGTAAGAAGCAAAATTGTGTTTCCTTGTCTACAGCTGAAGCTGAGTACATAGCAGCTGGTAGCAGTTGTTCTCAATTGTTGTGGATGAGACAGATGCTGAGTGAATACAATGTCAAGACAGATGCTATGACATTATATTATGATAATCTGAGTGCAATTAATATCTCCAAAAATCCTATACAACACAGCAGGACTAAACACATTGACATTAGACATCATTTTATTAGGGATCTGGTTGAAGAAAAAATTGTTACTCTTGAACATGTTGCAACTGAAGAGCAATTAGCAGATATTTTTACCAAAGCTCTTGATGCTAATCAATTTGAAAAATTAAGACGGAAGTTAGGGGTATGTTTATTTGAGGAATTGTAGCAATTAATTTCTGAGGGGCGTGCAGCTAGTATATTCTCCCTCCTCAACCGCTTGGTGCACGTCATTCAAGGAGGTTATTTTCAACTTCCCTTTTTCAGACCTCTCACGCGCTATCATTATTGTCTTTGTCTTAACTTCTCTCAACCCCTCAACTCCTCTCTTGCCGCGCGCATCATCATTCAAAAATCGCCCTCACTTCATATCTTCAACCACAAATTCATCACCATGTCTGATTCTACCTCTCATCAAACTATGCAAGATCAAACTCCAGAAGCGATCATCACCGACGCACTACCTCTCACTACTATTCTCAGCTCTCCTACAAAGAAGCGACGTACTAGGTCGTCTGCATCACGAAGGAAGGCTCCTGTCAAATCTAGCAAAGCCACCTCTTCTACTGCAGTGAACACGAGGTCAAAATCGAAAGGTAAGACATCTACCACTCCCGCTGTTCAACGAATAGGGTTAAGCATGGACGATTTGTACTGTAAGGACAATCCATTTATATCGAATGTTGTCGAACCAAATGTTGACCCTTCTGGCAACAAATCTGAGAATATTCCTGTTGAAGATACTGTAGCTACGTCTGAAACCCTAGGCCCTGATAATCCTAAGGTTGCTGACAAATTAGTTGGTGATTCTTCAAATTCCCCTATTGAGCAAGATGTTGTTGTTGTTTCTGTTGAAAAGAATGTTGTTGATTCGGCTGATTCTGAGACACCTGTTAATCCCCCTGCCACGACAAAGGATGCTGTGACAGATGCTCAAGCATCTTTGTCACCAGTTAATGAGGAGACTGAAGCGGTGGTTCCAGCCACCCCTGATTCTGTGAGTGCTCATGAGAAAGATTCTTCAAAGTCTCAGGATGAAGATAATGAGACTCAGAATGCTGAGAATAATGCTGAGACTGACATTTTAGACCAAGCTGACACTGTTGCTGTTGAGGATGTTGTGCCTGAAGAAAGACCTCAGGAAAAGACTGGTGCTATGGGTGTTGCTCGCAGGACTAGGAGCAAATCTGACAAAACTACTGCTATTGTTAGTGAAGGACAAAAAGAAAGTAAGAAGAAAATTGTTAATGCTGGGAAGAAGCCTATGTATAGTCCTCCCAAGGCTGGGAGCAAGAAGGTGGCTCAAAGTGATCACAAGAAGAAGAGCCTCAAAAGAAAAGACCCTCCCTCTAGTGATTCTGAGTTTGAGGTTGCTGAGCTTGAAGCTGCCACATCTGGTGGAGCTTCCAGAAAAACAATGAAGGGTATGAAGATACCTCTAACCATCCCTCCAGCCCCTCTTGATAATGTCTCTTTTCATTTGGAAAATGGGTCTTCTAGGTGGAAGTTTATATACCACAGAAGACTAGGTCTTGAAAGAAATCTGAAGGAAGAAGTATTCAAATGTAAAAAGCTGGTTGATGTGTTGGAATATGCTGGACTGATGAAGACTGTGAGAAATCTGGGTCCATGTTATGATAAGCTGGTCAGGGAATTTCTGGTAAATGTTTCTGATGAGTGTGATGACACAAGAAATCCTGAGTATAGGAAGGTTTTTGTTCAAGGTAAGTGTATCAACTTCTCCCCTACGATTATCAACACATACCTTGAGAGGTCTGTTGATGAGACTCCTGAGTTAGAGGTCACTGAGGACACAATTTGCAAGGCCATCACAGGTAACAAAGTTAAGCACTGGCCAAAGCATTTGTCTTCTGCTCAACTGTCTCCCATGTATGCTGTTCTGAACAGGATCTGTGCTCAAAACTGGACTCCAACCACTCACTCAAATTCTGTTGCTTCTGGGTTGGCTAAGTTGATTTATGCCGTGGGCACCAAGTCACCCTTTGATTATGGAGCCTACATCTATTATCAAGTTTTGGAGCATGCTAAGTCTTTTGCTATTAAGTTTCCAATTGCTTTTCCTACCCTTCTGTGTGGTATTATTCTTCAGAAACACCCTGATATTTTGATCAGTAGTGATGAGCCCTGCAAGAGGCCTGGTCCTATGGCTTTGGATTGCAGTTTGCTGTCTGAGACACGTGATGCTGATGTAGCTGGTACTTCTATCCGGACATCTGGTGTGCTCTCCAGAAAGCAAATGATTGCTGATCTTACTGAGACTAATGTGGCTCTTGTTGGAACAAAATGTGTTTAACAAGTCTCTTACAAATAAGGGGGAGATTGTTGAAACATTTATGTGTAAACATATCTCTCTTTATGGTTTTGATGATAACAAAGTATTAAAGAGAAAATTGGTTATTTGCTAATGCTCTTGTTCAAGTGTTTCAGAACCACATGCTTAATAAGTATTGATTGATAATGGTTATGAAGAACAAAGCTAAAGAGCAAGAAGGAAAGCCAAGAAGCAAGGTTGCAAGGCTTAGAAGAAACTGGTCCTGAAGAAGTGCTCCTGAAGTGAAGCCTCTGAAGTGGTCCTGAAGAAATGCTCCTAAAGTGCAGCTTCTGAAGACTGGGTGCTTCTGATGAAGTCAACGCAAAGTCAACATCTGAAGACCAGCTTCTGATCCGTACAACTGAAGCAACTTCTGATCACTGTTCACTGAGAAGCTTCTGAAGCTGATGTGGCATGGATTTTGATCAGTACTGTGCGCATTTAATGCCTGGAGATGTCAGAACAACTCAATGGAACAGTTGTCTCCCTGACCCAAACATTCTCCAGTTTTTAAGGTGGGCCAATTCAAAAATGGCACCTGCCCTGTTCTTACAGATAAAGTGCAGCACACATTTGCAGCAACCTAGTCCAATTGCAACGGCTAAATTCCTGAATTCCAGCAAATCTTCAACAGCTCTATTTTCATCTATAAAAGGAGGAAGATTTGAAGAAGAAAATGTCTAAGACTCTTGAAAACAAAGAACTGAACTCTTGCTCTGTTTTGCTGTCAAAAATACGCAAGTCATTCAACCTCTTAGAAATTCTCTCATCTTTGTAACTTAGAATTTCTTAAGGTTAAGAGTCTTAACCTGAGTTGTATTTAGAGAACACCTCTGATATTTGATCAAGTGTTCATCCCAAACTATTTCTTTTGTAAACCAGTTTGGTCCCTCAAAGTCTTAGTCTGTATACTAAGCAATTGTAACCTCATTCCTTTGTGGTCTGAGTTAGAAGCCTCTTGTCTTAGTGACTTGAGCATTGGGAAGTCTCTTGTCTTAGTGACTTGAGCATTGGAAGCCTCTTCCTTGGTGGTTGAGCATAGAAGCCTCTTTCTTTGTGATTGAGCAACTGGAAGTCTCTTCCTTAGTGGTTGAGCAAATTGTAATCTTTGGATTATAGTGAACTCTCTTGTTGGATACAAGGGGACAGGACTACTTCTCACATTGAGAAGGAACCTGTATAATTTCTGTGTGTCTCTCTATTCCCTTACTCCTTAACTTGTTTAAATCCGCTGCATTTAACTTCTGATATTTGTTCAGAACTGATCACATCAGCTTCTGAACTGAACCTTAAGTTTTGAAAAGAAAAAGAACAAGTTTTAGAGTCACACAATTCAACCCCCCCTTCTTGTGTGTTTGTTTTTCTCACCTTCAGTTGGTATCAGAGCACCGGTTCTGATATTAACACTTAACAGTGTGTCAGTAGGATCCTGAGAAAAACATGGCCTCAACTAGTGGTTCACCTCCACCATCTCCCAGAAATCAAAGAAATGTCCAATATGACTATAGTACTGAAGAAAAGAAGTCTAGGTCACACAATAAACCTCCTATGTTTACTGGTGACCCAGAAAAATTCTCTTGGTGGAAGAGCAAAATGTATAGTCACATTATTGGGATTGATGATACTCTATGGGATATTATTGAAGATGGAATCACTATCCCAGTAGATGAAGAAGGTGTTGCTGTCAACAGAAGAACTCTGAGTGATGCAGAAAGAAAGATCTATAGGAAGCATCATCATGTGAGAGGAATCATTGTAGATTCATTACCTCATACTGAGTATCAGAAGCTGAGTGACAAGTCAACAGCCAAAGCAATATTCACATCTCTCTGCTCTAACTATGAAGGTAATCAGAAAGTTAGAGAAGCTAAGGCAAACATACTTGTTCAGCAATATGAACTGTTCAGAATGAAAGAGGATGAAAATATTGAGACTATGTTCTCAAGATTTCAGACTCTAGTTTCTGGACTTCAGATTCTGAAAAAGAGTTATACCACAGCTGACCATGTGAATAAAGTCCTTAGAAGTCTGCCATCCAAATGGAGACCTAAAGTAACTGCCATTGAGGAAGCTAAGGATCTGAATACCTTAAGTATTGAGGATCTTATAAGCTCCCTCAAAGTGCATGAACTGGGACTCAATGAGGATGAATCTGTTAGAGAGCCAAAAACATTAGCTCTGAAGTCTAAAAGAAAACCTGCTAAAGCTTTGAAAGCTATTGAATCTGAAGAAGAGTTTCCTGAGGGAAATTCTGATGAAGATTCAGATGCTGATGAGCTTGCAATGATTTCTAAAAGACTTCAGTATCTGATGAATAGAAAGAAAAAGTTCTCTAACAGAAGCAGTAACTTCAGAGGATCTGGTTCTGGTTCAAAGAAGGATATCCAGAAGGAAAGCTGCTACAATTGCAAAAAGCCTGGACACTTCATTGCTGATTGTCCTGATCTTCAGAAGGAAAAATCAAAGGAAAAAGCAAAGAAGTCCAGCTCAAAGTCCAGCAATTTCAGAAATAAGCTTAAGAAGAGTCTCATGGCTACATGGGATGATCTGGACAATGAGTCAGAATCTGATGAGGAAGAAGCAAACCTGGCCCTGATGGCAATTGCATCTTCTGATGCAGAATCATGTTCAGATTCTGATGAAGAAGATGAGGTATATTCTGAACTCTCAAGATCTGATTTAATTGAAACAGTTAATGATCTTATGAGTCATCTTAAAAGCAAGTTAAAAGAAATTAAGTCTTTGAAAAATCAAACAAACTTGCTGTCTGAGGAAAACCTTAAACTTCAGAATCAAATTTTTGAATATGATGAGGAAGTTGAGGAACTCAGAAAAGAGGCTCATAAGAAATCTGAAGAGGCTCCTAATGATCAGGAAATAGCTCTTCAGGATTTCATGTTAACTGGATTCAATAGAACTAAAATTGCCTCCATGATGTATAATATGATCAGAAACAAAGGTGAAGGCATTGGCTATAATTTATTCAAACCTTCAAATGATTTAAACTCACCTTCATGTTCTGAAGATATTTTAAAAGGCAATAGTGTATGCTTTGTGTCTGCTTCTGATAATTCTGAGAAGTTGAAAGTATCAGAATCTGAGACTAAGTCAGAAGTTCTGAACAACTCAGACTCTGAAGCTTCTGAACCTAAGGGTAAGATAAAGGCAACTGTTAAAACCTTGCCTAAATCTAAGTCAAAAGGTCCTAAGCCTAAGAGTAAGAGGAAATCAGACTCTGAATCTGAAAAGGTTCAGAATCTGAAATGTTCAGAACCTGAAACTAGCAAGTCTCAGGATCTGAATAAATCTGATTCAAATTTTTCTAAGACTGGGCTTATTAAAACTTCAAAATCTGTTAAACCAGTCAATGCTAAAAAATTTCAAACTCTGAATGTTAGGCAAAGCAAGCCAAAGCAAACCAATCAGTTTTCTGCTTCAAACTGTTTTAAGAAAGGCAAAACTGAAGCTTGCCTTGTGCCTGAAGTAAACAAAGTCAGAATTCTGAGGAGATCAGAACCAAAGTACTCAATGGTTCAGATTCTGAACAAATCAGAACCAAAGACCTCTAAGTCTCAGGTTCTGAAGAAGTCTGAGTCCAAACCTTTGAGAACTCAGGTTCTAAAGCACTCAGGTTCTGAAAGTCAGAATTATTCAAGATATAAGGATGCATATCCTAAGTATCAGAACAAGTCAGAATATCATAACTTCAGACACAAGAAGCCAAAACCTTTCAGGACTAACCCCAAAGGACCCATGAAAATCTGGGTACCTAAGTCTGAAATTATTTCAATTGCAGATATGCTTGTCATCCAAAGAAAAGGAAAGGTCCTGGTACCTGGACAGTGGATGCTCGCATCATATGACAGGGGACAAGTCTATGTTCCAAACCCTGACTCTGAAAGAGGGAGGAACTGTGGGATTTGGAGGAAGTCAGAAAGGAAAGATCATTGGTACTGGTAAGATAGGTAATTCTTCCCTGTACATTGATAATGTTTGGCTGGTAGATGGACTTAGACATAATTTACTTAGCATAAGTCAATTATGTGATAGTAATTATGAAGTCCTGTTTAATAAGAACACTTGCACTGTAATCAATAGCAAAGACAAGTCTGTAGTGTTCAGAGGCAGCAGGAAAAACAATGTTTATAAAATTAATTTTTCTGAATTGGTTCAGCAGAAGGTAGTTTGCCTTCTGTCTGTGAGTGATGAAAAATGGGTGTGGCACAAAAGGCTGGGACATGCTAACTGGAGACTCATCTCCAAGCTTAGCAAGTTACAGCTGGTCAGAGGCTTACCCCAGATTGATTATCATTCAGATGCACTGTGCAGTGCATGCCAAATTGGAAAGTTTTCTAAAACTTCCTTTAAACCAAAGAACATTGTTTCCACCTCTAAACCTCTAGAACTCCTTCACATTGATTTGTTTGGTCCTGTTGGAACAGCCTCAATCAATGGGAAGAAGTATGGACTTGTTATTGTTGATGATTATAGTAGGTGGACTTGGGTTAAATTCCTCAGAACCAAAAATGAAACATATGATGTGTTTTTCAAATTCTGCAATCAACTACAAACAGAAACTGATTTGAATATTTTGAAAATCAGAAGTGATCATGGTGGTGAATTTGAAAATGAACCTTTTGAAAACTTTTGTGAAGACCATGGAATTTTCCATGAGTTCTCATCTCCTAGAACTCCACAACAAAATGGAGTTGTAGAGAGAAAGAACAGGTCGTTACAAGAGATGGCCAGAACCATGATCCATGAGTCAAAAATTGCTAAGTACTTTTGGGCAGAAGCTGTAAACACAGCATGTTATATTCAGAACAGGATTTACATCAGACCCATTCTGAATAAAACATCATATGAATTATTTAAAGGAAGAAAACCAAGTATTTCTTATTTTCATCAGTTTGGTTGTACATGTTACATACTAAACAATAAAGTCTACCTAAAGAAATTTGATGCCAAGGCTCAAAAGGGTACCTTTCTAGGTTACTCAGAGAGATCTAAGGCATACAGAGTGTATAATTCTGAAACACATGTTGTTGAAGAAGCTATACACATTAGGTTTGATGATAAGAAGCCTGGTAGTGAAATACCAGAGCTGGTTGAGAGTTTTGCAGATGTCAGAATCTCAGAAGAGCCTTCAGAAGCTGAACCCAGTTCAGGTTCTGATGAAGGTTCAGAAGCTGAAAACAATGAAGACTCTGAAAAGCTCTCTGATAAAGACACTACTCCTGATGCTAATCAAGATCAGCATGACTCTGAACAAATCCCTGATGGCCCTTCAGAAGCTAATTCACCCAGAACCTCATTCAAGTACAAGTCTTCACATCCTGAGGAGTTGATCATTGGAAACAAGAACAGTCCAAGGAAGACAAGATCAGCATTCACTCAGAATGAGTCCATGCTTGGCCTGTTATCAATGATTGAACCCACAACTGCTGATGAAGCACTTGCTGATGATGGTTAGATTGTAGCAATGCAAGAAGAGCTGAACCAGTTCCAAAGGAATGATGTTTGGGATCTTGTAGCAAGACCAGATCAGAAGAACATCATTGGAACAAAATGGGTGTTCAGGAACAAGCTCAATGAACAAGGAGAAGTGATCAGAAACAAGGCTAGATTAGTAGCTCAAGGGTACAGCCAGCAAGAAGGAATAGACTACACTGAAACTTTTGCTCCAGTAGCAAGACTGGAAGCAATCAGGTTACTTCTTTCTTATGCTATTAATCATGATATCATCTTATATCAAATGGATGTTAAGAGTGCTTTCTTAAATGGTGTGATTTCTGAAGAAGTGTATGTCAAACAACCTCCTGGTTTTGAAGATGTTAAATATCCAAATCATGTTTTTAAACTGAAGAAGTCTTTGTATGGTCTGAAACAAGCTCCCAGAGCTTGGTATGAAAGGCTAAGCAACTTCTTAATTAAAAATGGTTTTGTAAGAGGTCAAGTTGACAATACACTCTTTAGAAAAACTGATAAGAAAGAAATCTTGATTGTACAAATCTATGTTGATGATATCATATTTGGTTCTACTAATGCCTCCCTTTGCAAGGAATTTTCTAAGTTAATGCAGGATGAATTTGAAATGAGCATGATGGGTGAGCTGAAATTCTTCTTGGGAATTCAAATCAACCAATGCAAAGAGGGTGTTTATGTTCATCAGTCAAAATACACCAAGGAGCTTCTGAAGAAGTTCCAGTTGGATGACTGCAAGCTGATGACAACACCAATGCATCCCACCTGCACTTTAAGCAAAGAGGACAATGGCACTAAAGTAGATCAGAAGCTGTACAGAGGTATGATAGGTTCTCTCCTATACTTAACTGCTTCTAGGCCAGATATTTTATTTAGTGTATGTCTGTGTGCTAGATTCCAATCAGATCCTAGAGAATCTCATATGACTGCTGTCAAGAGAATCTTCAGGTATCTGAAAGGAACAACTAATTTGGGACTTCTGTATAAGAAATCTCTAAATTATAAGCTAGTTGGATTCTGTGATTCTGACTATGCTGGGGACAGGATTGAAAGAAAATCCACCAGTGGAAACTGTCAGTTTCTTGGTGAGAATCTGATATCCTGGGCCAGCAAGAGACAAGCAACCATTGCTTTGTCTACAGCAGAAGCAGAATACATCTCAGCTGCAAGTTGTAGTACACAACTGCTCTGGATGAAACATCAATTAGAGGATTATCATATTCATGCAGATAATATCCCAATCTATTGTGATAATACTGCTGCTATATGTCTGTCTAAAAATCCAATTCTGCATTCTAGAGCCAAGCACATAGAAATAAAACATCATTTTATAAGAGATTATGTTCAGAAGGGTGTCTTAGATATTCAGTTCATTGATACTGATCATCAATGGGCTGACATATTCACAAAACCCCTAACAGAAGATAGATTCAATTTTATTAAAAAGAATCTGAACATGCATTTTATCTTTTGAAAAATGTGCTTGAATCTGAATGTATTCCTTGATTCTGAGTTTATCATGAGCTAAGACTTATCAAACACTCACCTTCTGAGAGTTTGACTAAAGTTAAGCCTGAAAAACTTCAGAGTCTGAAGGATCAGAACCTGGATTTTCTGACTTCTGAATCTGATAAAAATCTAGTGTTGGTCAGAATCTGATAAGTATAGTTAAGGGCAATGATGATTAAAGCTTTGAAAGTTTATACTCAAATCCTCCCAAAGTCATCAAGTAAAAATGTGATTTTCTGCTCTGATACTCAATGATGAAATTGCTTAATAAACAATTTTCAAGTTGGTATCAGTTTGTTTTCAAAATGTTTAGCACAGACACATTTTAAAAGCCCAGTGTTTCAGACAATGTTCAGTCTTTAGAAATGTTTTTATCTGGTATCAGACTCTGAGACAACATCCTCAATTGGTATCTAGCTCTGATACTTTCTTGCAAGATATGCTCTGATATCCTCTTGAGTTGTTTTGCTCTGATACTGAACAAGTTTGTACTGAACAAGTAATGTCTGAACACAGAATGACCTGATCAGAAGCTCCAAACTTTTTCTGCTTCTGAACAGCATTCTAATTTTTCTGCAAGTCATATACTAATTGAAAATCAAGTAGGCTCTGATGATTATCCTTGCTACTTGGTTATCCATATGATTGCACAAATATCTCACAATCTTGGTTAGTTCAACCCCTCCCAAATTCTGAATCCTTTTGAAATCTTTTCAAAGTTGATGTCAGAACTGCTTTCAAAATCTTTTAAAAAGGGGGAAATTGAACTGCTTTGATACATGCTTTCAAACTCTTTCAAAATTCCTTTCTACTCTGAAACAGATATTTTCAAACTCTCTTGACAAAGGGGAAGAAATTTTTTCTGTCTTAAGGGGAGAAAGTACTACTTTTTGTTGATGACAAAAGGGGGAGAAAGTAAAACAAGTATTAAAGCACCTGAGCTCAGAAATAAGTTAAAATGTTAAAATTGTCAGAAGATAAGCTTATTGATAAGCCTATTAAAGCTCTGATACAATTTGTTAGGGTTAAGCTCTGATACAATTGTTAAGGTAGCTCTGATACTGATCAGTTAAGCTAAGTCAAACTCTGATACAATTCTGACTGAATTTAACTTATGAGAACTGCTTTTTAATTCTTAGCCTCTGAAGTGATATTCTGGCTCTGATATATGTCTGTGAGATACATTACTCTTAGTGAGTAAATAGAATTTAAAATAGCTTGGATAAGACTCAGGGAGCTTACAAAACTCATCCTGTGGATTATCAGACTTAGGGGGAGAGATTACAAACCTCAGAACCTGAAGTTAACAAGTCATTTTAAATTCTGAGTGTAAATTTCACCATATTGTTTTAAGTTAAGATTAATTAACATGAATAAGAATCAAGGGGAGCTTACAAACCTAACCTTGAGGATTGTCAGACCTAGGGGGAGCTTGCAAACCTCTTCTGAAGTCAGATTGTTAATTAAACTTAATAACAATTCTGAAATTTTCACATTTTTTTTAACTGAACTTAATTAACTTGGATCAGACTCAGGGGGAGCTTACAAACCTCACACCCTGTAGTTAACTTGTTAATTAAGTTAACAACAATTTTCTGTTTTAATACTTATGTTTGTCATCATCAAAAAGGGGGAGATTGTTGGAACAAAATGTGTTTAACAAGTCTCTTACAAATAAGGGGGAGATTGTTGAAACATTTATGTGTAAACATATCTCTCTTTATGGTTTTGATGATAACAAAGTATTAAAGAGAAAATTGGTTATTTGCTAATGCTCTTGTTCAAGTGTTTCAGAACCACATGCTTAATAAGTATTGATTGATAATGGTTATGAAGAACAAAGCTAAAGAGCAAGAAGGAAAGCCAAGAAGCAAGGTTGCAAGGCTTAGAAGAAACTGGTCCTGAAGAAGT
This sequence comes from Medicago ruthenica, assembly GCA_018208015.1. Taxonomy (NCBI): domain Eukaryota; kingdom Viridiplantae; phylum Streptophyta; class Magnoliopsida; order Fabales; family Fabaceae; genus Medicago; species Medicago ruthenica. The sequence continues at coordinate 54,810,046 of CM031371.1, read as the reverse complement.
GCTCCTGAAGTGAAGCCTCTGAAGTGGTCCTGAAGAAATGCTCCTGAAGTGCAGCTTCTGAAGACTGGGTGCTTCTGATGAAGTCAACGCAAAGTCAACATCTGAAGACCAGCTTCTGATCCGTACAACTGAAGCAGCTTCTGATCACTGTTCACTGAGAAGCTTCTGAAGCTGATGTGGCATGGATTTTGATCAGTACTGTGCGCATTTAATGCCTGGAGATGTCAGAACAACTCAATGGAACAGTTGTCTCCCTGACCCAAACATTCTCCAGTTTTTAAGGTGGGCCAATTCAAAAATGGCACCTGCCCTGTTCTTACAGATAAAGTGCAGCACACATTTGCAGCAACCTAGTCCAATTACAACGGCTAAATTCCTGAATTCCAGCAAATCTTCAACAGCTCTATTTTCACCTATAAAAGGAGGAAGATTTGAAGAAGAAAATGTCTAAGACTCTTGAAAACAAAGAACTGAACTCTTGCTCTGTTTTGCTGTCAAAAATACGCAAGTCATTCAACCTCTTAGAAATTCTCTCATCTTTGTAACTTAGAATTTCTTAAGGTTAAGAGTCTTAACCTGAGTTGTATTTAGAGAACACCTCTGATATTTGATCAAGTGTTCATCCCAAACTATTTCTTTTGTAAACCAGTTTGGTCCCTCAAAGTCTTAGTCTGTATACTAAGCAATTGTAACCTCATTCCTTTGTGGTCTGAGTCAGAAGCCTCTTGTCTTAGTGACTTGAGCATTGGGAAGTCTCTTGTCTTAGTGACTTGAGCATTGGAAGCCTCTTCCTTGGTGGTTGAGCATAGAAGCCTCTTTCTTTGTGATTGAGCAACTGGAAGTCTCTTCCTTAGTGGTTGAGCAAATTGTAATCTTTGGATTATAGTGAACTCTCTTGTTGGATACAAGGGGACAGGACTACTTCTCACATTGAGAAGGAACCTGTATAATTTCTGTGTGTCTCTCTATTCCCTTACTCCTTAACTTGTTTAAATCCGCTGCATTTAACTTCTGATATTTGTTCAGAACTGATCACATCAGCTTCTGAACTGAACCTTAAGTTTTGAAAAGAAAAAGAACAAGTTTTAGAGTCACACAATTCAACCCCCCTTCTTGTGTGTTTGTTTTTCTCACCTTCAGCTCTTGGAGCTAGGAAGGTGAAGATTGACAGGATCATTGCAGCTTTGAAGGCTGAAGCTGAAGCTGAGGGTGAGCAGGATGAAGAAGAAGGAGGAAATATGCATGCTGCTTCTGCTGGTGACACTGAGGATGACTCTGATGATTCTGATGATTTCTGATTTTGTTGTTTTTGTTCTGATCTCATCTGTTGTACTTCTTTTGCTTTTGTTGGTGACTGGGCTATGCCCTGAATTTCTTATGCACCTTGTGTGCTTCTGGTCTGTAATATGCACTCTCTATGGTTTCTATGCACTTTCTATGAGTATGCACTATCTGTTTTTTGTCAGAATTTATGGCTAAAAAGGGGGAGTAGATGCAATGTGCATGTGCATGTGTGTAGCTTATAGCTTATATTTTCTTGGCTGGTTGTGTGCATGATTATGTATGGTTACATGTGTTGAGGGGGAGTGCCGTATATGTTGAGGGGGAGTACTGGTACATGTTTTGAGGGGGATTACTGGTACATGTTTTGAGGGGGAGGTGTTAAGTTTTTTTTTGGTGTGGAAATTTATTTTTTCCCTTCTCTATGTGAATCCACTATATGAGAGTTTATTTCTCTCTAGTTGTTCCTATGAGGCTAGATGTTTGTGTTATCTGGTGCATGCCTCTGATACTACTTGCAAGTTATCTTTGTCCAAATTGCTCCCTTGGAAGTAATCTCATTATATGCTACGATATTTTCTTTCCTTGTTGTGTGCCTATGTTGACGTGAAGGAAACTTATCTGTGTATCTCCCAAGGAATTGGCTCTAGAGTGTTTTAGCCAAAATTTTGCCAAAGGGGGAGATTGTTGGGTTTTTGTAGATTGGCTACATTTTGCAAAAACATCTACTAGCCAGATGCTGGGACAGATGCTGTAGCAAATGGAACAGCATTATGTGACTTGTGCTTTTCGCGCCAGCTAGCGCTTTATTTTTTGTACGCAATCTTCCAAAGATTTGCTTGAAGTTTATTTTCCTCTAGCTTGCTGATCAAGGCGCGTGTATCTGATTGAAGATTTGCTTGAAGTTTTATTTGCCTTGCTATTTTTCCACAAGATATCATTCTATATTTGGAAGTTTTTTTATTGTCTCTAGAAGTTTTTTCAGCTGGACCGGACAATGTCCACGTTCTATTTTGAAGCCCAAACCCGTGCTATCTCAGTGTTATATATTTGTGAAGACAAACCCTAGTTGGGCAACTAAAAACCGTGTGTGTTAGCAAAGCGTGTGTTTAAGGTTTTTAGGGTTTCTTTTGTTAATTGTGAGCCTTGCTTGTATCTCCCTGATTCAAGCTAAGGACTGAGTTTGTTTGAGTTGTAATTGTAAGCTGCTCCTAAGCTTTTAAGTACGGAGTGAGTATGTGTTATTAGAGTGTGTTTCTCTTGGTGTGTTTTGCGTATTTGATAACAATTCTGATTGTGCTGTTGGTAGGAAATGAGACGGGGTCTCATATCTAGGAGTTCCTAGATAGAGTTGACACTGGAAGGGTCTTGGTGCAAAGTCAAGTAGTGTGTCTGCGTTGGTCTTTTCACTAGAACTAGAATAGTAGATTCATTCCTGGATTGGTATCCCCCAGAGTAGGAGAGTTGCTCCGAACTGGGTTAACAAACTCACTGTGTACTTTATATTTCTGCTGTGTTCCTTTTAATTTGTGCTTTGTTACGCTGCGTTATTTTAATTGTAGTTCTGAGTAGACAGGTGCTCCGACAGTTGTGCCAACATTGTGCACACCATCTGTCAGTCAGGTTGCCAGGAATTTCACATTTGAAACTTTTGTGTAGATCATGGAATTCTCCATGAGTTCTCTTCTCCTAGAACTCCACAACAAAATGGAGTTGTAGAGAGAAAGAACAGATCTTTGCAAGAAATGGCCAGAACCATGATTCATGAATCTAAAATTGCTAAGTAATTTTGGGCAGAAGCTGTTAACACAACATGTTATATTCAGAACAGAATCTATATAAGACCAATTCTGAATAAAACAGCATATGAATTATTTAAAGGAAGAAAGCCAAGCATTTCTTATTTTCATCAGTTTGGATGTACATGTTACATTCTAAACAATAAGGTCTACCTAAAGAAATTTGATGCTAAGGCTCACAAGGGTATCTTTTTAGGATACTCAGATAGATCTAAAGCATACAGAGTGTACAATTCTGAAACACATGTTGTTGAAGAATCAATACACATTAGGTTTGATGACAAGAAGCCTGATAATAAAATATCAGAGTTGGTTGAGAGTTTTGCAGATATAAGGGTATCAGTGGACCCTTCAGAACCTGAACAGAGTTCTGAGTCTGAAGAAAGTCCAGAAGCTGAAAATCCTGCTGAAGCTGAAAAACTCTCAGAAGCTAACACTCCTCCTGAGGCCAATCAAGATCAAAATGGTTCTGAACAAGCTCTTGATGATTCTTCAGAAGCAAATCCATCCAGAACCTCATTCAAGTACAAGTCTTCACATCCTGAAGAGTTAATCATTGGAAACAAGGACATTCCAAGAAAGACCAGATCAGCTTTCTGTCAGAATGATTCCTTAATTGGACTACTATCAATGATTGAACCTACAACAGCTGATGAAGCACTTGTAGATGATGGATGGATTGTGGTTATGCAGGTAGAACTCAACCAGTTTCAAAGAAATGATGTTTGGGATTTAGTTGCAAAACCAAATCACAAGAACATTATTGGAACAAAATGGGTGTTCAGAAACAAGCTAAATGAACAAGGAGAAGTAGTCAGAAACAAAGCTAGACTAGTTGCTCAAGGTTACAGTCAGCAGGAAGGAATAGACTACACTGAAACATTTGCTCCAGTTGCAAGACTGGAAGCAATCAGGTTACTTCTTTCCTATGCAGTAAATCATAATATCATCTTATATCAAATGGATGTTAAGAGTGCTTTTTTAAATGGAGTTATTTCTGAAGAAGTGTATGTCAAACAACCTCCTGGTTTTGAAGATTTAAAAAATCCAGATTTTGTTTTTTAAACTTAAGAAATCACTGTATGGTCTGAAACAAGCTCCCAGAGCTTGGTATGAGAGACTAAGTAATTTCTCTTAAAAATGATTTTGTAAGAGGACAAGTTGACAATATACTTTTCAGAAAGGCACTTAAGAAAGACATCTTAATTGTGCAAATCTATGTTGATTATATTATATTTGGTTCTACTAATGCCATTCTTTGCAAAGAATTTTCTAAGTTAATGCAGGATGAATTTGAAATGAGCATGATGGGAGAATTGAAATTCTTTCTTAGAATTCAAATCAACCAATGCAAAGATGGAGTGTATGTTCATCAATCTAAATATACAAAGGAGCTTTTGAAGAAGTTCCAGCTTGAAGATTGTAAATTGATGACAACACCAATGCATCCAACCTGCACTTTAAGTAAAGAAGACACTGGCTCAAAGGTAGATCAGAAGCTCTACAGAGGTATGATTGGTTCTCTGTTATACTTAACAGCTTCTAGACCAGATATTTTGTTTAGTGTATGCTTGTGTGCAAGATTCCAATCAGATCCTAGAGAATCTCATATGACTGCTTTCAAGAGAATCTTCAGGTATCTGAAGGGAACAACTAATCTTGGACTTCTGTATAAGAAATCCTTAGATTATAAGCTGGTTGGATTCTGTGATGCTGATTATGCTGGGGACAGGATTGAAAGAAAATCCACCAGTGGAAATTGTCAATTCCTTGGTGAGAATCTGATATCCTGGGCAAGCAAAAGAATCAACTATTGGATTGTCAACAGCAGAAGCAGAATACATCTCAGTTGCAAGTTGTTGCACACAACTGCTCTGGATGAAACATCAGTTAGAAGACTATCAGATTCATGAAAATAGTATTCCTATTTTCTGTGATAATACTGCTGCAATCTGTTTGTCTAAAAATCCAATTCTATATTCAAGAGCCAAGCATATTGAAATTAAACATCATTTTATTAGAGATTATATTCAGAAGGGAGTTTTGGATATTCAATTCATTGATACTGATCATCAATGGGCTGATATATTTACAAAACCCCTTACAGAAGACAGATTTAATTTTATTAAAAAGAATCTGAACATGCATTTCATCTCTTAAAAATTGCTTGACTCTAAATAAGAAACTGAGAATCTGAAGTTCATCAGAAGCTAAGACTTAACAGACACTCACTTTGAGAGTCTGAAGATAGTTCAGCTTCTGAAAACATCAGAGTCTGAGTTTCAGAATCTTAATTTTTGTGACTTCTGATAAAACTCATTATAAGTGGACACTTTACATGTGGCCCACTAATGAGAGTGAATCTGAACAGTAGTCTAACATATGGTCAGAATCTGATAAGTTATAACTGCTGGGCAGTGATGAATTAAGCTTTGAAAGTTGTACTTTGCCCCTCCTAAAGTCATTAATGTGCAAATGTGTTAAATGTTTTTCTGTTTTCAGTTTCTGAAATGTTTTAACAAAAACACAATCACACTTTCACTTTTTCATCTTATATGTTCAGTTTTCAGACACAGTTAAAAACTCTCATTTCTGTCTGAAACAGTTCAGTAGTACAGAACCATATGTTCTGGACAATTCTGTCTGAAACAGTCTAGTGGTACTGAACAAAATGCTCTGAACATTTTTATCTCACGTTTTAACTCTTAAAAAATTCTTGAATTTTTCTTTTTGTTGATGACAAAAGGGGGAGTAAAAGTAACAAGTATTTCAGGCTCTGAGCTCGGAACATAAGTTAATTTCTGATAAGTAATTAACTTAGGAGAACATTTTCTCATCTCCTAGCCTCTAAAATAAATTCTGTGAGATAAACTGAATTTTCAATTCTGTGAATTAAACTAAATTTAAATAACTTGGATAAAACTCAAGGGGAGCTTACAAACCTCACCTTGTGAATTATCAAACTTAGGGGGAGCTTACAAACCTCAGACCCTGAAGTCAGTTTGTTATTTAAATTCTGAATGTATTTACACTTTGATTTTTCATCTGTTTGATTTAAACTGAATTTAATTAACCTGGATAAGACTCAGGGGGAGCTTACAAACCTCACCTTGTGGATTATCAGACTCAGGGGGAGCTTACAAACCTCAGACCCTGAAGTCAACTTGTTAATTAAATTAACAACAATTTTCGATTAATACTTATGTTTGTCATCATCAAAAAGGGGGAGATTGTTGGAACAAAATGTATGAACAACTCTCTTTCGAGTTTTGATGATAACAAAGTGTTAAAAAGAAAATTGGATAAACTAATACTTGATTCTAGTGTGCAAAACCATATACTTAAAGATTGGTATCTAACAATGGTTATGAAAGAACAAGTTAAGAGCAAGAAGGAAAATATAGAAGCTTGTGTTGCAAGGCTGAAGAAAATCAGCGTCTGAAGAAGTGCTTCTGAAGGCAGCGTCTGAAGGGTGCATCTGAAGGCCAGGTTCTGAAGACAGCGTCTGATGAACAGTGCGTCTGAAGACCAGGTTCTGAAGAAGTGCTTCTGATGAACAGTGTCTGATGCCAGCTTCTGAATAACTGCGTCTGAAGAACAGACTGGAAGTCTGAGTCTGAAGGAAGCGTAGCAGTCAACAATTGCAACTATGAACAGTGAAGTATTGTACGGTCAGAACAGCTCTATGCAATAATTGTCTCCTTGACTAAAACATTCTCCCTGTTTTAAGGAAACAATCCAAATTCCATTCCTCTGTTTTCTGTGTTGCGCACACACTGTCAGGAAGGAATTAAATGTTGGACATAGCTTCTATGGCAACGGCTCTTTGATGATATTTGGCTCTTCTCAACAGCTCTTTAATTCTCTATAAAGAATTGAAGGATTGAAGAAAAAAAAGAATAAGACTCCTTGACTGAAAACGTAACACTTTGTTTTCTGAAACCAAGTTCTGCCAAATCTGAAAGTCATCAAAACAACTTAGAAATTCTTACAAACTTCTATCTTAGAATTTCTTAAGTTTAGAGTCTTAAATCTGTGTTGTATTTTGTGAACACCGCTGATAGTATATCAAGTGTTCAACTCAAACTTATTTCTTTTGTAAAATTTGTTTGATTCAAAGTCTTAGACTGTGTGTCTGAGCAAAGAAGTCTCTTACTTGGTGTTTGAGCATAGGAAGTCTCTTACTTAGTGTTTGAGCAATTGGAAGTCTCTTACTTTGTGTTTGAGCATAGGAAGTCTCTTGCTTTGTGCTTGAGCAATTGTAATCCTTGTGATTATAGTGGAAAATCTCTTGTTAGTAACTAGGGGACTGGACTACTTCCGGGTTGTGGAAGGAACCAGGATAAACTGTTGTGTCTCTCTCTCTCTTTTACTCTTTATCCGCTGCTAAACAACTCTGAAATAGTTTCAGAATCTGATCAACATCTGATTCTGAACTATCATTAAGTTTTTGAAAGAGAAAAGAAAAAGCCAACACAATTCAACCCCCCCTTCTTGTGTTTTTCTCACCTTCAAGCTGAAGACTTGAAGAATAAAAATAAAATTTTGTTATTTTAATAGTGCCCTTTGTAATATCACGCTTAATTTCTAGCAGTTAGCAGTAGCACTTTTAATCGCGCCTGAGAAGGATTAGACTGAGAAGGGGCATAGCAGTAATTTCTACCCAAGTATATAAATGCCCAAACCAACTTCCCATTCATTTTATTCCCATTTTTCTCACACATCAGCTGAAGCAATTCCCTCTTCTCCTCTCCCTAAGACTCGACCCTCTCTCAAAATCACTTAAACTCCCAAATTGTTATCAATTCCTTAATGAAAACAACATGCAATTGCCTCATTATGATCCGTAAAGCCTTGGGTTTAATATGCAAGCTTGATTTTCTCATTCGTTTTGGACTGAACTCCTTCTCCCTCTCATTTAGAAGTTTTGGTTCTCAAGTGGTTTATTGCCTGCATGTGTGAGATGTTGATTTATGATGGTTTGTATGGTAATTAGAAACAAGATATTGGATCTTGAAGTCGGTGATTGAATACTTGAGCTGAAGTTGTAAAGAATAAGCTATTTTGAAGCTAAGGTTGTCACAAGATATTAGAGTTCTCAAGAAATGGTTCCAAATCTGTGCATGATTGAGTATTGGTACTAGTCATGATTAAGTGGGTTGCAAGGATCAATGGTTATGACAGAAGTGCTTAAGTTGAAGATAAGTTGTTTTGGAAAAGTTGTTAGAAAAGTGATTATGGAGAGTTGAGGTATGGCATAAATGATTAAGCTGTTGATAAGCTATGAGAGGAATCAAAATTATTTCATGCCGAGTTCCTTTAGATAGAAGCCACCTTTGGGGTAGATTAATTGCTTATTGCGTGAGATAATTGATTAATTAGATTAATTGTATATATGTTAGTTTTCCCCCTATGATAATGCTTGTGTGTGTTCATGTTCAATATTGATTTAATGATTGAATCTTTATAACAATGTCATTTTGAAACTGTAAGAAAAAACTAAAGGCAGGGTAGTTTTGAAATGGCCGAAAATCTAAAGTTCTTTAATTTTGGTTGTGCTGTCAACGTGGCTTAGCCAGTATTTTTTGGCTTAGCGAGGGCTCAATTAGCCAGCTTTTTTGTGGCTTAGTGAGGGCTCACTTAGCCAGTTTTTTCTGGCTTAGCCAAATACCTTGTGCTGAATTTTTTACAAAATCAACTGTTTTTCTTGAAAAGGCCTATCTTACAGCTCCAGAAGGCTTATTTTAAGGTGGATCAAGAATGAACATGAACCATATGATCACAACATTATCGAGTTAATAAAATATTTGTATGTATATGATTAGAATATGTGGGCAACATTACCAACCCTTAAGAAAGCAGCAAATGAAAATGATATGCTTAGAACCTGAATAGATAGGTTATATTACGTATATGAACCCACTCAGCATAATGTATCAGGCATGAATGAGATTAGAAAAGACATATCAAATATGTGTGTGTGTGTGTGTGTGTGTATTATGTATGTATAATTCAGATAAGTCAGCAAGCTCCAGATCAAGCTGGTGGGATTTTCTTAAATAGGAAATCCACACAATAGTAAGAGGAGTTTGGTTCTAGCCTTCAGATAGGGAATTTAGCCGATCAGCAGAGGAATATGGTCGGGGTTACTCCACTCGGTGCATTCCGTAAAATGAACTCAGATAAATTATTTGTTCAACGCTAACCTTCTAACATAATATGAAAACACGATATGAATATGATAATATGATAAGGATAATGATAGTATACAATTAGTGATCCTAGATTTCCCCTGATCGCTGAGATGTCTAGAACAGAACAGTAAATCCTAAACTAGGTTCATGTACAGACAGATGGCGATCAAAGGTTCCCCGGGATTGCCTACAGCCTAGGATAGGTGGAACTCACTGAGACATTCTGTCTCACCCCAATCTTTTTATTTCCTTTTCAGTTAAGAAGGTTGCTCGTGATTGAGATAAGCAGGGAGAAGTTGAGCGACATATGTTTACTTGTCTTGTACCAATATAAGATTCGTCGGCTGTTATGTATTTTATACATGCTAGTGGTGATTTTGTATACAGTAAGACTTATATATGTACACGTTAGTGATACTTTATCAGATGTATAAGACAAGTAATTTCATATTTTGTTCAGAAGAACCTTGCTAATGTTGTAATTTTAATGTATCCACTACTTTATGTTTAACACTTGTCTAAATAATCTATACATTTTAGTATGGGTGTTAACCCTTACTCTGTCAAATTAAAAAGTGCATAGAACACTTTAGAATTTCTTTCTAAGTTCATATCTTAGAAATTCTAAGTTCATAGAGTCAATTCTATTTGTAATTGTTTACACCTTTGATTGTATATCAAGTGTAAGAAAACTCTCTTATTTGTAAAACATTAAGAAGTCTCTTGCTTATGTGTTTGAGCATTGGAAGTCTCTTGGTTGTGTCCTTGAGCAATTGTAATTAGTTTTGATTATAGTGAAAATCCCATGTAATATATATCTTATCTTTGTGTTGTTTTACTCTGCTGTACTCAGACTCTGAGTAACACTCAAACTTTAAACTTAACTCAGGCTCTGAACTCATTTAGACTCTGACTTTAGAAACACTTATAAAAAGTATAAAAAAGCCAACATAATTCAACCCTCCCTTCTTGTGTTTTTCTCACCTTCGGTTGTATCAGAGCATGGTCTGTGCTCAGCCACTTAATCGTACCACAGTTACAGATCTAGAGAGAAAAACATGTACGGTAATGAAAGTGGCAAGTGATAGAATAGCGAGAGAGGAGAGGCTTGGAGAAGAGGAAACTAGAAGAGCTCAAGGGGAAGAGGAGAATTCAACTAGAAGTAGCAAGAGAAGTGAAGAATTAAGGTAGGGGGAGATTATTTTCATCATTTGGGTATTAAGAAGCAAGTGGGTTGTTTGAGTTGTTTTTAGCTTATGATTAAATTATAAACTTATGATTAATTGTGTTAATTTTCGTGCTCCTTTTGATTGATGAAATGAACATGTGTTAAGTTGCTGAATTGATGTTGTTATATCATGAAAACTCATGTTTGATTATGTTGTTTAAGTCACTTTGTGAAATTTGATGAATTTGATGAGAAACATGATAATTGGTGTTGATTATGCTTAATTGAGTTGATTGTGAGCATGATGATATAATTGGATTATGAATTCACGAGGTTATGAAGTTGGGTTGTGTCTAAGTTGTTGTTGTTTGTATAAAAATTGCTTAAGTTGGTGAAAATGATTAAGTTGTTGATGAAATGGATTAAGTTGACTTATGTTGGTTGAATTTAGTGATTATGATCATGTCTAATTGAATGGAAAACTTGGATTGTTGTTGTTGTCCTCTGTTTGTGAAATTAAGTTGTTTTGGAAGAAAATGGGCTTTTGAGACGAACTTTGAAATAAGTTGATTAAGTTGGTGTTAAGTGATTTTGATTAAGTTGTTTTAAGCTATGTTAAGTTAGTAATTGAAATTCTGGCAAGTCCTGATGTTGAAAGTAAAACAGAGTACAAACAAGTAAAACAGAAATATCAGACAGAAAGTAAAAGACACGGGTTATTTGTTAACCCAGTTCGGTGACAAACACACCTACGTCTGGAGGCTACCAAGCCAGGAAGGAAATCCACTATGATAGTCCTAGTTCTAAGTTCTCAGCAAACTCCAAGTTTACAACTTAGCACCTAGAAATTACCCCTATTGATTTCAACCTAGGAACTCCTAGACCTGAGATCTCATCTCACTTCCCCTCAATCTATCACTGCCCCAGTGATCTTAAACTCTAAAATAATCAAAGATGAAGACACACTCCAAAACACCCAATAGTCACTCTTACTTAAAAGCTGAAATTTCTGGCAGGACCTGGTTCTCAACGTAAAACAGAGTACTGGTGCAGTAAAACAGAGTATGCAAAACAGTTGTTAAGAAGCAGAATAAAACAGACAGAAAGTAAAGATGCACAAGTGATTTGTTAACCCAGTTCGGTGACAAACACACCTACATCTGGAGGCTACCAAGTCAGGAAGGAAATCCACTATGATAGTATCAATTCGAAGTCCTATGACAACAGCCCCTGTTTCACAGCCTTCTCACTTAATCACTACCCGTATTGACTTCAACCTAGGAACTCCTAGACCTGAGATCCCATCTCACTTCCCTCAGTCAATCACTGCCCCAGTGATTATTAGACTCTAAACAAACCAAAGATGAAGACACTCTTCAAAACATAATCAGTCACTCTTGCTTAAAAGCTTCAAGTGATTACAACTCAATAAACTAAACCAACTCTAAACAATTGAGTGGTGTACAGAAACAAAGCACAAAGCTTACAGACTCAAAACCTAACACTCTCTCTATAATGACTTCTGTTTTGATGTAATTTCAGCGTCCTCTTTTTATAGCTTCAGCAGCAACATAATTCTTGAACCAAATCCTTCAAAGATATATTCCCATAATTCTTTAGAAGCAAATAAAGCAATTTATTTTCCAGAAATATATTTTCCAAAGATTTCTTTGAAAATATATTCACAAATAATTGAATCCAATTTTCAGAAAATATCCTGTGAAATTCTTCTTCCTTCTAGAAATGCTGCTTGGAATTCTTCAATTAAATCTTCAACAAATCACATGAGAAAATAAACACTCCAAGGCGCGAACACAGGAACACAGAAAACCAGCTTCTGAAGGTGCTTCTGAAGTCTGCGTCTGAACATTTCAGCTTCTGAAGGTTGCTTCTGAAGTACTGTTCAGCGTCTGAACATCAGCTTCTGAAGGTTCAGCTTCTGAAGTACTGTTCACAAATAAGGATCAGCTTCTGAAATGCTTGCTTCCAGCTTCTGAAGACGCACAGCTTCTTGTATATTTGATTTTAGAAAACATGAAGCCAACAACCAAATATCCAACAATCTCCCCCTTTGGCAAATTTTTAGCTAAAATCAATTTGAGCACAGAGAGATACACAAAGCAGCAACCATGAAGAACAACACAAATGTAGCAACAGAGTCAGCAGCGGATACACTACGTTACACACATACAACAGTAGCTTCTGAAACATACACTCCCCCTGAAACACACAACTCATGAAACATGACATTCAGGAACAAACAGAAACTCCCCCTGAACTGTTGAACTGCTTCTGAAACAACCATACTTTTCTCCCCCTTTTTAGCCAAACAATTTTGACAAAAATAACCATGTAATCACCAGGAGTAGAAAGAACAGAAAAACAGCAGAGGTTACAAACAACCATCACAGCACCATACACATAAGTAACATCAGTGACACTTCTCAGACCAGTAGAATCACACAACCAGTACCCACACACAGGCTTCACAGAAGAACAAAAACAAGAGAACACAACTGCAGAGATCAGTACAAAATGCAGATCAGAAACACAAAATGAAATCCAGGACATCAGTCAAAAACTTGACAGTCTTCAGACTCGGCAACAGATGTTGTTTCATCATCAGACACACATTCAGATGCTGCTTAGTCAATGTGTGCTTCAGGCACATTCAGATGAATCTTCTTCCCTGCAATCTGCTTCTGAAGTATAGCAATCCTCTTCTGAACATAGGGCATGATGTCTTGCTCAATATCATCATCAGACTCACTAGGATCCACTTCCTTTCCTTTTAGTGCCTTCTTCTTAGGGACAGGGACCACCACCTTACTCCAGACTTTAGATGGTCCAACAACAGCACTCTTCTTAGGAGTAGGCCTGCTGGCAGCAGCAACAGCCTTTCCTTTCCTATTCTTCAGCCTCTTGTCAACACTTTCACATTTTGGTCTCCATTCCTTCTTGATATTGACTTTGTTTATAATGGGTTCCACTTTTATTTGTTGAAAGTGCTTGGGGTATCCATGCAGCTTGAAACAGAATGGCTTTATTTGCCCCATTTTACCACAGTGATGACATACCCAAGGATGAGATGCCCTCTTGCTCTTAGATCCCTGAGGTTGATTCTGGTGTTCCAACTTATTTTTGCTCATCATTGGATCACATGTTTTAACAGCAGCAATGAACCTTTTAGCTGGATTTTGCTGTTTGTTGTTCAAGGTCTTATCATCAAATCCAATACCACTTGGTTTCCCTTGGGTCTGACTCTCCAATATCTCTTCAAGCACATCAGTACCAGCGTTCAACATTCTGACCTGCTTCTTTAAGTGTTCAAGTTGAGAGTTCAGTTGGGTTACCTCGTCTTTGAGATCAAAAATTTGTCCCAAGTGTTCACTTCTTTCAGACTGAAGTTGACTGATAGTCTTCTTCTGTTCTTCCAGCTGCTTGCACACTTCTTCAAATTTAACATGCAACTTCTTGCAAAAATTAGCAGGTTCTTCATAAGACAGTTCTTCATCACTGGATTCAGTATCAGATGATGCTTTAGAACCTGATAGTGCTTCAGAACTTGATGGTGCTTCTGAGACCTTAACTTTATCACCAGACCTGCATCTACCAGTTAAGGCAACAACACGTTTGGCAGACTCAAACTCTACTTCTCAATCTAAGTCATCATCAGACCAAGAAACTGCCAAACTCTTCTTTTGTTTCTTGAGGTATGTTGCACATTCTGTCCTAATGTGGCCATAACCTTCACACTCATGACACTGAACACCTTGGGATTGATTAGTTCTTGTTTTCTTCCTGTTAGCCTGCTTCAGAATCTTGTTAAATTGTTTACTTAGCATCACAAGAGCTTCTGATGTGCTTTCATCATCCTCATTATCAGCGTTTGATACAAAAGCAACACCTTTCCCCTTCTTATCAATTCTGGCTATTTCAAAATTCTGAAGAGATCATATCAATTCCTCAACCTTCATATTGGAGATGTCATGTGCTTCCTCAATGGCAGTCACCTTTATATCAAATCTCTTAGGTAAGGATCTGAGGATTTTCCTCACAAGTTTCACATCAGATATTTTTTCTCCAAGAGAATCAAATGAGTTAGCCATGTCCAGAACATTAATATAAAAGTCTTGTATGTTCTCATCCTCCAACATTTTGAGATTTTCAAATTTGGTGGTGAGAAGTTGAAGTCTAGACAATTTTACCTTAGATGTACCTTCATGAGTAGTCTTGAGAATCTCCCAGGCATCCTTGGCTACAGTGCACTGCTTGATCAGTCTGAACATATTCTTGTCCACTCCATTGAATATGGCATTCAAGGCTTTGGAGTTTCCAAGAGCTAATTCATCTTCTTCCTTGGACCACACTTCTTCTGGTTTTAGATCAGTTGTCTTCTTTCCATCTTTGTCCAGCACAACAGGATGTTCCCAACCCTTCAGAACAGCTTTCTAGGTCTTACTATCTATAGATTTTAGGAAAGCACTCATACGAGATTTCCAATACTCATAGTTGGAACCATCCAACAGAGGTGGTTTGTTCACAAATCGTCCTTCTTTCTCCATTATGCCAGAAATTATCTTCCCTGGAGCTCACCCTAAAACAAGCAGGGTGCCTGCTCTGATGCCAATTGAAATTTCTGGCAGGACCTGGTTCTGAACGTAAAACAGAGTACTGGTGCAGTAAAACAGAGTATGCAAAACAGTAGTTCAGAAGCAGAATAAAACAGACAGAAAGTAAAGATGCACAAGTGATTTGTTAACCCTGTTCGGTGACAAACACACCTACATCTGGAGGCTACCAAGCCAGGAAGGAAATCCACTATGATAGTATCAATTTGAAGTCCTATGACAACAGCCCCTATTTCACAGCATTCTCACTTAATCACTACCCGTATTGACTTCAACCTAGGAACTCCTAGACCTGAGATCCCATCTCACTTCCCTCAGTCAATCACTGCCCCAGTGATTATCAGACTCTAAACAAACCAAAGATGAAGACACTCTTCAAAACATAATCAGTCACTCTTGCTTAAAAGCTTCAAGTGATTACAACTCAATAAACTAAACCAACTCTAAACAATTGAGTGGTGTACAGAAACAAAGCACAAAGCTTACAGACTCAAAACCTAAGACTCTCTCTATAATGACTTCTGTTTTGATGTAATTTCAGCGTCCTCTTTTTATAGCTTCAGCAGCAACATAATTCTTGAACCAAATCCTTCAAAGATATATTCCCATAATTCTTTAGAAGCAAATAAAGCAATTTATTTTCCAGAAATATATTTTCCAAAGATTTCTTTGAAAATATATTCACAAATAATTGAATCCAATTTTCAGAAAATATCCTGTGAAATTCTTCTTCCTTCTAGAAATGCGGCTTGGAATTCTTCAATTAAATCTTCAACAAATCACATGAGAAAATAAACACTCCAAGGCGCGAACACAGGAACACAGAAAACCAGCTTCTGAAGGTGCTTCTGAAGTCTGCGTCTGAACATTTCAGCTTCTGAAGGTTGCTTCTGAAGTACTGTTCAGCGTCTGAACATCAGCTTCTGAAGGTTCAGCTTCTGAAGTACTGTTCACAAATAAGGATCAGCTTCTGAAATGCTTGCTTCCAGCTTCTGAAGACGCACAGCTTCTTGTATATTTGATTTTAGAAAACATGAAGCCAACAACCAAATATCCAACAATCTCCCCCTTTGGCAAATTTTTAGCTAAAATCAATTTGAGCACAGAGAGATACACAAAGCAGCAACCATGAAGAACAACACAAATGTAGCAACAGAGTCAGCAGCGGATACACTACGTTACACACATACAACAGTAGCTTCTGAAACATACACTCCCCCTGAAACACACAACTCATGAAACATGACATTCAGGAACAAACAGAAACTCCCCCTGAACTGTTGAACTGCTTCTGAAACAACCATACTTTTCTCCCCCTTTTTAGCCAAACAATTTTGACAAAAATAACCATGTAATCACCAGGAGTAGAAAGAACAGAAAAACAGCAGAGGTTACAAACAACCATCACAGCACCATACACATAAGTAACATCAGTGACACTTCTCAGACCAGTAGAATCACACAACCAGTACCCACACACAGGCTTCACAGAAGAACAAAAACAAGAGAACACAACTGCAGAGATCAGTACAAAATGCAGATCAGAAACACAAAATGAAATCCAGGACATCAGTCAAAAACTTGACAGTCTTCAGACTCGGCAACAGATGTTGTTTCATCATCAGACACACATTCAGATGCTGCTTAGTCAATGTGTGCTTCAGGCACATTCAGATGAATCTTCTTCCCTGCAATCTGCTTCTGAAGTATAGCAATCCTCTTCTGAACATAGGGCATGATGTCTTGCTCAACATCATCATCAGACTCACTAGGATCCACTTCCTTTCCTTTTAGTGCCTTCTTCTTAGGGACAGGGACCACCACCTTACTCCAGACTTTAGATGGTCCAACAACAGCACTCTTCTTAGGAGTAGGCCTGCTGGCAGCAGCAACAGCCTTTCCTTTCCTATTCTTCAGCCTCTTGTCAACACTTTCACATTTTGGTCTCCATTCCTTCTTGATATTGACTTTGTTTACAATGGGTTCCACTTTTATTTGTTGAAAGTGCTTGGGGTATCCATGCAGCTTGAAACAGAATGGCTTTATTTGCCCCATTTTACCACAGTGATGACATACCCAAGGATGAGATGCCCTCTTGCTCTTAGATCCCTGAGGTTGATTCTGGTGTTCCAACTTATTTTTGCTCATCATTGGATCACATGTTTTAACAGCAGCAATGAACCTTTTAGCTGGATTTTGCTGTTTGTTGTTCAAGGTCTTATCATCAAATCCAATACCACTTGGTTTCCCTTGGGTCTGACTCTCCAATATCTCTTCAAGCACATCAGTACCAGCGTTCAACATTCTGACCTGCTTCTTTAAGTGTTCAAGTTGAGAGTTCAGTTGGGTTACCTCGTCTTTGAGATCAAAAATTTGTCCCAAGTGTTCACTTCTTTCAGACTGAAGTTGACTGATAGTCTTCTTCTGTTCTTCCAGCTGCTTGCACACTTCTTCAAATTTAACATGCAACTTCTTGCAAAAATTAGCAGGTTCTTCATAAGACAGTTCTTCATCACTGGATTCAGTATCAGATGATGCTTTAGAACCTGATAGTGCTTCAGAACTTGATGGTGCTTCTGAGACCTTAACTTTATCACCAGACCTGCATCTACCAGTTAAGGCAACAACACGTTTGGCAGACTCAAACTCTACTTCTCAATCTAAGTCATCATCAGACCAAGAAACTGCCAAACTCTTCTTTTGTTTCTTGAGGTATGTTGCACATTCTGTCCTAATGTGGCCATAACCTTCACACTCATGACACTGAACACCTTGGGATTGATTAGTTCTTGTTTTCTTCCTGTTAGCCTGCTTCAGAATCTTGTTAAATTGTTTACTTAGCATCACAAGAGCTTCTGATGTGCTTTCATCATCCTCATTATCAGCGTTTGATACAAAAGCAACACCTTTCCCCTTCTTATCAATTCTGGCTATTTCAAAATTCTGAAGAGATCATATCAATTCCTCAACCTTCATATTGGAGATGTCATGTGCTTCCTCAATGGCAGTCACCTTTATATCAAATCTCTTAGGTAAGGATCTGAGGATTTTCCTCACAAGTTTCACATCAGATATTTTTTCTCCAAGAGAATCAAATGAGTTAGCCATGTCCAGAACATTAATATAAAAGTCTTGTATGTTCTCATCCTCCAACATTTTGAGATTTTCAAATTTGGTGGTGAGAAGTTGAAGTCTAGACAATTTTACCTTAGATGTACCTTCATGAGTAGTCTTGAGAATCTCCCAGGCATCCTTGGCTACAGTGCACTGCTTGATCAGTCTGAACATATTCTTGTCTACTCCATTGAATATGGCATTCAAGGCTTTGGAGTTTCCAAGAGCTAATTCATCTTCTTCCTTGGACCACACTTCTTCTGGTTTTAGATCAGTTGTCTTCTTTCCATCTTTGTCCAGCACAACAGGATGTTCCCAACCCTTCAGAACAGCTTTCTAGGTCTTACTATCTATAGATTTTAGGAAAGCACTCATACGAGATTTCCAATACTCATAGTTGGAACCATCCAACAGAGGTGGTTTGTTCACAAATCGTCCTTCTTTCTCCATTATGCCAGAAATTATCTTCCCTGGAGCTCACCCTAAAACAAGCAGGGTGCCTGCTCTGATGCCAATTGAAATTTCTGGCAGGACCTGGTTCTGAACGTAAAACAGAGTACTGGTGCAGTAAAACAGAGTATGCAAAACAGTAGTTCAGAAGCAGAATAAAACAGACAGAAAGTAAAGATGCACAAGTGATTTGTTAACCCTGTTCGGTGACAAACACACCTACATCTGGAGGCTACCAAGCCAGGAAGGAAATCCACTATGATAGTATCAATTTGAAGTCCTATGACAACAGCCCCTATTTCACAGCATTCTCACTTAATCACTACCCGTATTGACTTCAACCTAGGAACTCCTAGACCTGAGATCCCATCTCACTTCCCTCAGTCAATCACTGCCCCAGTGATTATCAGACTCTAAACAAACCAAAGATGAAGACACTCTTCAAAACATAATCAGTCACTCTTGCTTAAAAGCTTCAAGTGATTACAACTCAATAAACTAAACCAACTCTAAACAATTGAGTGGTGTACAGAAACAAAGCACAAAGCTTACAGACTCAAAACCTAAGACTCTCTCTATAATGACTTCTGTTTTGATGTAATTTCAGCGTCCTCTTTTTATAGCTTCAGCAGCAACATAATTCTTGAACCAAATCCTTCAAAGATATATTCCCATAATTCTTTAGAAGCAAATAAAGCAATTTATTTTCCAGAAATATATTTTCCAAAGATTTCTTTGAAAATATATTCACAAATAATTGAATCCAATCTTTAGAAAATATCCTGCGAAATTCTTCTTCCTTCTAGAAATGCAGCTTGGAATTCTTCAATTAAATCTTCAACAAATCACATGAGAAAATAAACACTCCAAGGCGCGAACACAGGAACACAGAAAACCAGCTTCTAAAGGTGCTTCTGAAGTCTGCGTCTGAACATTTCAGCTTCTGAAGATTGCTTCTGAAGGTCAGCTTCTGAAGTACTGTTCAGCTTTTGAAGTACTGTTCAGCTTCTGAAGTACTGTTCAGCTTCTGAAGCCCAGCTTCTGAAGCACTGTTCAGATTCTGAAGTACCCAGCTTCTAAAGTACTGTTCACAAATAAGGATCAGCTTCTGAGATGCTTGCTTCCAGCTTCTGAAGACGCAGAGCTTCTTGTATATTTGATTTTAGCAAACATGAAGCCAACAACCAAATATCCAACAAAAGCTTCAAGTGATCTACAATTACAACTCAATAAAAACAAACCAACTCTAAACAATTGAGTGGTGTACAGAAACAGAGCACAAAGCTCACAATGAAGAGACTCAAAACCTAAGTATAACTCTCTCTATAAAGGCTTCTGTTTTGATGTAATTCTTCAATAGTAGCGTCTTCTATATATAGCCTTCAGCAGCAACATATATTTGAATCAAATATTCTTCTCAGAAATATATTTGAAACAAATATTATTCAGAAATATATTTTCCAAAGATCTCTTTGAAAATATATTCTCAAATAAAATAATATCCAATCTGAAGAAATGTATTTCACGAAAATATCTTCTTCTAGAAACAGCTGGAAACACACGAAGCTTGGAGAACAAGAACATGAATTCTTTAATTAAATCTTCAACAGATCAGGCGAGAAAATTAACAGCTCCAAGGCACGAAAATAGAACGCAGAAAACCAGCTTCTGAAGGTACTTTTGAAGGTCTGCGTCTGAAGTTCTGCGTCTGAACATTTCAGCTTCTGAAGGTCAGCGTCTGAACAGTGCTTCTGAAGGTCAGTGTCTGAACAGTGCTTCTGAAGTTCAGCTTCTGAACAGTGCTTTTGAAGTTCAGCTTCTGAACAGTGCTTCTGAAGTTCAGCTTCTGAAGACCCAGCTTCTGAAGACGCACAAATTAAGATTTCAGCTTTTGAAGACGTACTGCTTCTGAAGACGCACATATTGCTTGTATATTTGATTTTAGCAAACATGAAGCCAACAACCAAATATCCAACAATCTCCCCCTTTGGCAAATTTTTGGCTAAAATCAAACTGAGACACTCAGAGAGATATCACAAGATAAATTCTTCATTCAATCATTAACGTAGCAGCCAAATATCAACAGAGTCAGCAGCGGCAAATAAACAAAACTACGTTTCCACACATACACTTCCCCTGAAACAGAGACTCCCCCTGAAACACATCACATCAGCTCTTCTGTATTGCTTCAGAGTCAAACTGGCCTTCTGAACTGTAGTGCTTCTGAAACAAACACTTATATTGTATTATTTTATGTTCTAAACAAACACTTATTTATCTCCCCCTTTTTAGCCGAACAATCTTGACAAAACACAATCTTCACACAGGAAACAAAAATTGAATTAGTATCAGAGACTGCTTTGACATCAGACTCTGCATCAGACATAGCTTCTTTATAAGGACCAGCATCATCTTCATCTCCCTCACTTCCTGCTTGCTCACCCTCAGCAATCTGTAATTGCTATAACTCCTCATGCAGACAAACTCCCAGTTTACCCCTCAACTTCTCAAATTGACTTGCATCTAAGGCTTTGGTGAATATATCAGCTAATTGTTCCTCTGTGGGAACATGTTCAAATTTCACTATGTTCTCTTCTCCAAGATCCTTGATAAAGTGATGACGAATGTCAATATGCTTAGTCCTGCTATGCTGTATGGGATTTTTGGAAATATTGATAGCACTTAGATTGTCACAGTACAGTGTTAGAACATCCTGTTCAACATTATATTCCTTCATCATTTGCTTCATCCACACCAATTGGGAACAACTGCTACCAGCTGCTATATACTCAGCTTCAGCTGTAGATAAGGATACACAATTCTGCTTCTTGTTGAACCATGAAATCAGATTGTTGCCCAGTCAGCATCACAATACCCAACTAACATAGAACTTCCACTGTGTGAGTACATAATACCATAGTCACTGGTACTATTGACATACTTCAAAATTCTTTTTACTTGAGTCAAATGACTCATTTTTTGTTTAGCCTGGTATCTAGCACAGACTCCAACAGCAAAGGTTATGTCTAGTCTACTTGCAGTGAGATACAACAGACTTCCAATCATGCTTCTATACAAGCTTTGATCAACAGCAACACCTTGTTCATCTTTGGTCAACTTCAAGTAAGTGGCTGCAGGTGTTCTTTGATGTCTTGCATTCTCCACCCCAAACTTCTAGACTATGTTCTTGGCATATTTGCTCTGTGAAATGAATATTGTGTCTTCCATTTGCTTGACTTGAAGACCAACAAAATAGGTTAGTTCACCCACAAGACTCATCTCAAACTCAGACTGCATCTGCTGAACAAAAAGTTGAACCATCTGGTTTGACATCCCACCAAAGACAATGCCATCAACATAGATTTGTGCTATCATTAATCTTCCATTATCTTCTTTCACAAACAGTGTCCTGTCAGTTCCTCCTTTTCTGTAACCTTGAGTAACCAGAAACTGTGTGAGTCTCTAATACCATGCTCTAGGTGCCTGTTTTAACCCATACAGTGCTTTCTTTAATTTGTAGACATGATTAGGAAAGTTAGGATTTATAAATCCCTTTGGTTGTTTAACATAGACCTCTTCATGTAAGTACCCATTTAGGAAGGCACTCTTCACATCCATCTGAAACAACTTGAATTTAAGAATACATGCCACTCCCAAAAGTAATCTTATGGATTCCAATCTGGCAACAGGTGCAAAAGTTTCGTCAAAATCAAGTCCTTCCACCTGAGTGTACCCTTGATCTACCAGTCTTGCCTTGTTTCTGGTCACAGTTCCATGTTCATCTGATTTATTTTTGTAAATCCATTTAGTCCCAATGACATTTAAGCCTTCAGGTCTTGGAACTAAGTCCGACACTTCACTTCTTTTGAATTGATTCAGTTCCTCTTGCATTGCATCAATCCATAATTCATCATTAAGTGCTTCTTTAATATTATTGGGTTCAAATTTTGACACAAAACACGAATTAGAAATTACTTCATTAGATCTCCTGGTTGTGACTCCTTGATCAAGGTTCCCAATAATTAAATCTGTGGGATAGTTCTTCTGAACTCTGTTTGAAGGTCCTTTACTTGTTGATGGATGATCTAGATTATTTCCTCTTTCTTCAGACTCATCTTTATTTTCCTCAACAGGTGTATCTGGTTGTTCTTCTGATGTTTCAACATCTGGTTCCACATCAGATACTTTTTCAGCAGGTAAATCATCTATCACAACATTGATAGATTCCATTACAACCTTGGCTCTGGAATTAAAAACTCTATATGCTCTGCTATTTGTTGAGTAACCAAGAAAGATTCCTTCATCACTCTTGGGATCCATTTTCCTTCTGTTTTCTCTATCTGCCAAAATGTAGCACTTGCTTCCAAATACATGAAAGTACTTGACAGTAGGCTTTCTTCCTTTCCATAATTCATACAGAGTAGTTGCAGTGCCTGTCTTCAGAGTCACCCTATTGTGAACATAGCATGTTGTATTCATTGCTTCTGCCCAAAAAAGATAAGGTAAATTTTTTGCATGTAACATAACTCTGGCTGATTCTTGCAAGGTTCTGTTCTTCCTTTCAACAACACCATTTTGCTGGGGTGTTATGGGAGCTGAAAATTCATGCTTGATTCCTTCAGAGGAATAGAATTCAGAGAACTTACTATTTTCAAATTCCTTCCCATGGTCACTTCTGATCCTAACAATAACACTTTCCTTTTCTCTTTGTAATTGAGTGCAAAGATCTTTAAACACATCAAAGGTGTCTGATTTTTCTCTAATGAAGCTTACCCAAGTAAATCTTGAAAAATCATCAACAACAATAAACACATACCTTTTTCCACCAATGCTCTCAACTTGCATATGTCCCATTAAGTCCATGTGTAACAGTTCAAGAACCATTGATGTTACCTGATGCTCCAACCTTGGATGAGACATTCGTGTTTGTTTGCCAATCTGACACTCTTCACAAATGTTGTCTTCATTAATCTTAAGTTTGGGTAGTCCTCTGATGGCTTCCACAGACATGACTTTCTTCATACCCCTCAGATTTAAGTGCCCAAAGGTGCCATAAGTAACAATTGTCCTTTGATCTATTGCCCCTCATCAGTACTTCCCTTTTCTCATTAGTTACCAAACATTCAGTCTTGTTGAAGTTTACTTCCAACCCTTGATCACATAATTGACTTATACTAATCAAATTGAAAGTTAACCCTTTAACTAGCAACTCATTGTCTAGTTTTGGTAACCCATTCTTATTCAAATCACCAACACCCAATATTTCTCCTCTAGCTCCATCACCAAAAGTCACATAGCTATTGGTGTAAGATCTTATATTTTCAAGTAATTTACTAACTCCAGTCATGTGTCTAGAGCATCCACTGTCAAAGTACCAGTCTTCTCTAGATGATGCTTTCAGAGAGGTGTGAGCTATTAGACCAACATTATCACATTTGGGTCTCCATTCCTTCTTGACAATGGGTTTCACTTTTCTTTGTTGAAAGTGCTTGGGGTATCCATATAGCTTGAAACAGAAAGGCTTTATGTGCCCCTTTCTACCACAGTAATGACATACCCAAGGACGAGATGCCCTCTTGCTCTTAGATCCCTGAGGTTTGTTCTGATGTTCCATCTTAGGTTTGCCTTGGTTCTGACTCTCTAATATCACATCAGTACCAGTGTTCATCATTCTGACTTGCTTCTTCATATGTTCAAGTTGAGAGTTCAACTGGGTTACCTCATCATTGAGATCAGAAATTTTTGCTATATGGTCACTTCCTTCAGCATACAGTTGACTGACAGTCTTCTTCTGATTTATATATAAATTGCAAACTTCTTCACTTCTGATGTATAGTTCTTTGAAAGAGGCAAGAAGTTCTTCATAAGTTAATTCTCCTTCTGAGTCCATTATGCCAGAAAAAAAACTTCCCTGGAGCTCACCCTAAAACAGGCAGGGTGCCTGCTCTGATGCCAATTGAAATTCTGGCAAGTCCTGATGTTGAACGTAAAACAGAGTACAAACACGTAAAACAGAAATATCAGACAGAAAGTAAAAGACACAGGTTATTTGTTAACCCAGTTCGGTGACAAACACACCCAGTTCGGTGACAAACACACCTATGTCTGGAGGCTACCAAGCCAGGAAGGAAATCCACTATGATAGTCCTAGTTCTAAGTTCTCAGCAAACTCCAAGTTTACAACTTATCACCTAGCAACTACCCGTATTGATTTCAACCTAGGAACTCCTAGACCTGAGATCCCATCTCACTTCCCCCTCAATCTATCACTGCCCCAGTGATCTTAAACTCTAAAACAATCAAAGATGAAGACACACTCCAAAACACCCAATAGTCACTCTTGCTTAAAAGCTTCAAGTGATCTACAGTTACAACTCAATAAAAACAAACCAACTATAAACAATTGAGTGGTGTACAGAAACAGAGCACAAAGCTGACAATGAACAGACTCAAAAGCTAAGTATAACTCTCTCTATAAAGGCTTCTGTTTTGATGTAATTCTTCAATAGCAGCGTCTTCTATATATTGCCTTCAGCAGCAACATATATTTGAATCAAATATTCTTCTCAGAAATATAATTGAAACAAATATTATTCAGAAATATATTTTCCAAAGATCTCTTTGAAAACATATTCACAAATAAAGTAATATCCAATCTGAAGAAATATATTTCACGAAAATATCTTCTTCTGGAAACATCTGGAAGCACACGAAGCTTGGAGAACAAGAGCATTAATTCTTTAATTAAATTTTCAACAGATCAAAAGAGAAAATTAACAGCTCCAAGGCACGAAAACAGAGCGCAAAAAACTAGCTTCTGAAGGTACTTCTGAAGGTCTGCGTCTGAAGTTCTGCGTCTGAACATTTCAGCTTCTAAAGGTTGCTTCTGAAGGTTAGCGTCTGAACAGTGCTTCTAAAGGTCAGCGTCTGAAAAGTGCTTCTGAAGTTCAGCTTCTGAACAGTGCTTCTGAACAGTTCTTCTGAAGTTCAGCTTCTGAAGACCCAGCTTCTGAAGACGTACTGCTTCTGAAGACGCACATATTGCTTGTATATTTGATTTTAGCAAACATGAAGCCAACAACCAAATATCCAACAGTAATAAGTGGTGATTACTGGTTTAAGGATTTGGAAATGTTTCGGTGCGAATTGGGTCGAAAAACGATGATGAAAACGATATTTTTACGCGAAAATGCAAAAATCGGAAAATCCTGTACTGGTAGTCATGCACCACTGTGCGCCCCTATGGCACGGACTGTGCGTGATTCTCATACTTGGGACACACAACCATGCGCCCTAGACACACGACCGTGCGCCCTGTACTGATGAGTGAAACCCTAATTTTTTGACTTTTTGAGGTACCCAATGCACTTGAATGACTTCCAAACCCTTAAATATGATTAATAGGTGTTTAATGATGATGTTTATGATTGATTAACTTATACATAAGTATAGCAAGGCTTATAGGTTAGTTAATTAGAGACGGACTTTGATATCGAGGTAAAACGAAGGTGTTTTGCATGTTGCTTATGTTACGTGGATGAATGATGGAATATAAATAAGGTGCATGAAGTAAGATGAGATAATAGGTCTATGTAACCTTGTTCGTTAGTGTGTGTTGAGATTATGTGAAAGAAGTTAAATGAATATGATGACGATGGTGCG
Organism: Medicago ruthenica; assembly: GCA_018208015.1. Lineage (NCBI taxonomy): Eukaryota > Viridiplantae > Streptophyta > Magnoliopsida > Fabales > Fabaceae > Medicago > Medicago ruthenica. The sequence continues at coordinate 54,783,747 of CM031371.1, read as the reverse complement.
ATGTTTTGATTGCTTGACTTGTTGATGTGTGACCTTATTGATTTGACAATGCGATTGGTGATGAATTGGTGATGTATGTTATACGATGGTGTGAATGGTATAACGATGATGAGAATGTTTGGTGTGCATTGTCGAGTCTATATATGGGTCCATGCATTCATAGTCAGTTAATGGTGCTCAATTTAAGATCGAGAATAAAATATGGTGCTCGGTTTAAGATCAAGAATAAACTTTGGTGCTCGGTTTACGATCGAGAGTAAACTTTGGTGCTTGATTTAAGATCAAGAATAAAATGGTGGGTGATTTAAGATCACTATGGTACCACATGCATGTAGAGAGTCCTTAGGCACATTGCATACACATGAAGCGTCGTTTGTGGCAATGTTTTGGTGTGAAGATGTGCATCTAATTGGTAATTGGATACTTGTTGATTGTGTTGAGATGGAATTGAATTAACTTGGGTTGATGATTATATACAAACATGATTTGGTGCAAGTACTTGATATGTATATGACGTGGGGTAACCCGAATGATGATTGTATGCGAATATGTTATGATTATATACTAATGTAACCAGGCTTTTGATGATGTTTATGGGTGTAATGATATTGATGTTATTTTTGCCTTAACATGCATGAGTTTATTAATCTCTTATCCTGAACGTATATCTTACCCCCCTAGTGACTTTTGTCGCCTCACCCTTGTGGTGTAGACTGATATTCTGGCAGGTACTGAAACTGAACCGTAAAACAGAGTGCAAAATACGCAGAAAGAGTACGTATCAGAAGCAGCAAAATAAGGACAGAAAGTAAAAGAACACAAATGATTTGTTAACCCAGTTCGGTGATAAACAACACCTACGTCTGGAGGCTACCAAGCCAGGAAGGAAATCCACTAAGTAGTATCAATTCAAAGACTCAAGACACAGCCCCTGTTCCACAGCCTTATCACTTAATCACTACCTGTATAGACTTCTACCTAGGAACTCCTAGATATAAGATCCCACTTACTTCCTAATCAAGTAATCACTGCTCAGTGATTATCAGACTCTTAAACAAATCAAGAATGAAGTCACACTTCAAAACATCAAAGTCACTTGTGCTTAAAAGCTTTAAGTGAATTACAACTCAAAACAAACTAAACCAACTCTAACAGATGAGTGGTGCACAAAACAAAGCGCTAAGCTTACAGACTCAAAAACTAAGACTCTCTATAATGATTTCTGTTTTTGATGTACAATTCTTCAATAGCAGCGTCCTTCTTATATAGTCTTCAGCAGCACATAATTCTGAACCAAATAATCTTCAAAGATATAATCTCAGAATTCTTTAGAAGCAAATAGAATTCAGAAATATATTTTCCAAAGATTGTTTTGAAAATATATTCTTAAATAACAGGAACAAATCTTCAACAAAGATCTTCACGCGAATTAATCTTCCTTCTAGAAACATCAGCCTGGATAAATCTTCAAACAAATCTTCGAAAGATACTGTGAGAGAATTAACAGAATGAACGCAGAAAATAGCTTCTGAAATGCAGCTTCTGAAGGTCAACAAAAGTCAGTGTCTGAACAGTGCGTCTGAAGGTCAAAGAAAGTCAGCGTCTGAACAGTGCGTCTGAAGACCATTTCAGCTTCTGATGAACAGTACCAGCGTCTGAAGACCAATTCAGCTTCTGATGAACAGTACCAGCTTCTGAAGTCCAGTTTCCAGCTTCTGAAGACACATATTAGCTTCTGAAGACGCATTGCTTGTACATTTTGATTTTAGCAAACATGTAGCCAACAACCAAATATCCAACATAGACGTCGTGCAGGTTGAGGAGTAGCATCTTTGCTTGTGAGTTGATGAGGACGACTTGAGGCCTACTCATATTTATCTGCTTTTATCAAGGAGTCTAGATCTAGGTGCTCTGATCTAGGATGTCGGGTTTATCTTTGTTGGATTTTTATGTTATGTGATCTTATGATCAAACTGCTGATGATATGTTATGTTGGGTTGTATGTTATGAACTGAGACATGACAATTGTATGATGTTGACTATGATTTTATTCCGATGCGATATGATTATGTTGATGAAAATTTTATAATGAATATTTGATGAGAGATGTATGTTGAAGTAGTAAGGCTCTAATGTATGATACAAGTGTGATTTATCTTTATATTTATGTTCTCAAGGATTAGGGTTTTACAACCTCCATCTTTCAATAGAGATGTTGCTAAATTTTCATGGTGGAAGAGCAAGATGTACATCCATATCATAGGTGTTGATTATGAGATATGGGACATCATTGATGATGGTGTTGGTTTTGATGTTGATACAGAAGGAATGATGGAGGCAATGATGGCCGATGATGCTCCGGAACGGTGGGGACGAAGCCTTCACGGTGGAACTAAGGGTGCATGCAGGCACGTTAGCACTGCAACGCTCAAGTCAGTTTAGGAAATGAGGTTGAATGTGTAAAAGTGTGTGGTAAAATGAATTGTACCTTGAGGGTGACGCTAAGTCACCCTCATATAGGGGAGGGAGGCGTTATAGACTCCGTCAAATGAGGAGCCTCATCAGGGGGCCGTTGGAGGCCACATGTACTGCGTAGGATGCACAGGGCGTGCTTCTGTAAGGTAGCGTGCCTAAAAGTTAGTGTGTTCACCCAAGTGGCGCGTCCTGATCTGGTGGACTCCTTGTCCATGTATCAGCATTGGGTTGGCTTTTTAGCCGGTCCAGAACAGTTGCCCCCAAGTCGTTGTTGCCTTTATGGCACAATGGCTTAATGTATGAGGCGTCGCTTTTAGGCGCCCTCAAATCTTTGGCGCCCTCAAATTCCTCGGATAAGGTGTCTTCCATGTTCCTTGTCGGATGTGGTGGCGCCCTGGAATTATGAGTGGGAGTAGTTAGCATTTAATGGCTGATTCAAGACGTTTATGATGGGATGGTTGTTCAGTTCTACTTACCACGTGTCAGCATCGTGGGGTACACACGTATTGGGAGAACACTCCACTCGTGTAACAACCTGCTTTCGTATTTTATTTATTTAATTGCTTATATTTGCTTAATTGTTTATTTTGGTGATTTATTGAATTTTGAGATTTGAGGGTATTTTAGTCATTTCAAGGGTAGTGGCGAACTTGTAATATTCGGGAAGTTAGAAATTTAAATATTTGGAGTTGTGGTGTAAAAGTAATTTAGAGGGGGTGTGAGCTTAGTAAAACTGTAGTGTTATTTTTAGTGTCATGAGGATTGATTAAGCCCTTTAAGGTGAGTTAACCTAACCCATTAATATTTAAGAGAATACTGTAGTGTTATTTCATTAGGTTTTCTCATTTGTCACAAAACAAGAGAGAGGTAGAGAGAGAAAACAAGAGAGAAACGTGGAGAAGAGGAAGAAAAGGAATCTAGAAGAACTAGGGGGGGGGGGGTAGATTGTTTATTTCAAGTGGGTTAGCAAGAGAAGTGAAGAATCAAGGTAAGGGGTAAAATTATCTTCATTAATTGGTTTTAATAAGCTTGGGGTATGTATGTGTGTTGTAGATTATGGTTAATTTTATGAATTATGTAGCTGAATTTTCGGTAAATTCATGCTCCTTTTTATTGATTAAATTAAGCATGTCAAAACATAATAATTCCATGCTTTCTTCATCTTAAACTTCATTTTTCATTATGTTAATTTGATACTTTGATGAATTTTGATGTTTGTGATGATTAATATGATGATTAAGTGTTGTTTGTTGATTATGTAATTGATTATGAGTATGGGTATGTAATTTGTTTGAGAAATCATGAAGTTATGTGGAATAAGTTGTGAATTAAGTGATTTTGCAAAAAGTGCTTATTTGACCTAAACTGCTTAATTTGCCGATGTTAGTTTTTGTTAATGTTAAGGATATGATTGTAATCAAAAGACTATGTTTATTATGTGGTTTGTTGTGAAATAAGTTGTTGCTGATGTTTTGGTGAAAATAACTTAATTAAGTGAAAATGATTAAGTTGTTGTTGAAATGACTAAGTTGTTGATGAAATGATGTTAAGATGTGCTCTATATTCTTGTTATGATATTGGGTATGAGAATGTCTTGTTTGTATGAGATTTGAAGTGATAAATTCATGGTTAAGTTGTGATTATGTGTTGTTGTTGAGATTTTGGAAAAGTGGATAGAAATCATGATTTTGAGTGTGTAATTGGTGTTATGTAGTGGTGAAAGTGTTAATAATAACTGTTTTGATCATGAGTAATGATTTAGAATGATTTGGGTGTTTTGGGATTGAATTAAGTGATTTAGAAGTGATTTTTGGTGAAAAACGTGTTTTAAAAACTGATTTCTGGTGGCTGACTGTTGCCAACATCGTCCCATGATGTTGAGCCCAGAATTTGGTGTTCTAGCCCTGGAAATATCATGCCATGAGGGGAAGCCATCGTGCCACGAAATTGGTCAGGATAGAAAACCAAATTCCGCTTTCATTTGGTTTTTTTACCATTTTCCGTTTTGAACTTGGTTTCGGTGTAAACATGAAAGTTGTAGATACGGATGTTAGCTTTCATTTGCCGTTGGTTGGACTTCATTTAGATTTCTAGAACTTGAGTTATGATCAAAATACTACACATAGGTCATGACACATTCTTCGTGAAAACTTCCGCATACTTTTTCAATGAATCTTGAAACATCCTTAAAATTAATGACGAGTCTAAGGAATCATTTAGAGTTAATAAATGATTAGGTAACTTTGAAGTTGCGATCTTTAATGATGATTGGTGTAGTTTGTGTGATTAAATCATGAAACTTGAATTATGTGAATGATGAAGATTGTAAACACTTAATGTTGTAATAATTGAGATGTGTTGTTGTTTATACATGCTATTTATAAGGACCCGATCCCCGAGACTACTAATCAACGATAAATAAACATCTAACATGCAATCGGAGCCTTATATTTCTTCAAAAAAACTCATATTAAACATATAATATGAAAATCTCATCAATAAAAATAAAAATATCACAGCGGAATATCTCAACATACATATAATCATCTCGGGTCATCTCAAAACATCTCAAAATAAATACATAAGTATATGGATCATAAAGATCACTCAAAATGAATCCAACAGAGTACGAAAATAAAATTCCCAAAAGACATCCTAATCAGAGCTCCTAACTCTAGACGTCTCCAAGCAAAGCATAAAAACATGAGCTAGGCGTCAAACCATAACCCATCACGACTCACCGATAGCAAAGTACTCAATCTTGCAAATCTACATCCACAAGGGATGAGGCGACAACAAAGCCACTGGAGGGTAAGATATACATTCATAAATAAGGAATAATAAACAAGTGTAGTTCAGACAACATTCATTTCATCACAATATTCAAACATATTAAATTGGGTTATCCAAAATTCAAGAACATGTATCTCATAATCACATACTCCTACAAGTCTAACTACACTATCATATCAACTCATCATTTACAATCATTCAATTTGTACCATCATCGATAAACAATTATCAAGTCAATTATGACAATTAATCACGTCACATCTTCAATGCACAATTACCACTTAGATGCACAAATCCTCATCAACACATTAATACATAAGACTTGTACTTATGCAATGTTCCTAGACGACTTTAAATGCATTTGGTACCAAACATCGTCATTTTTTGGATATTGTAACTTACCGAGTGATCCCAACCTCGCTAACAACGTCGCTGGACTTGACTCATGAATGAATGCATGATCATATATTCGACTCACATCAAGTACACATAAGACTCGACAACAACAACATCATCATCATCATATATTCTCTTATGATTAAACATCTTCTCTTATTAACATCATCACTCATCATATAAACTTTCATATGATCAAACATTGTCGCTTAAATACATAACATGTATCATCATCATTTAATCAAACATCATCATTAATAGCATCATCAATAACATGTATGAACAACAACACATCTCAATTATTACGACATCAAGTGTTTACAATCTTCATCATTCACATAATTCAAGTTTCATGATTTAATCACACAAACTACACCAATCATCATCAATACACTTCTTAGATCATGTTACATCACTACTCATATCATCTTAATCATTTAACAATCTTGCACATCATTATGAATTGCAACTCCATCAATACACACTCATTTATTATCTCTAAAAACTCCCTTAGACTCATTATTAATTATAAGGATGTTTCATGGTTCATTGGAAAAGTATGTGGAGGTTTTCACAAAAAATGTGTCATGACCTATGTGTAGTATATTACTCATAACTCAAGTTCTATAAATCTAAATGAAGTAAAACCAACGTCATATGAAATTTAACATCCATATCTACAACTTTCATGTTTACACCAAAACTCAATTCAAAACGGAAAATGGTAAAAAAAAACCAAATGAAAGCGGAATTTGGGTTTTTGTTCTGACCAATATCGTGGTACGATATTTCCAGGGCCAGAACATCAAATTATGGGCTCAACATCGTGGCACGATGGGCTCCTTCGTGGCACGATTTTAGTAACTGCCAGCGACCAGAAATCAGTTTTTAAAACACGTTTTTCACCCAAAATCACTACTAAATCACTTAATTCAATCCCAACACACCCAAATCATTACTTGTGATCAAAACACTTATAATTAACACTTTCACCACTTCATAACACCAATTACACACTCAAAATCATGATTTCTAACCACTTTTTCAAAACTTCAACAACAACACATAATCACAACTTAACCATGAATTTATCACTTCAAATCTCATACAAACGGAAAATTCTCATACCCAATATCATAACAAAATTATAGAACACATCTTGATATCATTTCATCAATAACTTAGTCATCTTAATCATTTTCACCAAAACACCAACAACAACAACTTATTTCACAACAAACCACATAATAAACATAGTCTTTTGATTACAATCATATCCTTGACATTAACACGAACTAACAGCAGCAAATTAAGTAGATTCGGTCAAATAAGCACTTTTAGCAAAATCACTTAATTCACAACTTATCCCACATAACTTCATGATTTCTCAAACAAATTACATACTCATACTCATAATCAATTACATAATCAATAAACTGCACTTAATCATCATATTAATCATCACAAACATCAAAATTCATCAAAGTATCAAATTAACATAATGAAAAATGAAGTTTAAGATGAAGAAAGCATGGAATTATCAAGTTTTGACATGCTTAATTTAATCAATAAAAATGAGCACGAAAATCACAACAATTCAGCAACAATTAATCATAAGCTACAATTCCCAAACATACCCCAAGCTTATTAAAACTAATTAATAAAGATAATCTTCCTTCTTACCTTGATTCTTCACTTCTCTTGCTAACCCACTTGAAATCAACAATCTACCCCCCCCCCCCCCCCCCCCCCAGTTCTTCTAGATTGCTCTTCTTCCTCTTCTCCAAGTTTCTCTCTTGTTTTCTCTCTCTACCTCTCTCTTGTTTTGTGACAAATGAGAAAACATAATGAAATAACACTACAATATTATCTTAAATATTAATGGGTTAGGTTAACTCACCTTAATAGGCTTAGTCAATTCTCATGACACTAAAAATAACACTATACTTTTAATAAGCTAACACCCCCCTCTAAATTACTTATACACCAATATTTTTAAATTCTGAATTTCTAACATATTACAAATATGCCACTCGCCTCCAAATTACTAAAATACCCTTCAACTCCCAAAATTCAATAAATCACCAAAATAAACAATTAAGCACACATAAAATAATTAAATAAATAAAATACGAAAAATCGGGTTGTTACAACAATGCAATAAAGAAAGAAATTACGGGGTTTAGAGAAGAGTTTCGAAAATTTGTATTGTATTTTGAAAGTCATGTAAAAAACGTGAGTATCCTAAACAATATTTATAGGCAAAAACATCAAGTAAAAAATATGAGTAATATTTGACACATGTTAAACTTTAAACTGAATAAAAATATGATGCAATATTCAACACATGTTAGATTCTAATTAGCTTAGAGAATAAAAAGTGCCGATATGTTGCGTACATGTCATTGCCACTGTGTAATTTAGAATTCGACTTATAAAGGCCTACGTCGACGACTTACCTAAATCTGATTGGTTAAAAATTAAAACAAAGGTTATATGGTTTGATTTGATTGGTTTAAAAATGAAAGAGTGATGGTGATAATTCTATATGAGTATATAAAATAAAAAAACTATTATTACAATTAACTCAATTTACATTACATACCATATTTGTAAAAAATAATGTTACATATATTATTTTTCAAAAAAAAAATGTTGTATACCGCATATGCACATAACCGATTTTTTCTTTCTTTTATGCATTATAATTTTTTTTAGAAAACAATAAAAAACACCTTATAATAGGTTAACAGGAACAGAGAAAGATTCAGATAAGAATAGTATCATGTATGTTAAGGGTTAGTTTTTCAAGATACCCTTAACCAAGCAGATTATAGTGTACCTTAGTCAGTGGTACCAAGTTTTACCCAGGTTCAGGTACAATTATATGTACATCAGGGCGTGTCCCAGTTGTTCACGTCAGAGTGACACTGCAGATGTACGCAATAGTTTAGGACAGGACGTACCTTAGTTAGTGGTACAAGGCTAGTATCAGGAATTATACAAGTTATATATATATATATATGTTTAGGAAATTATCAGGAATATCAGGATAATATATTATATCAGGAAAACTTAATTAATAATTAATCAGGATAAACTTTGTGTCTTCTGGGTTCTCGCAGTTAGAAAGCGCAGGGGGTTCCAGTACTGCTGGAATGGGAGGAACTTTCCGCGAGGATAACCACACATAACTTTTAGTGTGTCTTCTGGGTTCTCGCAGTTAGAGAGCGCAGGGGGTTCCAGTACATCTGGAATGGGAGGAACTTTCCTGTGAGGATAACCACACACACAGGCAAGAGGAGTCCGGTGATTAGCCTACTATAGGAATTTTCACCGGTTATCAGGGGAATGTGCTCTGGGGTTACTCCACTCGGGGGCATTCTGTAAAATCAACTCAGATAATAATGTTTGTTACACGCTAACATCTAACATAATAATATCAGGAAAATACTTTATTATGTTATCAGGCAGTTATCACGTATCAGGTATCAGGTTTTCAAGCAATGATCCTAAGTTCCCCTCGATCACTAGATTAGCAGGACGTAGTTCAGATTTCGTGACTACACAGTTTAGCAGGAACAGGCAGGTTTAACCTTATATGGGTTGAGTTAGAGCTCGGCGATCATAGGTTTTCCCCAAGATTGCCGACAGTAGTGCATGGCGACCCTAGGTTTCCCCATGGTTGCCAACAGTAGGTTGGGTGGAGCTCACTGAGACATTATGTCTCATCCCAATCCTTCTGGTGCAGGTTTACAGGTAAGCAAGCGGTTCGTGATGAAGTTCTTCAGGGAGACGCTGGATGGAGTGCAGTTGCTTGTCATGTACCAGCTCAGGAGTTTGCCAGGCATATGTATAAGTATTTGTAATGGTATTTGGATAATTGTATAAACGAGCCAATTTGTACTCATTCAGTTGTATTATTATTATTATTGAAAATTTTAATGTATCCAGTATCAGTATAATGTGCATGCTAATATTCTAGATAAAATTAGTATGGGTGTTACAATTGGTATCAGAGCAGGTCGATTCAGACTGTGCCATAGGTCATTAAAGATTCAATGAATGTAGTGGGATCATTGGGTTCCAGATATTGTTCTAAAGGTCACATCTAGTTGAGCCTGATCAACTCAATCTAGTATATGACAGTTAGGAGAAATGTCTGAGAGCTGAATGTGGCCATGGAGGAATGAAGTGTATGAAGAGTGGAGGTTAAGGCGTCAGATTTTAAGACGGAACTGGCAAAGAAGTATTCAATGCCGAAGGATGGTCATCTAGCAGTAAAGTAACTAAGCCTGTTAATGGCAAAGTTTCAGGAATATAAGAGATATTTAAGGGTATTTAAGAGCAAGGTGAAGTACCTTAACCCAGTTGGACGCGTGGTTGAGCGATGTCTTCTTCGAGGAGACGTGGAGAGTAAAGAATTATGGAATATTCTAAGGAATGATTCGGAACCTTAACGGGAACCGTAGCTTGAAAATGTTAAAGTGAAGTGTAGACTAAAGTAACAATTCTGGGTACAGAGTTAAAGAATTGCAGTACCAGACCCAGAAGTTCGGAATGAGGAATTATCAGTTAATTATTGGAAGCTCTAGATTTTCGGCAAGGATAAAGTGTGTAAGAATCATAGGACTTGCACACTTGGACCGGACGAGGTTTTAATATCCAAACAGTTAAGAGGCTTAATTATGGATTAAGCGTATTATTTGGACGGATTAAGTTTAACCCCATCAGATCAGCCGCATCTCCAGAACCTTGAGTGCCAGAATTGTGAATTAAGAAGATTGGAAAATAAGCTAAGCTCAACGGGAGATTTTGCACAAAGAAAAATGGACCAGACTATCTTCTTTAGCATGAGTTAATAAGATGTTTTTGGTATGAGAAACGCAAGCTTAGCGACAAGTGAAAGAGACCCCTAGAAAGGGTATGAGATTGAGATATATATTTCTAGAATTAGAGAACTAATGGATGAAGAAAGCAAGTTTAACATAACACCTGGTTATAGTAGACCGATATTTTAAGGATTAATCGGAATTTTTAGCTGAGACTTATTTGGAGGCCTAAGTATCACGAAGATCGTCGCTAGTACACAAGTTAAAGTTGTGGATAATGTTAAGGAGTTTTATGTTTCAATTGATGGGCTTCCTTGCGTAAATCATTTGGAAAACTGAAAGAGGTCACCTTAGGTTGGTAAGCTGCCGAAAGTGATAGAAAGTACCAATCTTGGATTGCTCAAGCCATTAGAGGAAGACATGGTCGAGAAGACCTATGGAGGATTATTCAGATAATGAGATCAGGTTTTGAATTATGAATGAGAATGAGGCCCGAGCCATCAGTGGGTTTATTATACGAAGGACGTGAATCTCTAGGAGTATTCAGGAAATTATTTTGTGATAGAAAGTGTGATGTTTACGCCTAAAGGAAACCATAAGGCAAGGGATGACCTGTCAGTAAGGTAAGTAGAACTTTGAAGCGATTTTCAGTATAAAGATAAATCTTGTTATCAGTGTGAAGGGCTTCGAAGAAGGAATACAACAATTGGGTAAACAGGTAGTCCAAGCCACAAGTGAAGCAACGAGCCGTAAGATGGTTCTTCTATGGTAACTGCAAAGTTATAAATGAGTTTGGCCAGGAGATTTAATTTGGTAATAGCGGCGTATTGCCCCTATTCGAAAGCGAGTTATTAGAATTAGAGTTGCGCAGCGGAGGAGTAACCCAGGAATGAGTTATCAAACAATTCTAAGCTGGAGCTTAGGGAATAAAAAGGCTTGTGACGTCCTTGCAGGATAAATCGCAAGAAAGATACTGAAAGTTCAGTTCTTGCAACACAGAATAGCAGTAAGCCGTGACGACTTGAACCTATCATAAGTTCTAACAGGAAATTTTAAAGGTAGTTGAGGGATACTTCAAACCTCGAAAACTCAGGAGAAATGGAATTGAAGTAATTTAAGAGTATGTGGTAAGAACATGGAAGATGATTTCCTACCACGTTAAGTCTCAAGTAATTGAAGTCTCCGCTGATAAGATAATCTAGCTATTTTAGCTCAGTAACTCCAAGTGGACTTGAAGAGTAAGTTTTAACAAAAGAGAATTATGCATGAGGTAACATCAGTAAAGGTTGCACTTGCGAGAGGATATTTTTGAATTTGAAGCATTGATCAGAAACGACAATGCAGTGGTATATGAATATAATCCACCTTGTACCCCGTTATGATAACATGTTGCATGTATCAGGTTATGTTTAGTATTGTGTATACTTATCAGGCAGTGTTTATACTACTCAAATAGTAGCGTAACAGATTTTCAGTTATGTGACATGTATTAGTAACCATGGTACGCAGTCAGGAATGTTTAAGTAGGAAGGTATTAACCAGGACCGGTTTGTTGATATTAAACATATCTTAGCTGAGGAGTTCGGAAATTCTTGAACTTAATGTTCACCGACAGAGGAAGAAGAACATTCTATGCAGGTCAAAAGTCACTCGTAGTCTACAGTGAGGGGCTATGCAAGTTAAGGTTATGAATAAAGGATTAAGAAATTAAGTATGCTATTTTGGTAGCGATCAGAGTAGAGCTTTCTTTTTGAAAATGAGGAGTGTCCTTGAACGACATATGTTAAGTTGTAGACAGGATTACGAGGCCAGTTCTACTCACCCTGATATGATTAAGAAGTATCTTAAAGGATGCAAATTGTCAGAATCCTAGTAAGGAGGGAAATTCCTAAGTCATTTGGACACGCGTTATCGTCGACTAGTTAAAGCGGGACATGAGTAGCCTATAAGATTTCTCGAGCCCTTAAGGATTCCCGTGATGGGAATGGAAGCAATGTTTATGGTTGTGATAAGTGTTACACCAAGGTGTCAAAAAGAAAAGAGACAGGTACTAGAGGTAATGCTTTCTCCTTATATTTGTATAATGGAGGTAGTTGCATTAATCTTTACTTCCGATGAAAATACTCAATATCAGATGTTTCAGGGTAAGGATGATTCTATATGAAGAATGGTATAATTATGATATAATTATATATGTAGGACGTCGTTATACGAGGCAAAGGACAAGGATAAGAATTCAATGGAATTATTTGAGGAAAATAAGATTGACCGATGTCGTCAGGGTACGACCTTATGGACAATGAGGAAAACTTATGGTTTCAGTAAGAGTATCCAATGCTTAATAACCTTAAGATGGATTCACACGAAGTGTGTGAACAAAAGGCATAGTCAAGTGAGTCGGGTATTGGTTCAGATAACCGTATGCCCTTTTGTGCAATATGCATTAGGCCTTACAGTTAAAGGAGAAATTGTCAAATATTTTGACTTAGAGAGTTGGAAACCATGGCTAAGGAATAGTTTTAACCAGTCTGGTTTAATCGAGGTACATGAATAATCTTCATGTTAGACCCTAGAGTAGCCATGGAATCCCGTTAATCAAGTTGAATGAAAGAATCAGCTAGTAGAGAGTATCTAGAGTAGCTAAGGCAGAGGTAAAAAGGATTTGTTCATTCATGATCTCAGGAGGATTCTAAATTTCGATGATGAAATTTCTTTAAGGGGGGTAGAGTGTAATATCCCGCTTAAACGTAACATTTATCAGTATCAGAGGAATTACGAGCGAGTAGGGGCAAAATTGTAATTATGAGATTGAAGGGCTTTATATAGGGGAAAGATGAGATTTTCTTCATTTCCTCATTTTCCTTCTCTCTCTAGAATTCATATTTCCCTCTCCCTCTCTCTCTAGAAATCGGCCCTCACCCCAGCATGCTTCAATCCATTAAATTTCTTTTCCAGAATTCTTGGTATTTCAAGCAAGCAAGCTGCTGGGAAAGATTGAAGCAAGAGGAACTAAGGAAACCAAGTCAAGAGGAGGAATTCCAAAGCTAGGGTTTTGGTAAAAGGAAGATTGGCATGACCTGCAAGTATCAGGTGAGTTCCGTAGTTCAGCTTATCCCTTTTGGGTCATATTGTGTGAGAATCACAACTTAATTCCTAAGGCTTAAGGAAAAAGGATAATTTTTCCCCTTTTGATACATATGCTTAATTCATGCTTAATCCTTGAACCCAGTACGTTTTTATAGTTTAAAACGAATCGCTGGCATGTTTCAAAGATCACTTGGCAGTTGGGTACCAAGATTTTGAGGTTAAAACACAAGTTTCAGGATTCTGAGTTCTGCTACGATCGCAGAGCGACCAGGACTTTGCTCTGCGAAGCTTCAGACGCAGACGCAGAACGAAGCTTCAGACTCATAAGTACTATTCAGACTCAGACTCACCCTTCAGACGCACCCTTTAGACTCAGACGCACTCTTCAGACTCTGAAGGTTCAGACGCAGGTAATCGCAAAGCGAAGTCCAGGGTCGCAAAGCGAAGTTGTCCAGAATGGAATTTTATTAACAAACAGTAGTATCAAGCCTATGATCTTTGAGATGCCTTGGAACAGAGTTGCTTATGAACCTTCAAGGATTAACCTAGGATAAACATATGTATCATATAGAGTGATGGGTAGTTTTCCCACATGATTTCAGGAAGAGGATCAGGAATTATTACAGATGGGATAGTAAGCCCATAGATATGACATATGGTAATGATATGTCTAGAACCTATAATAGGTTAACAGGAATAGAGAAAGATTCAGATAAGAATAGTATCAGGTATGTTAAGGGTTAGTTTTTCAGGATACCCTTAACCAGGCATATTATAGTGTACCTTAGTAAGTGGTACCAAGTTTTACCCAGGTTCAGGTACATTTATATGTACATCAGGGCGTGTCCCAGTTGTTCACATCAGAGTGACACTGCGGATGTACGCAACAGTTCAGGACAGGACGTACCTTAGTTAGTGGTACAAGGCTAGTATCAGGAATTATACAGGTTATATGTGTGTGTGTGTGTGTGTGTGTATATATCAGGAATATCAGGATAATATATTATATCAGGAAAACTTAATTAATAATTAATCAGGATAAACTTTGTGTCTTCTGGGTTCTCGCAGTTAGAGAGCGCAGGGGGTTCCAGTACTGCTGGAATGGGAGGAACTTTCCGCGGATAACCACACATAACTTTTAGTGTGTCTTCTGGGTTCTCGCAGTTAGAGAGCGCAGGGGGTTCCAGTACATCTGGAATGGGAGGAACTTTCCGTGAGGATAACAACACACATAGGCAAGAGGAGTCTGGTGATTAGCCTACTATAGGAATTTTCACCGGTTATCAGGGGAATGTGCTCCGGGGTTACTCCACTCGGGGGCATTCCATAAAATCAACTCAGATAATAATGTTTGTTACACGCTAACATCTAACATAATAATATCAGGAAAATACTTTATTATGTTATCAGGCAGTTATCAGGTATCAGGTATCAGGTTTCAGGCAGTGATCCTAGGTTCCCCTCGATCACTAGATTAGCAAGACGTAGTTCAGATTTCGTGACTACACAATTTAGCAGGAACAGGCAGGTTTAACCTTATATTGGTTGAGTTAGAGCTCGGCGATCATAGGTTTTCCCCAAGATTGCCGACAGTAGTGCATGGCAACCCTAGGTTTCCCCGTGGTTGCCAACAGTAGGTTGGGTGGAGCTCACTGAGACATTATGTCTCATCCCAATCCTTCTGGTGCAGGTTTACAGGTAAGCAAGCGGTTCATGATGAAGTTCTTCAGGGAGACGCTGGATGGAGTGCAGTTGCTCGTCATGTACCAACTCAGGAGTTTGTCAGGCATATGTATAAGTATTTGTAATGGTATTTGGATAATTGTATAAACGAGCCAATTTGTACTCATTCAGTTGTATTATTATTATTGAAAATTTTAATGTATCCAGTATTAGTATAATGCGCATGCTAATATTCTAGATAAAATTAGTATGAGTGTTACATTTTCTGTAACACCAAAAACAGACGTCATTTTTTCTTTGTTTTGATGTAGTTGAATTATATACAATTGCACCATAAATTGTTTTAATGTATATATAATGACCAAATAAAAAACATTCGAATATTAAAATTGTTTTAATGCATACATTATGACCAAATAAAAAAATATCTTAAAAAAATATAAATATGCATTATAATTTTTTTAGAAAACATTAAAAAAAACACCTTACAAAAACGTCACTTTTTCTTTCTTTTGAGGTAGATGAATTATAAACAATTGAACCATAAATTGTTTTAATGCATACATAAAGACCAAATAAAAAACCTTGGAATGTTAAAATTGTTTTAATGCATACATCATGACCAAATAAAAAAAAATATCTTTAAAAAATAATAGCAATAAATGCTAATTGCATGAGAATGCTTTGTTTAGTCTATAGTACCATGTGTCATAAACATGTTTTGGAATACATTTGAGGAAAGCCTCAAATGTATAGTATATAGATTTCTACAAGGAACTTGAAATAGTGGTTGGAGAGAAGTTAAGTATCTTCTAAAACCAATATCATTCACTACTGAAAGTGGAAATTCATGCAAAATCATTGCATGTGTAAGCTCTTTTCTAGTATTTTCAACATCATAAATCCCAGTACCCAACTCTTGTTTACCTTGCGCAGTTTTAGCAGTAAGAATTTTCCTTTCTGTTTTATTCAAAAGCTTCTTGTTAGGACAAATGAGTAAATGTCCATGTAAGTGTAATGTCCCATAATTTGATGATCCAAGAAGCAACTTACTGCAATAGTTACATTTAGTCTTATCTCTTACATTTAGTCTGATAGAGATAGGAACGTATCTTCCGATACAATCAGATTGTAACTCTTGAGCGTTATATAAAGGGAAACTTTGAAATTTTGGGGGGATTGTAAGCAAATGGAGAGGCGCATAGAGCAACTTTTAAGAGCAAAAGAAACTCCAAGAGAACGAAGGCCTAAAAAAGGAGCTGATTAGCCCATTAACATTAGAGACATAATGATTCCGCACACAAGTGATATAATCACGTTATAGAACTTCCTTAATTCCAATCCTTGTTTGATTTTTCAGTGATTATACCTTTTTTGTTTTTTTTCATCTATTACTCAAATTTTATGTGGAATTAATTAAAATGATGCACTAGTATGTGCTTCATGCGTTAAATTGCAGAATGTGGTCCTCGCTGTGCATATTACAGGAAGCCATGCTTGTTCTTCTGTCAACAATGTTGCGGCAAATGCTTATGTGCCTCATGGGACCTATTAAACTGGAAGACCAAAAGAGGAGGACCCCAATGTCCTTGAAAGTTGAAACTTTCACAAGTTTTGCCACCACCAAATTTTCCTTCTACTATATAACCACAACATTCAATAGTCATTATTTAATTATGTTTGTCTCTTTGTTTTTAGTTTTAGTTTGGGTTAAATAATATTTACGAGTTTTGATTTTATTCTTTATAAAAAAACAAAGTTTTAGATTTTCCTTTGCCATTTATAAATTATTTCATTTTAAACTTTAAGCTCATCTAACTAGTTCATCTGACTACACAAATAAGATGATACGGTGTGTTGACTCTATATAATAAATGATATGGCATGCTGATTCAATCTTTTTTAATTTGGTGGCATTTTTAACTCAATTTTTTAAAAGAATAATTAAACATAATAAATAAATAAAAATTTAAATTTTTTTATCTTCCCATTCATCACAAAATTCATCACCAAATTCATCATCAATCTTATTAAAACTCATTCCTCTTTCATCTTCCTCAACTTCATCTTTCTCTTCACATTCATAACTTCATCATCAAGGTTAAGATTTATCAACAGGGTTAAGATTTATCAAAGATGGGCAAGGATGAAGAATAAAATGAGGATCAAGGTTAAGATCATAATTCTGAATTTTCACTTTGAAGAATGAGTTTCTGGTATTTTATGAATTTGAAATTATGCTTCAAAGTTGTGATATAGCAACACCTCAACACCCATATCGATTTATTAAACAAGCTCAAGAGAAACGAATATTAGCTTTCACTAGTATATTATAATCCACTCATAATATGTTTGCATCACAACCTAGATCTAAGCACTAAAACCTTCTTCTTTTTCTTCAATTTAGGAATTAGGATTTTCTATTTTACAAGCTCATCAAGATAGAGATATATATAGATTGGAGATGAGGGAGAAGATTAGGGATTCTGAGGAAAAAAAATGGAAATGAAATAAATTGAAGAATGGAATAGGGAATCTGGAAAATTGAAAGGGAGTTTTGAGAGAAAAGCACTCAAGAGGGAGAAATTGAATGTAATTGTTCATTTTTAATATTTTGTTTTTTCAAAATTAATGTTTATTAATAAAAAAAGGTAGGTGGAAAAAAATGAAAAAGAAATAAAAAGGCCAAGTCAGCACGCCTCCTGATTAATCACTACACAGTCAGCACGCCACGTAGGGTGGGAATAGACCAGACCATTCATTAGGGGCCTATGGCTCGGCCAACTTAAAGTCCGACTCAGCCTAACTCGTTATTAAATAGGTTAGGCTCAAGTTTTTTTAAAAAGCTTGTTAATTTAAATGGATCAGGCTAATACTTATATAAAAGCCTAGTAGGCCTATCAGACGGACCCATATATGTGTAATTATATATACTACGTTATATTAATAAATTTTTTGGTCCTTCAAAATTTCAATACCATAATTTATTTTTTTATTTTTTATTTTTTTCTGCAATTTGAGATTTTCAATAAGTTATAAAACTCTTGTTATTACTCTCTTATTTCAATTCTAACGAATACATATCCTTTTGGGTATTATCCTCTTAATCTCTTCATGTTATCATTCTCATCTTATTCCAAATTACAAAGAAACCTATTAGCAACAAAAATAAATGCCAATAGATCAAATCCATGCAATACACGCTTATATGTCTATATAAAATGGATGTACAAGCTCTACAAAATTTTATTGGATATACATGCAATATGTGCTTATAAAGGTGGGAAAAATGGATGTGCATGCTTTACAAAATTCTATTGACCTATTAGGCTTTGAAGAAATATATGCTTATTAGTCTTATTTATAAATAGGTCAAATATCATTTAAAATTTAGTACAAATCAGGCTTTTAGACAGGCTAATAGGCTAGGCCGGGCTTTTAAAAAGGTCGTGACAGGCTTAAAATAGTCTGACAGGCTAATAGGCCAGGTTTAAACTTTAATTTTTTTCAACTAGGTCTGACCTATTTAAGCAAAGCCGGGCTCGATCCAGCCTATTCCCAGCCCTAAGCCACGTAAGCTTACTTGCATAGTCAGATGTAACTAGGGTTTAAAATCAAAACATTTTGAAGTGGCAAGGGAGAATCTAAAACTTTTATTTTTACAGAGGACAAAATCAAAACTCGCCCAAATGACAAGGGAGATAAATATTATTTAACCGTTTTTACTTCCTCAAGGAATAAGAAGAAAAATTTCTACTTCAAACTCAGAAATAATTATACAAATCACAAGAACGCGATACACACTTGACTAAAACGGACTACAAATTAGTCGTCACAAGACATCAATGACTATATGGACTTGAGTATTCAGCAAGTAATATCAGTGTTTTTCATTTGATCAGGTGTAGATTGTAGATACAACTCTGTAAACACAGTTTCATGCACTCTAAGCTATAAATAACAACATCAAATCACAATAAAGCTAATATATAAACAAAGTAGAAAAAAACACTATGCAAAGCTATGTACCCGAATGGACACAGAACAAAAAACAACCCAAAATAAGAGAGGAGTTCATTATTTATTAAGAACATACAAATCCTTTCAAATTTAATTTCCCATCACTACAGATTGTGGTTAGTGAACTCCTATACACACGTTCACCGAAGAGTTGGAATTTCATAGTCCGTCAAACTTCTAAACTTCTATTTACAAGCACTTCATTTTAGCGATGTTGTTCAACCTGCAAGCAAGATAAACAAATATTATTACTACCAGGTGTATGACCAAAATGATTTCATGCTTTGTATAAATACAATGGTAAAATAACGAAGGTTTGAAGTGTTTCTTTGGCATTAGCAGGCTGTGCTTTATTATCTATGTCAGTTTCAATAGTAGCACGATTGCTGATGACTAAACAATGATTATCCATTGTTCATTCCCAGAGTCATAAATCAAGCCTTATACCTTTTATTGTCAAAGATTAAGATAATATAAATGTCAACATAGCAGAACTGAGACAATGGATGGATATTCTCTCTTTCTCTCAAGGTTGGACAGGAAAAAGGGTAGTGGTTTCTTACTTTGTTCTCCATTTTGAAGGAAGTTCTCATTAGTAGTACCCAGGTAGGGACACCTTGGATAGCTCTCCATTATATCTGATAAGAAAGAGACCAATCTGTTAGTGCTAATGTACTTTACAGTTTGATGTACAAAATTAAAAAGCCTGGTTGAAAGATCATACATGAAGCATAAATTGATTAACAATTTACTTATCATCATCACTCATCAGGAAACACATTCATGAAAGAAGAAAAGCAAGCAACCACACCAAAACAGATGCAGCGATGACTAGTTATGAATTGGAAAGAAAACATACCAGAACTCTGAGAAAAATCAGCTGTCAGATCTGAAAGGCTGAGGTTTCTAGAAATCTGCCCCAAAACTCCAAAGGATGAAATATCTGGGTCCAGGAGTGCTCCATTCATAGAATGAGAGTTTGAGTCGACACTATTGAACGATGTAACTGCTGCATCACCAATAGTTGGGCATGCTTCCAAGACAGTGCCATCAGGACCAAAAATATAAGGGGGGCTACCTGAATATCCAGGTTCTGATTTTATCATCCCCCCATTAATTCCTTGAATCAAACCCAAGCTTGAGTTTTGAGATGAAAGCATGCTTGGTGGGCTGCTAATCCTATTGGAACGAGCAGACATCTGAGCCAAATCGCGTACCCTGGTGTTCAGCGACGACCCACCATTATTAAACACATCATGCAGGGTGGAATCAAGACCATGTCGCATATTTTCTGGCTTCACGGCTGCACTGGCTTGCTCAGCAGCATAGCAAGATGGATTCTGGGGTACTGTTAAGAAAAGAAACAAGTGTTGGAAAATTTAAAAAGTAATTCATGTCAGATGTGATACAGGCTTGTAGTAAAAAAACAAGAAACTGGATTGCAGACAGTTTAACTATACAACCACTTTCCAGCTTATCATTATCTCTCTGCAAGAGTACATGTTGTATTTTGAGAATGACAACACTTATCAACGTCAAAAGAAAAATTATAGTAGTCTCCATGGTATTCTTAAATAGTCTGTCTACTCTTATGAAGAAAGACACCGATTTTGCAGCTCAAAGAGGAAGAAAAAATAGAATTCCACCCATTTTACTTTCTAAACAATTGCACCATAGTGTAGTGAACGGGGAATCTTTACAAAAATATCAAATAGTTATAATAAAATGCAAAGGAGTCGGAAATCAACCAATCCCACCACACTCTTCAAAATAGGCATTTTCAGCTAGCTATATAAAATTTCATGAGACAAGATAAACTGCAGTGTATAACCAAGAGGGGGAGCCTTGGCGCAACGGTAAAGTTGTTGTCACGTGAAAAAAATGCAGTATGTGTCTATGTTTACGGAAAAAAAAAATAAAGGTTTGGATAAAGTGAAATTACAAATGGTCTCCCGTGAAAAGGAATAAAATAATGAAACAGTAAAGGTCTAATTTTACGGCTTTTTAATTAATATTATAGGGGATTTAGGCCCAAGTTTGTGTTTTCCCAGAACCGCACACTAGTTATCGTCTTCATTGCAACTCGCCGAAAGCGCATGGAAGCGCCGATCTTACATGATGTCACGATTTTGCGTGGCAATCCTGGCCTCGCCCACCAAATTCCGATTCTGGCCGTACACGAGCACGCCAAGGGGTGGCAAGATCGCAGAAGCGTACGATCTTACGTTTTGGCTCGCGATCTTGACTACCATGGGTAAGACCCAACTAACTTTTTCCAATTATATGCAATGTGCTAGGGAACGGTAGGGGAGGGTCGGCTAAGTGTATTAGAAGCGAAATCTAAAACCTAATAGAGCGAGACAAGGAACCTGATATGCTCATTGAGATAACTTTACTGCAAAACAAAAATAATAAATGTTTACTTGAAAGGGATGAAAACAATGTCCATGAAACTAATATTGACTTACATGGAGGAATATGTGAACCATTAGAGTTAGGTAGTGAAGCAACTGCAGTTGATTGTAGCTGACTTAACTCAGCTTGTTCCTTCAGCAACCTGTTGAACTCTGTTATTTGCTCCTTCAGCAGCAACCTCAGATAATAGGCCTTGAAAAATTCTTGATTTTCTTCTTCGAGCTTTTGCCAAACTGAAACACATTAATACACACATACATGTTAGAAAGAGAAATATAAATCATGTCTGACAACTTATTAGAAGTTTTAGGAGCTTAGATAAAGATAGAAGAGAAATAATAAAGACTTGCAATATTAAATTAATAGTAGTTATGGTTTGATCTGACTGATGATTATTTGAAAAAAAACGACTGAGCACTAACCCTTATACATACTAATACAAATATATAGGGAAGCAAATCATGATAATTATAAGAAATTACGGAAACTAATTATATGAGATAATAATAGATATTCTAAGATAAGAAACTAATTTTATGAGATAATCTAATATACTTTGAGATAATATCATGATATCATAAAATACCTTCACATCTTCTAAACGTTGACTTTAATATCTAATTTCAAGCACTAGAGACTTTCAACAACTAAAAATCATAACCAAACCTTAATCCAGATAAGAACATATTTACAAGGGAAGTTTGAAAGCTAGAACATGACTTCTTTTAGGGTTACCATAATATTGGTACGAAGTTTCCACTGCCGCTTAGCAGTGACTAATCTCCATCCGGGAACCGGTGGGGCCCACAAGGTGGGTTCTCCCCTCCCAACCGGATTTTTTCCTTACGCATGAGCCATGAATCGAACCCCTGACCACATGCTTAAGGGGCCCAAGTCCCTTACTACTTGGACCAATCCATCGTTGGTAGCTAGAACATGACTTTAGGAGGTACAACAGCTGTGTTGGCTCTTATATTACTGCCATGGCAAAATTACAGAGCTTCAGCATCAGCTATCAACAAGTATGACATGTAGTTTATATATTGTTTATTATTTAACACTGCCATTAGTCTGATGTAAGACTCATACTTTACAAATTTGGCTTCAACACTACCATTTTGGACATCCTTCTTGACGAAATATGTTGGAACTCACTTGAGGGTCATAATGTTGAAAATGAAGTGTGAATCATGAATTTTTCCACATTGTTTGGAATGAGTTAAAGTGATGAAATGTAAATGGGAACCACCTATATAGTCATTTTCCTTGAAATAATTGTAAAATAAATGTAAATGAGTTAAAAGTGATTCAATTTGTGTTGGCACTAAGTTCAAGGAACAGTAAGTAAAATAATTGTAAAATACAATTACGAGTACTCAAAGTGTTTGCAAAATTTTCAACATAAATTCATGCCTCGGATAAGCACAACATGGACACAGCTATTATTTTGAAATGTATGTTCTTCCTTGTATTTTAGTAAAGAATCTATATTATTAAGTGCTAGCCATGTTGCAAACCCTCATAGACAGAAGACAAAATATTATACAAAAAAAAAATCAAATAAAAACGACATCTGGAGGGATGATAAGTAATCATTGAATCGAAAACAGAAAAGAAAGAACAGAAAGCGAAAGCAGTGCATAAAACTGCAACTCTTAAAGCGTGTGTCATATCCAATCGCAGCATCAGAGGATTCCATCATAAATACAGGAATATTCACAACGTATGTAAAGGCAAAGAGACCCTCTCGAAGATTCTATCAACTCAAATGAAATTAAAACTTCATTAAGTTGTCAAATGCATAGGGCAGTAAAGCAGGGGGGTAATAAAATAAAATGAGAACAAAAAATACTACTGAAGAAAAATTACTACCAAGTTCAGTAAAACCAGGCTCAATTTTTGCTTGAGCTAGTAGAGTTTCCACAACTTCTTTTGGGTTCATATATAGTTGCAGACATCGTTCGATGAGATTTTGTACCTGGAAAGAGCCAAATAAACACCATGGCAAAAGTCAGATAAAAAAGAGAGTAGAGTGAATCATAAGGAGATATTGTAAAATAATATTAGTATCAATTAACATATTAACCCGATTGAATTTGCAGCAATCTTTCCTAGTTATCCTTTTATGTTGATTCTATTTCCTAACCATTAGGGATTGGCTAGGTTAGCTTCATGTGTGTGTGTGTGTGTGTGCGTATTGTATCCTCCACTCTCTTTGATATATAGATACAAGAAATACAACATTATTCAGTCTTAAGTTGGTATCAAGAGCTAGGTTGCAAAAACCCTAGTTTCTAGGTTTAGCCACCATCAAAGGGGCTCTCCTAATTTCAGTTTTGATGTCAGGTGTATACGAGGACATCGCCTTTTGGCTCAAAAGCAACCAATCAGCCGTGCCTCTAAGTGTCATCACTGGAGGATGTCTCACAAACTCTCATGCATGTCGTTTATGTACCTGTCTCGATCATTATAACAGGTTTTCTCTTCAGCCTGCTTACTTTGGCTCACTTTGGTAATTCTACTGTTTGTCTATCTCTTTATGAATTTTAGACGTTGATGTTTCTGATCACACAGTTGGTAATCCCTCTCATCTCTAATTTGTCATCTCATAAAACACCTCACCACATTACCCATGCTAATGGTTCTTACACAACCAAATCCCTTGATTTTGGGACATCACCATAATTAAAATATCAAAACAGATCTAAATATAGTCTATTTGCAAAAGAATATTATCATAGCATAATTTCAAATATCTCAACAAAGTCATTGAGTATGAATCAAAGTAATGCTAAAGTTTTAAAGCGCCTCGAAGTTCCTAAGGATACTCATACTAAAGGGTTTTAAGAAATTCAAGTTCTCTCCATATTACCTTCATCCTTCCCATAGAAAATCATTGTATATCTATTGCATGTCATTAAGGTTCTTCCTTGAGTATGGATTCAAGAAATGATATCTTGTTTGTTATCCTTTTCCCCATTAAATTAAAATAGAACACAAATAAAGAACAATTTAATAATGTAATGCAGCACCATCTTTACGGAAGAAAATGACATAAAATGTGATTCACCGTAAACGAACATATTCATCTGAATCACACCAAGCCTCAAAGAAACAATCTTTTGCAAAAAAAATTGTATATTCAAGCATTCATTTTCATTTACGAAATCAAAAACTGAAAAGAAAATAAAACAAAAAGTATGTTGAACAGGGTGAGGCCGAATATCAACTTACCAGCTGGATATCTTCTCGGGAAACCCGTCTCACGGATCCACTTGACATGTCTGAAGTTCCCAAATGCATTTGACATAATAAACATAAAGAATAGTTAATTAGAAACAGCTGACTAGTAGTTTCAAGGCATGAAAACTGAAATTAACAAGACAGAAAGAGTTCAATTTTACTCCCTTTTCAGCAAAGTTTAAACCACTACTTAGTCTTCCACGGATGTCAGTATTAACATTTTCATCCTAACAGAAATTTGACATGAATTTACACACTTTTTTTGACCAAACATCAATTTACCCACTTAATCATGAAAAATCACATCAAAATCACCTTTATGCAATTCTAAGGATTCTTAAGGACTCTAGATTTTGTACCAGGTCACCTAAAATGAATCGGCTCATCTCGTCCCGGTTTTCTATGCCTATTGGAAACTTGAGATATGCCAAAATAAAGCTAAACCTGATATATCCAGTCCGCCTAAGTCCTCAACAGTGAAGTAGGTACCTCCAATCTTATCATCCTTCTCCTCTATGGAACCCCTACGCTACCACGTAGTTTCCTCAAATTTAAACCCTATCTTAAAAGCTTAA
Source organism: Medicago ruthenica (assembly GCA_018208015.1). NCBI lineage: Eukaryota > Viridiplantae > Streptophyta > Magnoliopsida > Fabales > Fabaceae > Medicago > Medicago ruthenica. The sequence goes on along the minus strand of CM031371.1, from coordinate 54,758,228 downwards.
TACACATAAACACAAACAAACAAATTTAGCCACAATATGCCATCAATAATTAAGACAGAGAAAGTAAAAATGAAACAGAATACAAAAATCCAGAGAATAAATATAAGATCATTTGATTCATGTAGAGAAAAGGTGAAAATGATGAATTAGACGCACGAACCTGAGAGGAAAAGAAGAGCGAGAGTCGAAGAGAGAGGAAGATTTGTTTGATAATAAAAATAAAGGCGGATGGATGTATGGAGGTGACGGAAATATTGTAAAGAGCTTCCGATCAATATGATCACCTTTTCCAGCAATAATAATTCATATAAAAAAAAACATTTTTATTTAATTAACTAAAAATTCATTTGCGTCAAAAAAAAACTTAAAACTCATTTTCGATTTTATTTTTTTTAAGGAAAAAAAGTTATTTTGGAATTTATTTTTAAGTGGAAAAGTAATTTTGGATTGTTTACCAAAATGATTATTTTTTAATCCAATTTAATGTCTAATACTTTTTTTTTCAAAACTTTGTTCATAATATTGTAGCATTATATTTCACAGTAAAATAAATAAGATGAATAAATGTAAAATACTTTCCTTCAAAAATAAAATGTAAAATATTTAAGGTGAGGCATAGGCTGCCTTTAAAAACTTGTGGGCAATTTACCCAAACCAATAAAAAATAGCGATGTGTACTCAATTACAATAATACATTTATTATTTTATTTTGCATATTTAGCATGTATTTTATTATTTGCATATTCACCCCATTTTAAATTAATAACATTTTACAATTTAAACCATCAAATTAATTATATTTCCCCTTCAATCCAATCACTCTCCAATTTTTTTTCTTTTCAAATCCGTGAATAATGTCATGCATTCTTTGCGAAAATCATTAAAAATTAAAAAGTGGCATCCCTCATAATTGAACCAATGTCCTCTCACTAATATCATATTTCCAAACCACTTGACCAATACATCTTTTATGGAAAAAATTGTTGGGCAAGAAGTCATAGACAAATTCCCCGGCAACAGTTTAATCACTTCGCCTTGTCCCAAAGCTCATGCTTGTTGGGTTGTGGACTGTAGATTTTACCATTTAGGCCTTTAGGCCCCACAAACAAGGGCTTGGACCCTTAGAATCAGGCTGGGCGCTCTCCAAAAGGGCACAAGGCCCACCTGACAGTCATATACAATTTTAGGGAGCCTTCCTAAAGGCACCCCCTGAGGGCGCTCTCAGCAGCTTGAAAGGGCGCCCTAGCCATGGTTTTGGCCCTTTATGATCTGGGCCCAAAACCATGGCCGGATAGGCCCATATTGGGACTATAAATAGCAACTTTGGGATCATTCCCAAAGGAGGGAGGACCAAAAGCAGACTGGGAAAACCCTAGTTTTCTCATATTGTACTCTCAGCCAGTACAGACAAGTTTTGTTGTAAACATCGAAGGTATGAACTTCACAAAGAGGAACACTCAGAAATATAATTTCAAAAGCCCAAATTTGACAAACTTAAGGAAGCTAGGATCTTTGGTAGTTAGTCCGGAGAATTTCCGAGGTCATTATGGGAATTTACTTAGCATCCTCAGGATAGATGTCGAAGAAGGAATCCTTAATACCTTGGTCCAGTTCTACGACCCTCTCTACCACTGCTTCACATTCCCGGATTACCAACTTGTCCCCACTTTGGAAGAATACTCCTACCTGATTGGTTTACCAGTGCCTGACAAGATACCTTTCAACGGCCTTGAACAAACTCCTAAACCTTCAACCAGTGCAGCAGCTCTCCATCTCAAAACCCCTGACATAGCCACCAACCTCACTCCCAAAGCAGGATCCCACGGCCTAACTTCCAATTTCCTCTACCAAAAAGCCTTCACCTTTGCCGAAGCCGCCAGTACCGATGCCTTTGAGTCCATCCTTGCATTACTCATCTATGGCCTCATACTTTTCCTCAACATTGACGATTTCATTGATATTAACACAATCCAAATTTTCCTATCCAGAAACCATGTCCCTACCCTACTTGCAGATACCTACCATTTCATTCACCACAGAACACAAAAGAGAGGCAGAGTTATTATTTGTTGTGCGCCTTTGCTATACAAGTGGTTTACTTCGCATCTACCCCAAACCCACATCTTCAAAACCAATCCAGAAAAAACCTGTTGGCCTCAAAAAATCATGTCCCTCACCCCAGCCGATGTCATTTGGTATCAACCAGCCGGTGACATTGGAGTAATCATTGACAGTTGTGGAGAGTTTCCCAATGTGCCCCTCATCGGTACACGCTGGGGAATTACCTATAGCTCTACCCTTGCTAGACGCCAGTTCGAATTACCTATAGCCCTAACTGGTGAGTTCTACCTCAACCACGAAGACCATACAAATATGAGAATGAAATTCGTACAGGCTTGGCATACTATTCGCAGGCTTGATAGAAACCAGTTGGGAAGAAGGTCGGGCTTTGTACATGGATCTTACACTCGGTGGGTCATCGACAGAGCTTTGAGTCTTGGTTTACCCTACCACCTACCCAGATACCTATCCTCAACCGTTCCACCTCCATCCCTACCCATGCCCTTCGATAACAAAGAGGAGTTCAATGAGTAGTTAATCCAAGTGCAGCTTGAAAGGGACACTTGGAAGAGAAGATACCAGGAGCTTGAACGCGAACACAAAACCTTGAAGGGAAAGTTAGCGCAGAAGGATCATGAGCTTTTCATTCAAAACCAACGGATGATCGAGAAGGATGATTTGCTTCAGCAAAAGAATGCATTGCTCAGCCAGGATTCTAAAAGGAAGAAGAGGTTTAAGGATTCATTCTCCAGCGTACATTCAAATTCCGAGGATCCACCCACTTCAAGAGCTTGAGATGAAGCCTTTAGGATTCTATGTTAGATTTTAGTTTCCAAAGTTTTTTTACTTGTCAAAAAGAGATTTACTTTGTAATGTTCTAATGCTTAAATGAAATGTTCAAACTATGATGTTTACTATTACTTTGACAAGTCCTTCGATAAAAAAATCTTTCTTTTTGCATAAGCATAATCATGCATCATACTGAATTCATAGTTTCCCAAACCGAGTCTCACATTTTGTTTTTCAAATAAAGGTCCATCTGCCCCAGTCCAAGAAAGTGGTCCGACGTCCTCAGCAAAAACCGACCTACACGTACAACACACGGTCAAACATAAGGAGAAAAATGGAACATTTTGAACAAGAAAACCAGGTGCTCTGGGAAGAAATGACATCCATGCGGACCAAGATTGAGGAATTGACAGAGTTGGTGAAGCTACTGGCAGCTACACAAGTTCAGCCATTGTCTCCTCCTCTCTCCGGCTCTCTAGCTCAGTTAACGGCTTCTACTACTCCGGTTCCGACAGGGCACGCCAATGCTCCACAACACACCATGCCCGACGGTTATCCCTGGGGCATGCCCCTCAGCTCTGGTGAAGGATTTGTCCCTATTCCTGCTACACATCAAGCAATTCCAGTTCCTCAACCCGGTGTTACTTTTCCTCAGGCTACTATGGCCTTTTCAGCTCCAGTGATTCATACCACCCCATATGACAATGAACCTATCTTTCACACAGAAAGTGTAGGGGCTCAGGATCGGATGGATGATTTCTATGAAAAGTTTGACGAGATGCAACGTGAAATCAAGGCCCTCTGCGGGAAAGATTTGTTTGGGAAAAACGCCCACTACCTTTGTCTAGTGCCGAATGTCAAGATCCCGCCCAAGTTCAGGTCCCTGAATTTGAGAAGTACAAGGTGATGAGAACCTAATATTCTCACCTTCTACGAGAGTTAATTTAATAATGGAATAAAATGAACCAAATTAATTTGGGTTCTTTTCGTAGGTGATTACACGACTGTCTTGTTTTTGTCATATCTTGAGTTCTGAATGTCCGATTAAGGTGATCTTTAATGCGTTGGAAAGATTAGAAAATTTCCTATATTTCTTATGTTAGACTCAAGATCAGATTCGGCATATTTCTTGGTGTAAAATGCGTATGAAGTGGATGACGTGATTTTGATGAAAAAAAAAAGGGGTAATTTGATTTTAATGTATTTATGAATAATGGAGGAAAATTTTGGTATTAAGGTTAAAGAATGATGGAAATAGACAGAAAATGGTAACCAAACAAATTCCCAATCCAAGGAAGATGTCTAGCTTGGTAGAGGATCGCCACAAGAAACGTGGTTTCTTGATAAGATCAATTAATGGTTCAATCCAGAACCAAGAAGAAGCAAAGCTTCCAAATTCACATAAAGTGATTTTCTTTATCAAAATTCATTTTCCTACATATCATTTTCGTGCTCTATTTATATGAGCCTATTACATGATGATATTGATTGTAAAACTCCTAGAAAATGAAAGGAAATGCAGCCACTAATTGCAATAATGTTTTGGTGGCTGATTAATGAAAATAAAAGGTTACAAATTAACTCTCTAAGGTGGGTGGCTGTATCAATGCATGGAAATGTTACACATTCATTTGCTCCTTTAATCATCATGGCTGAATAGCTTCAAGACGTTACACTTTCATAATTCTTCTCTTACATCAGCCCATTCATCAAAATCACGTCATCCACTTCATACGCATTTTACACCAAGAAATATGCCGAATCTGATCTTGAGTCTAACATAAGAAATATAGGAAATTTTCTAATCTTTCCAACGCATTAAAGATCACCTTAATCGGACATTCAGAACTCAAGATATGACAAAAACAAGACAGTCGTGTAATCACCTACGAAAAGAACCCAAATTAATTTGGTTCATTTTATTCCATTATTAAATTAACTCTCGTAGAAGGTGAGAATATTAGGTTCTCATCACAAGGGGAACACCTGTCCTCAAAGCCACCCGGTAATGTATGCTAGGAAGATGTAAACCCAGACAGATAATCATCAACTACTCATCTACTACTTCCAAGACAGTCTGACTGGTGCCGCCTTGAAATGGCACATGAGTTTGGACAGCACCAGAATCCAAACTTTCAATGACTTGGGAGAAGCCTTTGTTCACCAATACAAATACAACCTGGACATGGCCCCAAACAGAGGCCAACTCCGGGCCATAGCTCAAAAGGATAAGAAGACTTTCAAGGAGTATGCCCAAAGATGGAGGGAGGTTGCTGCTCAGATTAATCCACCTCTGGAGGAGAAAGAAATGACCAAGATTTTCCTAAATACTCTTGGCTCATTCTATTTTGAGCGGATGATTGCAAGTGCTCCTAGCGATTTCATTGAAATGGTGAATATGGGCATGCGCCTAGAGGAAAGAGTCCGGGAAGGACGTTTGATCAAGGAGAGTACTCCCACCAACAGTGTAAAGAAGCTTGGGAACCAATTCCCGAGAAAGAAGGAACAGGAGGTCAGTATGGTCGCTCATGGGAGACCCCAACAAAGATACCCAATCTACCAACACATCGCTGCCATTTCACCATCCACCAATACTACCCAAAATTCCAACTACCAACTACAAATCCCATAGAGGCTTCAACAACATTACCAATAACCTCAACAACCTTACCAACAACCTCAACAACATTATCAACAACCTCATCAACAACCATACTACCAACAACAACAGCCCCGACCTCAAACTCCCCAACAACTCCATCCACAAAACCGTATACCAAGAAACCAGCAATTTGACCCTATTCCCATGAAATACGCAGAGTTGCTCCCAGCTTTGCTTGAGAAGAATTTGGTACAGACAAAGGCACCTCCTTAAGTACCCGAAAGGCTACCTGTTTGGTACCGAGCCGACCTCACATGTGCCTTCCATCAAGGGGCACCAGGCCACGATATTGAACACTGCTATGCTTTAAAGAAAGAGGTGCAGAAGTTGGTCCAAGCCAACATCCTGTCCTTCAGAGACCAGAACCCAAACGTCCAGGTTAACCCTCTACCGAATCATGGACCATCTGTTAACATGGTATAAGCCTGTTTTGAAGCTGGTGTCATTCTTAATGTCCAACATGTTCAGACACCGCTGGTTTCGATACGTGTTAAGATGTGTGAGGTGGATCTATTTACTCACGAGCATGCTGCCTGCAAGACTTGTCCTATAGATCCACGAGGTTGCCAAAAGGTGAGAGATGACATCCAAGGTCTATTGGATCGAATAGAGCTCATTATCACGAATAAGGATGACAATGTGTCTGTCATTACGCCTGAATTCAATATCCCGGAACAATTGGAGGTTACTTTTAATAGTAAGAAACAAGTAGTCACTCCATTAGTAATCTGCCTATCGGGACCAACGCCCTATGCTTTTGAAAAGGCCGTACCTTACAGGTACAATGCTACAATGATGGAAAATGGGCGCGAGGTCCCCATACCTTCCCTGCCTTATGTGGTTAGCATTATCGAGGATAGTAGAGTACTAAGAAACGGGCGTGTCGTCCCTACGGGCCCCCCAAAGAAGGTTAGTGCTCCAGAAGCAAACCAAGGCACATGCTAGTCTGATATGACCGGTGCCAATCCAGATTTTGATGAAGTCTTGAAACTGGTAAAGAAAAGTGAATATAAAGTGATTGATCAGTTGATGCAGACTCCGTCAAAGATATATGTACTGTCATTATTACTGAATTCTGACGCTCATAGAGAAGCCTTGATAAGGGTCTTGGACCAAGCTTTTGTGGATCATGATGTGACGATTAATCAGTTTGGTGGAATAGTGGGTAATATCACTGCATGTAACAATCTGAGTTTCAGTGATGAAAAGCTCCCAGAAAAGGGTAGGAATCACAACCTGACATTACATATATCGGTGAACCGCAAGTCTGATGCACTGTCGATTGTACTTGTGGACACCTGTTCGTCTCTGAATGTGATGGCCAAATCAACTCTTGATCAACTTTCCTACAGGGGTACACCCATAAGGAGAAGCGGAATAATAGTAAAAGCTTTTGATGGTTCGAGGAAGTCGGTGATCGGAGAAGTAGACCTGCCTATAACGATTGGACCACACCTATTTCAGATCACCTTTCAAGTGATGGATATCCAAGCGGCATACAGTTGTTTGTTGGGCCGACCATGGATCCATGAAGCCGGGGCGGTGACATCTAAGCTGCATCAAAAGTTGAAGTTTGTGAAGAACGGGAAACTGATAACCGTGGGCGGAGAAGAGGCCCTGTTGATAAGCCACCTGTCAACTTTCTCTTTTATTGGCGCTGATAATACAGAGGGGGCGTCTCTCCAGGGGCTCACCGTAGAAGGAAAAGAGACAACGAAGGGGTTAAATGGTTAAACTTCTTTAGTACATCTTGTACTAGAGGGGCTTTTGTTGATTTTTTACTATATTTTTCTTAGCCTTTTAAAAAAGAAACAATTTGTCATTAGTTCGTTAAACCCATTAACAAGTTAAACTAAATCATTTAATTTAAGTTTTTTTGTTGTTGTTGAGCAAATGAATAAATTAAGTTGACTAAAAAATATTGATAATTGAAGGTTCGTAGTATAGGGAGATTTCAGACCAAATTCTTGTTCCCGCTTCTATCCACTTCCACTTTCATTTGAATTTCGTAGTTAACCCAACGGTCGTACACTTACACACAGACCCCAGATCTCTCTCTTCCATGGCTCCAACCTTCGTCTTCCCTCGCACTCTCCAACACCTCGAACAAGATTCACCCTCCGAAGACGACGATGACAACAACAACAACAACAACAACCATCTCTCCGTCCAAAACCCTACAAACATCCCCTCCCTCTCCTCTTCCCAACTCGAAGAATTCGTCAAAGGCGTCTCATTCGATCTCTCCGACAGAGAAATCCTCTGCATCCAAGACCAAGACGTATTCGACCGTGTTTACTCTTTGGTTCGTGGTTACTCTTCTTTACATCATTCATGTAAACTCAACCTTGTTGAAAGTCTCCGTTCTAATCTCGCTGTTCTTCTTCCTAATGTTGATTCGCTTTCAAGGGTTTCTAATGAAGATGATGATCATGATCATGTTCTTGTTGTTGACCGTGTTGCTTCTCATCGTAATGCTTTTAAAATTTATACTTTCTTTCTTCTTAATATTGTTCTCGCTGAAGATTCCAACAATGCTCCTAAGGTATGTTTGGTTCGTTACTTTCAATTCAAATTGATTTTTCCTTTAAATCACTTTTTTTATTCAAAATAGCTTTTGTAATTTGTAATATTATAGGTTACAGATTTTACGATAAATTTTAGTTGTTATTAGAGTAAAATAATCCAGACTTTAATCCCTTCTGACATCACTTCAAAGCAGATTTTAGTAAAATCAATTTTGTATACTTTTGGGGGAAGCCAAAATTGATTTTGACATGTTTGGCATTAGAATTGAGTTTGCCTCTGGAATTGATTTTGTAATTTGTAATATTATAGGTTAAAGATTTTACTATGAATTTTAAGATTATAAATTTTAATTGTTATTAGAGTAAAATAATCTAAACTTTAATCGCTTCTGACATTAGTGTATGTTTAGTTTCATTTCTAATGGGGCCAAAATTGATTCTGACATATTTGGTTGCTCTCGATTATAATTGATTTTGCCTCCATAATTGATTCTACTTGAAGCTATAAATTGAAGCTTTTAACTCTAGAATTGATTTTAACACTCAAATTTATTGTTCAATTCACTTTTACTCAGATTCACCCGAACATAAATCACTTTACTGGCTTTTAGCTATAATCAATTTACTCAAAATATTTTTTTCTCACAGCAGAATCAAATATAGTTTAGAATAACTTTTTCAAAAGCATGGTTTCGACATGAATTTTGTATTCTCAGAGCTAATGTGTTTGTCACTAAATTTTGAAGTTGAATTTGGGAGTTCATTCTCTGCCTAGTTTGAAGCATGTTGTATTGCGGTTTCAGATGGTGGCAGCAAGTAGCAGGAAGAAACAACCCATGCATTCGTGGAATTGGGAGCCACAGAGAGCTCGGATACTCAATCTCATTGCAAGCTCATTGGAGATAAACCTTGAATTACTTTTTGGTTCATCTGACCCTGACGAAGGTTACCTGTCTTTCATCACAAAGTGAGTAGTGATATCCTTCTTTCTTAAGTTTGTTATCACTACACAGAACTTTCTGATTTTTCCATCCACTTGTTGTAGAAATGCATTCACCATGTTTGAAAATGCCGCGCTTTTGAAAGATTCCAACTCAAAAGATGCCCTCTGTCGCATAATCGGGGCCTGCTCCACAAAGTACCATTACACGACACAGTCTAGTGTATCCATCATGCATCTTATTCACAAGTATGATTTTGTTGTCGTCCACATGGCCGATGCAGTTGCTGGTGCCGAAAAGAAGTATTCAGATGGAAGCCTTGCAACTTCCATTGTTAGGGAAATTGGAAGGACTAATCCAAAAGATTATGTCAAAGACACTATTGGTGCTGAAAATGTGGGGCGTTTTCTTGTGGAGTTAGCTGACCGTATTCCAAAATTGATATCAACTAACATTGGCATTCTTGTTCCTCACTTTGGTGGAGAGTCTTATAAGATTAGGAATGCTCTTGTAGCCGTGCTGGGGAAGCTAGTATCAAAAGCGTTTAAGGATATTGACGGTGAAGCGAGTACGAAGAACATTCGGTTACGCACTAAACAAGCTATGTTGGAAATTTTACTTGAGAGATGTAGGGATGTTTCTGCTTACACAAGGAGTCGTGTGCTTCAAGTGTGGGGGGAGTTATGTGAGGAACACTCAGTTTCGATTGGTTTGTGGAACGAGGTTGCGGAAGTTGCTGCTGGGAGATTGGAGGACAAGAGTGCAATAGTCAGAAAATCTGCTTTGAATCTGTTGATCATGATGTTGCAGCATAACCCATTTGGTCCACAGCTCCGAGTAGCTTCATTTGAGGCAACTTTGGATCAGTATAGGAAGAAGTTGAGAGAGCTTGAGCCTTCAGAAGGTTCTGACAACGAAAACTCTAACATGGATGGTGAGGTAGATGATTTGAATTTTGAAGCTGTTGAGAAGGAGCGGCAAGAGAGTGTGACTGATACATTCATGTCACAGGAAGAAGATGCAATCCCTATGCAGAATGGTAATGATAGTAGTGTGCCTGATGTTGGGAACTTGGAGCAGACTAGAGCCTTGGTTGCATCGCTTGAGGCTGGTTTGAGATTCTCTAGATGTATAGAGGCCACAATGCCTACGCTTGTCCAATTGATGGCATCATCTTCTGCTACTGATGTTGAAAATACAATTCTCTTGTTGATGAGGAGTAAGCAATTTCAAATTGATGGCTCAGAAGAATGTCTCCGAAAGATGTTGCCCCTGGTAAGTCGTAGTTCTGTCTATTGTCTAACAAGGATATTCAAGGTTTATGTAGTTGTTGCTTCAATGTTTTATTCATGATAAGGTGGAATGGTTCTGTCTGGTTAAGTCAATGGATGTTGTTGTTTCTTAAATATGTTATGTACTGCGTATGTGAATTATCAATTTTTTCTGAAATTTATTCTTTCTTTCTGGCATTTGCTCTCGGTTGTAGGCATTTTCTCAGGATAAATCAATCTTTGAAGCAGTGGAGAATGCTTTCAGTACAATATACATAAGGAAAAACCCAATGGAAACTGCCAAGAACCTTTTGAGTCTTGCAACTGATTCCAACACAGGAGATCTAGCAGCTCTTGAGTTTATAGTTGGCACACTGGTCTCTAAGGGAGATATATCTTCCAGCACAGTATGTTTTCATGCAATGGCTTGTATAATATGCTGTATAAAATAGTTAATTGAATGCCTCTAAATTTTCCTTTAGGACTATATTTTATACCCTAGAATTAGGAATCTGACTGTTTTTAGGCCTGAAAAGATAAATGCACTGAGGTCGCCAATTTTCAAGTATATACTTCTATATTTCATTTCTGGGGATTTTACAATGAAATACAGTAATGAGCCTATATTTTTTTACAAACATGACTGACTAGCAACACTACATCCTAGTTATGTCAAATGCCAAATGTCAATCCATACTGTAAAACAGTTCAGTGGTTCTTTTCTGAGTTAAATAAAATATTTTATAAGATTTAAACATTTGATGTAAACAAGGCTGTATGTTTTCTTTAGTTTTATATCCCAGTTTACAAATTTAAATTTTAAATATGATTTGGAATGAGATTGGATGATACTTTCATGCTTACATATCATTTGGTGATAAATACTGCTCTTAAATAAACATAAAACGTGTACATCGGGAAGTAGGACTCAGATTGTTTATGCTGGCAATGGGCTACAATCTCTAATTTGAATTAGTACGGGTGCTGCCTTTTATTTCCTATATCAAAATAAATTCTTGCTGTCATCATATTGAGTTTGGTTCTCATCATTGGTTTGATTTTCTCAAAATGTCTCCACTATCACAGATATCAGCTTTATGGGATTTCTTTTGCTTCAATGTTGGTGGAACCACCGCAGAGCAAAGCCGCGGTGCTTTATCTGTCCTTTGCATGGTTGAAAAGACATCAACTGGTGTGCTTGGCTCTCATTTACAAGACATCATTGATATTGGGTTTGGTCGTTGGTCTAAAGTTGATCCTTTACTAGCAAGGACAGCTTGCCTTGCTATCGAGAGGCTTTCTGAAGATGACAAGGCAAAATTGTTGGCAAATAATAGTGTTAGAATATTTGGCATTCTCGATAGTTTAATTACAGGCTTTTGGCTTCCAGCAAATATTTGGTATGCAGCTGCTGACAAAGCAATAACAGCCATTTATGCCGTTCACCCTACTCCAGAAATTATAGCAGCTGACATGATAAAGAAATCCCTCAGTTCTGTTTATAAGGATTGTGGTGGCAGTGACACTGACACTAGTAGCAGCATGCCAATCACAGTTCAAGTCGCAAAGCTGAGTAGATGTTTATTTGTTGTAAGTCATACTGCCATGAATCAATTGGTCTATATTGAATCATGTGCCCGTAAAATTCAGAAGCAGAAACTGGCAAAAGAGAGAAAGAACATTGAGAGTCAGAGTACTGACAGCAATTGCACAGCGTCAACTGGTACACAGAAGGTGCAATCAGTGTTTTATACTGCTGTTCTGTCATACTTTATAGCTTTAACTAACAGTTATAAGCAACATATTTTGATCTTTTACTGTCAAATTCTTATAAATTTGGCTTATTAATGTGTTGTAGGATAATGATATAAATGCCGAGTTAGGATTTGCAGCCTCTGAGGATGCTGCACTTGATGCGATGTTTGAAAAAGCAGAAAAGGAAATTGTTTCTGGCGGTTCAAAGGACAAGAATTTGGTTGGTATCTGTGCAACCTTTTTGTCAAAGCTTTGTAGAAATTTTGGACTACTGCGGAAGGTGATTGCTTTGATATCCAATCCTCCTTCATAAAAATGAACTATCTTGCATTTTGTACTGATCTGTTCATGATTTGGTATCTTGTCATCATGCGTATAATGAATGACTGTATATGGAAACCATCACTTACATTTGAAATGGGAAAATTGAATATAATTTCTATTGATAATTATCGTCTCACATACAATTTTAAAAGATCATAGGAAATCAACTTTTTTCATTTTTATCTTTATATATGATGCTTTCACGGCTTTAATTCATGATTTTGTTGTTTGATAAAATAAAATAACTACTTCCATTTCTTCAGTATCCAGAATTACAGGCCTCTGCAATGCTAGCTTTGTGTCGATTGATGGTCATTGATGCAGACTTTTGGTGAGTTTTTGTCAATATTATACCTTTTATCCTAAATTTCTCCCCCTACTTTATCTATGCCTTATAATTAAATGAAGATGTTCTAACTGAATTGTTTTCAGTGATGCAAATCTTCAGCTTCTCTTCACAGTTGTGGAAAATGCACAGTCAGAAATTGTCCGTTCTAATTGCACTATTGCACTAGGAGATTTAGCAGTAAGGTTTCCCAATCTTTTAGAACCATGGACGGAAAAAATGTATGCCCGCCTACAAGATACTTCTATATCTGTTAGGAAGAATGCGGTTCTGGTGCTTTCACATCTCATACTAAATGACATGATGAAGGTAGAGTCGCGTAAATTGTTAATATTCTTTTTATCCCTTTCAATTTTGTAGTGTTTTAGACACTGATGCGTCATTTCTCTATCAGGTGAAAGGGTACATTAATGAAATGGCAGTTAGATTAGAAGACGAAGATGAGAGAATTTCAAATCTGGCTAAGCTGTTTTTTCTTGAACTTTCCAAGAAAGGTTTTTCCTTATAATTTTATCTTGTGTATAAAAGTGTCTGCTATTATTTGCGATATTACATTTTTCAAGGTAGGAAGGTATTTAATAGTCTCCTGGCATTACAACAGGAAACAATCCAATATATAATTTGCTTCCTGACATACTTAGCAAATTATCCAAGCAGAACCTGAGCAATGAGTCTTTCTGCAACATAATGCAATTTTTAATTGCTTCCATCAAGAAGGTATATTTTATCTCACAATGTTGATGTTTTCTATATTTATTCCGATTGTCATACTCATCTAGTTTCTTAAATACTACAGGACAGGCAAATGGAAGCACTTGTGGAAAAGCTATGTAATAGGTTTAGTGGTGTCACAGGTAACATTTTCCCCCCTTTTTTTAAATACAAACAGTTTCACTTTTTGTTTTCTTCCTTATTTTTAACAACTGCTCATAATGATCAATTTTGTCTTGATTTCTCTACAGATGTCAGACAGTGGGAGCATATATCTTATTGTCTCTCTCAGCTATCATTTACTGAAAAGGGGATGAAAAAACTCATAGATTTATTTAAGACCTATGAACATGCCTTGTCAGAGGATTCTGTTATGGATAATTTTAGAAACATATTAAACAAGGTAATGATGTTTTTTGTTGTTCTTAAGTAGTTTATGTGAAAATGGCAAAGGCCTTTTATTTTCTTGTTTAATTTATATTTTAAATTGAAATCAGGCAAAGAAGTTTGCAAAATTGGAACTTAAAACTTACATTGAAGAGTTTGAAGATAAGCTGAATAAGTTCCACATGGAAAAGAAGGAACAGGAAGTTACTGCTCGAAATGCCCAAATCCATCAACAGAAGATTGACAGCAGGGAAGGCTTTAATGTGAATAAAAATTCCGAAGATCACTCGAAGTCTAATACATCTTCAGGTTAGCTTCTTAAACTTTAAAATGTTCCGGTTTTATAGTTTCTGCTTTCTTACTAATGAATCTGTAATATTAGTACATTGCCTGTGATAGCAATCCTTCCCCTGGAATGCATTTTTTATATCTAAAATCTTTATTTTTCAGTTCTACAATTGCTAGTAATATCTTCTCTCCTGTTTATGCTTTTCACTTCTGTTGGTAGTTTGCGTGAATATTATGAATTTATGTTATTTCCAACTGTAAATAGATATATTATATTTGAGGGTAGGTTTGCGGTGTTTTGGTAAATTTTTATCATCTAGCATATGGTATTAATGCTGCTTTTACAAACCAAAGGAAAGCGGTTATCATTTGACCAGAGTACTTGTGATAGAATCTACTGGTACTACGGGCAAAAGGATGATGAAATGGGGTTAGATATAGCCTTCAATCAAGTAGATTCAGAGACTAAGAACGGATACAAGAATGGTAACAGTCGAGATTCACCTTACTACTTACAAGACTGAGTAAATTCCCAACTAGCTAACTAGCTCTCCTTAACTTCCTATCAAAGGATTAATTACAAAGCTAGTTACATTAGTGTCTCAACTCTGTTACGACATCCCCCCATTCAGTTACCCACACCCTCCCATCTCCACCCCCTTGCTATCAACTTGCTATCAGAACAAATAGTCCAAGTTACTTTTGAACATTATTGATCTGTTTTATACCTTCTTTCAGACTTGTGGTATTACACTCACAAGTATACAACAATGCATATATACACTCCTACTTAAAAATGTGTGCAAGTACTGAAAACTGTAATGATTGCTGCACCAAACAAGACATTGGAAACAATTTCTAATGGGACATGTGTCCTACATGATAAATCGTTATTAATGGTGGAATAAAACAAACCATCAAGAATGTATTGACCATAGTAGTCAATAGCGGCGCTATAGCGGCCGCGCGTAGCGTAGCAGTGACGAACCGCTACGCTAATCGTCGTAGCGGTGCAGAATGAGATAGCGGCCACTTCAGCTGCTATTTGATTTTAGTTGAAAATTTCCAAATTGACCCTATTTTTAAAATATTTTGTATGGTTTCCAAATTTCTAAACTGATTTTTGGGCATTTTTAAAACCAAATTGACTTTGTTGTATGGTTTCTCTGTTCTTTTTTTTTCTTCCTCTGTTTTCTTTTGTTTTATGATTTTTTTTTATTTGTTCCTCTATCTTTTTTTTTTTGATGTTTTGATTTATGAATGATGTCTCATGAGATTTGAGTGTTATATTTAATTTTATATTAAAGATTAGTTTTTTTTAGAAATATATATGTTTGTTTATACTTTATACCATTATTCATGTAATTTGTTCAAAAAAATAATCAAATATTGGTGACCGCTATTTGTCATACCGCTATATGCTATCCCGCTATCCCGCTTTTGGGGTCGGCTGCTACGCACCGCTATCCGAGATTGACTACTATGGTATTGACAAATGCCAATCCACTGACAAGTTATCAAAGAGGATGAACACGTAAAGCGTAAATATGCTACATGATTTTGCTGGATAAACAACTGTCTGTTGAGAAAAAAAATATGCTGTTGACGGTTTTATTTGGTCATGCAGTTTCTCACTTTGGATGAACTTGTCGTGAATTTTATGTTATTGTTTCTGCTGATAATCTTGTGTTTTCTGCAGACGAAGCAGATGGTGAAGTAATTGATACAAGCACTGAAGGGAAAAATACTTTGTCTATAAATGGTAAATCAAATTCTAAACCTGTACCTGATGCATCTTCTAGTGCTTTGAGTGAATTGATTGAATCAGATCAAGTGGATATTGAAGTCCAGTCACCCAATGTTAAGACAACAGGTTAGTTGAAACACATCTGTTGTGAATCTGGTAGACTGTATTGTTGTAATTAACATGATGCTGCCAACTATAGGAGCTCAACGGTCCAGGATTAAAACAATCAATGTGAAAGATGAAAAAGGTGATATCTCTATTACCAGAGCATCTTCTAGTGTTTTGAGTGAATCAGATCAAGTGGATATTGAAGTTCAATCACCCATGGTTAAGACAAGAGGTTAGTACGTTAAACACAGCTTTTGTGAATCTGGCTGATTGTATTGCTGTAATTAACATGATGCTGCCAATTATAGGAGCTCAACGGTCCAGAATTAAAAAAACCAATGTGAAAGATGAAAATGGTGATATCTCTATCACCAAGAAAAGAGCTACTCGGTCAAGGAGGTATGCCTCTCTGAATGAAAGATTAAGCGCTTATGTATCTTTGATTTGCAATATTGGATGCTAACTTTCTGATGCATTGGGCATGATTAAATCACAACATGAAAATAATTAACAGCCGATGTGTTGATAAATTTTTGATTCCTGATAAAGTGCAACAGGAAAACAAAACTTCGAAAAATCTTTTGATTTACTATATTAGATGCTAACTTTCTGATCTTGCATCGGGCATGATTAAGTCACAACATGAACATAATTAACAGCCAGATGTCTTTAATAGATTTTTGATTCCTGATAAAGCGTAACAGGAAAACAAAACTTCAAAAAATCCTTATAGTTTAATATCATGTTCGTTTGTTTGCTTATTTGGTTTTTGAACCAAGATAATGTTCTTCTGGATCAAATGTTGCTTGTATGTAGTCATTTAAATTAAATGATGTAAATAGCTAGAGAAGCAGATTCTGGTTTTTTAAGAAAGCTAATGTTCTGAAAGCTAAGTTGATTTGTTATCTTTCATATTTACAATTTATTTTGGGCAATAAACAATTTTGCTATTCAGATATAAAGAAAAGTATGTTGCTGGTATACTTACAAGGCACTGTGTCAAAATACATGTATAATTTTGCAATATAAACCGGAAATTTTAATATGATTCATGCACTTATGAAATGTTCTGAGTGAAATTTTAATATGATTCATGACTGAAATTATTCAATCATTTATTGTTCATATACTTCGTATCCTCATGCAGGTAAATACAGACACCTTTGGATGAAAAGATAGACTAATCAGTTTGATTTGCGGTTTTTATGGTTGTGGTACCTTGGTGGTCCTGCTCTATGGCTGCATTGTCAATGTTTGGACTTCGAATACACCATGTTTAACAGTGTAGCACTTCTTCTCAGAGGTTGTATATATGAAATTTGAGTGACCTATTTTGTATTATATTTTGCCCCATCGGAGATATTAGATTGGATAGACAAACTGTCCAAGAAAAAGAAATGAAAATGTACTTGTAACAAAAAAAAAAATGGTGCTTTGGCAGATCCACCCTGTGTGCTTGTGTTTTCATGTGAGTAAATCTAATGCTGATTGAATCTTCCGATGTTCTGGTATTGAATGCTTACTTCTTCAATAGAAAAACGCTAACTGGGTTTAGCTTAATTGAAAACACCAAAATTGCGGTTGGACACCTTCTACGGGTTCAAACGAGGACCTTACATTCGTGTGTTTGAGGTGATGTTTGCTACTTCTACAGACAAAAAAAACTAATTGGTACGAAAATTAATTAATATTATTTTTCTTGAAGGTTATATATGTTTTCCCCTTCAAAATGGAGACCTTTTTTTAAGGTGACAACTTGGGTACCCATCAATAAAAGGTGGGTAACACAACCCATGCTAAGTTAGCACCAAATAAAATTATTTGTTTGTTTTCTATTATTTTTAATATTATATAAATACATTATTTTGATTGGGTCAACTCAACATGGGTAGTATTACCCACATTTTATTGATGGGTAAACAAGAATTTCCCTTTTTTTAATCCTTATTTAACTTTTATTGCTTTTTTAGACCCTACAAAATTTTTTAAAAATAATTAAGCATGGGACTAGTTGTTGATAATTTTTTAAAAATAATTATGACACATGACAAGTTTTTACTGATACAAATTTTAAAATAGTTCCTCTTAAAAAACGTTTAAATAGTTATTATACATGAGAGAAATTGTTGTTGCTAAATTTTTTATTTTTCTAAATAATTATAGATGGATAAGTTATTGGTGATCCAATTACTATACACGTGACTAATTATCGTTGATAAAAAATTTAAATTAATTATGATATAAGGGACAAGTTGTCGTTGATGCAAGTAATAAGTTATTTTTTAGTAAAAAAAAGAGTAGTAATTTGTTTAAAATAATTTTTTCCTAGAGAAAAGTTATTAATTTTTTTAAAATAACTATCGTACACAAGACAAAATGTTACTAATTAAAATTTTAAAATAATTTTTATACACAGAACAAGATGTCGATGTAAATATTTTTTTTTAAAATTAATTTGATAAACATATTAAAAATTTATATTCTTAAAAAAATATTTGAAAATTATATAAATTGATGTTATTATTGTTTAAAGTCAAATGTACGTTAAAAAGTAAGAAAAGTGCTAATATATGCATAATGTGCCTAGTGCACATGTTTGTAATTTGTATCAAAAATATAAATTATTAATTGATAAATGTGTTGATTTATTCTTTAAAAATTGAAAATTAATTTTTGTAATAAATATTTGTTATTTACGGAATTACCATGACATGACCCTAAATAAAGAAGTTATTCCAATGCATTTATTTAAAAAGTTAAACATTTCAATTTTCAATGCACTGAATACACATATTTTCATAAAAAAACTTCCTACATTCGTCCTTATATATAAGGCACTCTTGTTAAAAGCACAAAAATTAAGAAAATTGGTTTTTGCATTAAAGAGGGTGACAACTTGGGTACCCATCAATAAAAGATGGGTAATACAACCCATGCTGAGTTGGCACCAATCAAAGTTATTTGTTTGTTTTCTATTATTTTTAATATTATATAAATACATTGTTTTGATTGGACCAACTCAACATGAGCAGTATTACCCACCTTTTATTGATGGGTAAACAAGAATTTCCCTTAATTTAATTTTCCATTTTTTTACTTCTGGCCATGTGTGTAATGCATGTACACATCATTAATTGATTAAATAAAAAATAAAAATCATTAAAAAATAAAACACAAATTTAAAACCAGATCTTCATCTATATCTTCTTCTTCCTCACGACCACACCATCACCGTAACCATAACAATAGCAGCAACAACAACATCAGTTCCCTTTTTCATCTTTCCATTATCACCATCACCACAACAACAACATCAATGCAACAACAATATCATCACCATAGCAGCAGAAACAACAACATCAGTGCCCCTTTTTCATCTTTCCTCACTCCTTGCACAAACAACAACACCAATATAAACCCAGAATTAAAAGAACAAAAACAACAATCTCACAAATCGAACCTCAATCCCTCAACCTTCACAATTTCATATTTCATGCTTCTCTTTCTCTATCCCAGTTTCATGTTCCGATTCACGATTTTTCTGCGCCTATGAATCCAAATAAGATCTGAAAACGCGAGTTGAGTGGCGGTTAATAAAAATTTTGGATCTGAAAACGCGATTTTAGCTTTGTTCCGAGTTGTTTGTGTTTTTTTCCTACTTTTTGATCTCATATTTCTGTGGGTTAGAGGATGAAGATTTGAGAATGAATGTTGAAGATGCATATGAAGAGATGAGCATGATGATTAAGGTTGGTTTTGTTTTTTCAATTAAAGAGATGAACAAAGGGATTAGAGAAGAAAGAAGAGAAAGAATAGAAGAAAGAAGAGAAGAGGGAGGAAGAAGAGAAAGGAACCGAGAGAGAAGAGGAAAAAAATATGGGTTTATGAAAAAAAATCCAGATTTTTTATTTTAATTTTTTTGTATAATTTTTAATTTATTTAATTATAGAATAGCCACATAATATTAAAAAATAAAAAAGAAATAAAATTATCTAATCATTATGCCACGTCATCTATTTTGCACAGTCAAATGACAAGTCAGTGCGCCATCTAATACATTTTACACAGTCAACACGCCACATAGACTTACTTGCACAGTCATATGTCACCAGGGTCTAAAACCAAGAATCTTCATTTTACAAGGTTGGAATCTAATTTTTTTTTACAAGGGGTAAAAACATATTAACCCTGCATTAAATTTGTCACCAATGTACATTCTCTTTCCAAAATTATATCGTTCAATTATTAAGAGAGATAAATGGATTCTCTCTATTTAATTAGGGGTATTTTTGTGAAAAATTAATTAATGCATCTTGACATTTGAAAATGGTCTTATAAAAAGATACAATAAAGTTTTGTAAAAGGGTCTTATAAATAGGGACAGGAGGATATTATTACTTTAAACTCTTAAAGAGTGTCTTTAGGGCACTCATTAGCATTTCTCTAAAACTATAAGTTAAATATGTTCCTATCAAATGAAAATTTATATGTCTAGTCCCTTTTGTAAAGAGAACCCATTTTGTATTGAAAAATAAACACATTTTATTTTCGGGTTAAATACGTTTTTGATCCCTAAAAATTTTCTTCTACTTTTGGTCCCTCAAAAGTTTCTCATCGTCACTTTTAGTTCTTACTTTTTATGTTAACTCATGCGTATCATTTTAAATTTTAATTTTTTTTCTGCAATCATGTTTAGTACATATGAATTTTTTTTATGTTTTTGATACCTAAAAATTCATATTTAATTCATGTTAAAAAAGTTCTAATTTTTTTAAGAGATTCTTATAATATTGTAAACATTCATGCATAAACTCATTAAAAAATTTGAACGACACACAAGAGTTGACTTAAAGACAAGGATCAAAAGTGATGATGCAAAACAATTTTTTTTAATATTTATAGGGATCTAAAACATATTTAACCCTTTAATTTAAACAAATAAAGAGTTCTTTTTTTTTTTTATAGATTTAAAAAAAATGGACTCTTCTTTGTATTTTTAAAAATGATTTTTTTTTTGAAAATTTACTAAAATTAATAGAAGTTATTTCAAACTCATTTATTATAAGTTAAAAAAATATTTTGACCTTTATTAACTTAAATATTCATCGTTAAAGATTTTGCAAAATAAAAATCATATATCTTTTCAAAAAGGAGAGAAGCCATACACTGCTAAAGATTTACCAGGTAAATTGTCAGCAATTTGGGAAACAACCGACCCATGGCGTATGATCTCCCTTGGTCGGGGTTTTTATGAGTTCTCTTTCGATCCGTATGAGGATATGCGCGGGGTGTGGGCAAATGGAACAATCAATATGAAACCGGGAATCTTACGTCTTTCTCAATGGACGAAAGGTTTTAGCATTAACACAGCTACAAGCGCACGCACATGTATGGATCAACTCTTGGAATTGCCACATGAATATTGGATGGATATGACTTTATTTGAAATTGCAAGTGCAATTGGTACCGCTGAACAATGATAGCTCGATTAGAAACCGTACTTTTGGACACTATGCCCGTATACTAGTTGACATGGACCTTTTCCGTAGTATTTTGAGAGGGAAATATTCGATTTTAATGTGGAAGTAAGTTATGAATGATTGTCAGAATTTTGTTCACATTGTCAAATTATAGGCCATCATGCTTCTACTTGTCGATAGTTGCACCCACAAAATAATATCAAAGTTGACAAAGGTAGGAAACCAATGCACTCTCGGAAACAATTAATTCACAAATGGCAGGAGAAAGTGAACCCTGAAGGTATTGGGTCGTCTAAGCTTTTGCACCAATTGAAAAGCAAGTGGAGGCTGCCCCTATAGCACAAATTGCGCAGCAATAAACTGTTGTGGAAACTTCACCCGAGACACAAAAGACACTGTCACCCAAGAAAATTCTGTCAGATAAATCAAGCACATCGTTTCACTTTGCATTGCAGAATGTTAAGAGATGATATTGCACGTCAAAGTAATACTATTTCTTCACCATCATTGTATGAACAAAGCACCATTGATCCCAGCGGTAATCTAAAAGCATTACAAATGGTAGTACAATCTGCCACTGAAGCCGAGCCTATTGATGAAAACTTGATTGACAATATAAATAATGACCAACCAATGCACCCCTCTTTTCTACTGTTATTCCTCACAAATGTCCGATAGTAACAAGGGATCTTGAGATTACACAAGAAGCATTGGTAGCAGCAAACGTCTCCAATGAGAAGGAAGCTGACATCCCTTTTATGCCTTATCTGACTAAGACACTGAAGAAACAACTCAACAAACTCAACTCCTACAACAATCGATTCAAGGGTGAACCCAAGGTGGTTGAACAACACCTTTTTATTCTTGGGCCTTTTTTCTTTACTTTTCCTCGTTTTTTTTTTCTCTTTTTAAGGGTTTTGGTTTGACCCCATCTTGTATATAAATATATATTTGAATAATATATTATGAGTAGGTGAAATATAATGTGGGTATCTGTTTGATGTCTCCCCTATCTCTTTGACTTAGTAAAAAAATATTTCTTTACTAAAAAGATTATAGCAAAAAGATATTATACTATTAAAGTTTAGGGTTAAATATGTTTTTAGTGTCTACAAAATCAAAAGTTTTCAAATTTATTCCCTATTAAATTTTAATGATAATTTTAGTCCTCCATAATTTAGTAGTTTGTAAAAATAGTCCTTATTTTGAAAACTTCTTACTGAAAATGACACTTTTAGTCCTCCAAAATAGTCCTATAAAATGCAAATTAGGACCAAAATGAATACATTTTTTGGTAGAAACTAAACTTAAAAGCTTGTAATTTTGTATGTACTAAACGATATTTAACCCTAAAATCTATTTAAAAAAAAGGGAAATTCTTGTTTATCCATCAATAAAATGTGGGTAATATTACTCATGTTGAGTTGGCCCAATCAAAACAATGTATTTATATAACATTAAAAATAATAGAAAACAAACAAATAACTTTGATTGGTGCCAACTCAGCATGAGTTGTGTTACCCACCTTTTATTGATGGGTACCCAAGTTGTCACCTAAAAAACAATAATAAACGGGACCAAAAACCCTACAACTATCCTTCAAAAAAAAAAAAAAAAGGAAAAACCTTTACCACAGCAAAACTAAGCAGCGCAAGCCACGAATCAGACCCAGCGAGGAAGGTGGAGATCCATTTCCGTCTTATCTTACCGGAACGGCGGCGAACCCAAGGTAGCCGGAGTTCGTAGTAAATGGCATCGAGCTTACAGAAAATTGAAGGGGACGAGTCTGTTCTTTTACGCGTTACTCATTCTAATCTCAAATCTTTCAACCCCGACATTCGCTTCTCCCTACAGCTCACAGTGGAAGCAGTCAAGGACAAGCTATGGAAAAAATGTGGTACTTCTGTCAACTCAATGCACCTCGAATTATACGACGAACTTCGCAATAAAATCGCCGATCTTTCTGATCATTCCAAACTCCTTGGATTCTATTCTCCCTTTGATGGGTTAGTTACGTTCTCTTTTTCTTTCTATTTTTATTTTATTCTTCATCAATTGTTTAGTGTTTTTACTTTTTATTCCATGTGAACCGTGGCAGGTTTCGTTTGCATGTCGTTGATCTTGATCCAGCGTCTGTTACATCAGGTGGATGGTTGGAAGATACTTCTTTGGTGCAGAAATACGAAATTTCTGAAGAAGCCTATAATAAGCGAGGAGGCATGTCCCTCTATCACCCCATCCAACACAACTTTTTTTATTTGTGAAAAACTGGTTATTGTAGCTTATTATATATATATTTTTTTCATTATGCTATAGCAGACACTTTCAGAAAATATAGGGAGAAATTGACTTCGCATGCTCCATCAACTATTGAGGCAAAGGTAAGCATTTCATTGACTTATCCTGATGTATTAGTCCTCTTTAATGGCATGTACAACACAAAGTCAGGCTCTGTTTGGTAAAAAACAGCGGATAGCTCATAAGCTAGTTTATAGCAGATGAGCTTATAGCGGATGACTAATAAACTAGCCTACAACTGATAGCGGATAATCTAGCTTATTGATTTTGTAGTGTTTGATATAATTAGCGGTTGAAGTTGCTTATAAATAAATATAAAATGGCGTAAAAGAAGGTGCATTCAATTAAGATTGCAGGGGTAAAATTGAGATAAAAGGTGATAAGCTATTAGCTACTTGAATTAGCTTATCAAAAAACGCTATAAGCTCATGAGAAAATGACAGTTGCCTAACGGGTTTTTTTAGTCATACGAGTTTATAAGCTATAAGCTTTAAGCCATAAGCTCAAATATGTATCTTACCAAACAAACGCTTATTGGATATATTAAAGCTTCTTATGTCTATTACTTGAGATGGGCTCATGTGCTGGCTTTTGGGTAATGGACACTTTCACTGATTTGGCATTTCTCGTGCAGGCACTGGACACTGACATGGAAGACATCTGTGCTAATATCAAGGTTTGTTAGTTATCATTTTTATGTTCATTATTTTCTATTTACTTACGAGCATAATTGTTGTATAGGTTATTTTAGTATAGTTGTCAAAGTTATAAGGTTTAGGTCAATAAGGAGGAAAATTGAATAAAGATACAATGCGAAATGTGAGGTTAGATTGATAAGAGATTTGGATAGAAATTTGAATGAAGTTGTGTGCCAGCTGAATCATTATAGTCAATAGCGGCCGATAGCGGCGACGAACCGCTACGTTAATCGTCGTAGCGGCGCGGAATCAAATAGCGGCCGCTACAGCTGCTATAGCGGCATAGCGGTGCAGAGCGGATAGCGGCCGCTTCAGCCGCTATTTGATTTTAGTAGGAAATTTCCAAATTGACCCTATTTTTAAAACTTTTTTAGGCCATTTTGAGGATTTCGTAAAGCCTATCATTATTAAACTTTTTCTCTCTTCTCACCTGTGCCGCAAACACACTTTTCTATCTTATGGTTTCTCTTGTTTTATGATTTTTTTTATTTGTTCCTTTGTCTTTTGTTTTTTGGTGTTTTGATTTATGAATGTCTCATGAGATTTGAGTGTTATATTTATTTTTATATTAAATATAAGTTTTTTTTGTTGAGAAATATATAAGTTTGTTTATACTTTATAGTATTATTCATGTAATTTGTCCAAAATATAATCAAATATCGGTGACCGCTATTGTCATACCGCTATGCGCTTAGGAGTGGACAGGAAACCGAGGCCCGTCCAAAACCGAGAAACCCGCATGAAAAATAGTCCAACGGGCAGGTCTAAACGGGTCACCGGGTTGTCGGTTGTCTATTTACGGTTTTGAGCGGGTTGTTTCGGTTCTGTTCGGGTGATCAAACTGAATCCACAGAAGACCGAACCCGCCCGAGTGTGACACTGGAACAAGCATAATTGTATAATATTCAATAGAGATCACCACACGTGATATGACAAGGCATAGCACTGCCACTTTCAGTTTCTTTGAAAAAAGCATAACACTGCTATCATTATTAGGCGTACACGTGTAGTAGCCTTTCTTTTTGATTTGATTGCAGCAGATAATTATCTTGAGACACACTAACAGCTTCTTGTTGTATTCTTTCCCATCTATTATTTTAATTAATTTTTGTCTATTTCCCTTTTTCCAATTTAATTCTCTTACCGTTCAATTACTGTAAGTACAAAGGTTAAGGCTATGTTATTCTAACAATTTTATCTCCGTAAACGAATGAGAAACCCACCAGTTTCAAATGTCACCGTCTAGCTCCATGAATGTGCATCATATCAATCTGTAAAATGAAGAAAAAACTCAACAATTATTGATTTCTTCCTCTGCCCAGATCTTCAAAAGGTATCACCTTCACTTCAACAAAAATGAGAGCTGTAGAAAAAATCCATGAAGCTTTCTCTGCATTCTACTTCTAACCCACTTATACCCAACCCGTAGACCCGCAAACCGCATGACCCGTAACCCGCACGATCCGTAAGGGAAAACGGGCTGAGATGGATCTGTATATGCCACCCGCGGGTTGGTCCGGGCTGGTATTTTGGGCCCGAACCCGCCCGATGTCCACCCCTATATGCGCTATCCCACTTTTGGGGTCGGCCGCTACGCACCGCTATCCGAGATTGACTACTATGAACTGAATCCAAATGGAGGTAATAGGCCTAATGTGTGGAGAGTGTGTATCACTGGAAGATATTTGAGAAGGATGCTGAGCTGGCATATCAGGTGGAGAAGCTAGCGGAAGTTAAGGAGAGGGGGAATGATGAATTCTGTTATAGTGAGGTAAGGAACTTCAGATAATATTTTCTATGTGGTGGGAAGCCGTTGGGTTAGGTTCGGCAGGCTCATTGCTACCAGATTTTCTTTTCAATAATTCACTGTAGTTTGTAACATGTCTTTTGTGAGAAATGCAAATTACTGTTATCCATCATCTCTCTCTCTAGAAACTACAAGGTTTAGGTCGATAAGGATGAAAGTGGAATAAAGACACAATGGGCAATACGAGGTTCGATTGATAAGAGATTTGATGATAAATAAGTGTAAAACACAAACTTATAACTCTTATTTTCATTTATAAAATTCTAATATGGTCATGTATCAATGTAGTAAAACCAGTACAAGCCTACCCCAATAAGACTGCTAACATAATAGAAATCTTACATTCTAATACATTTCCTACATCTACAAGTTAGCTTACAAATGTCAACGACCAATATTCTTAGAGTTACTCTATAGTATATGTATATCTATCGTGAAGCATGTCAAATACAAATCATTAGCCCAAAATACAAATAACTTCTTTTCCACGTTAAGTTTTTCATTTTTGCCTATTCCCTTGAAGAATGAACGAAATCAGTATTTCGTTAGTTTGGTTTCAATTGAAACTGCTTTTATTTTAAGTAGATACTAGGGAAGAAAAGGGCTGGGGACGTCTATTCTTGAGAAAACAAGAAAGATTTAGAGGGGG
Organism: Medicago ruthenica; assembly: GCA_018208015.1. Lineage (NCBI taxonomy): Eukaryota > Viridiplantae > Streptophyta > Magnoliopsida > Fabales > Fabaceae > Medicago > Medicago ruthenica. Next base: position 54,731,378 of record CM031371.1, on the reverse strand, counting down.
CTTAACTTGAATATGTAGTTTGGATGGGATTAACTTACACCATATAGCCTGTATGAGTCTGAATGTTTTGTGCGGTTTCATTATAATGTGTTGCTAGCATCGATTTGTATCAAGTATCAACTGCTAGTCATATAACAAATGGGTTTGGCTAATGATATGATATTGTTTTCTTGCAGTATACTGTAGCCTCAGTTACTTGAATATTTATTTTTAGATGCATCATGAATTGGACTTATTTTTTGGATCCTTCAATCATGTGTTTTTCCTGGGTTCTTTTAGTTATGGTTCATATGTTTTTGCAGTTTTGCTTTGTTGTAAAAGGGATATATAGTATATTTCGTTTTTCATAATATTGTAATGTCGATTAATATGTCTAGTGTTTCTGAATTGAATCTCTTTGAATTTCTATATTGTTACTCCAATTTCCAAAATATTAAGGTAGGATCCAGATGTGAAGTTGAACCTGGGGCAAAAAGAGGTGTTGTAAAATTTGTTGGTCAGGCAGAACCACTGGGTCCTGGTTTCTGGGTTGGAGTTCAATATGATGAACCCTTGGGCAAACATGACGGCATGTAAGTAAAATTACCATCTTTTTTTATCTTATATGCAAATCAATCAACTCACGACCAACTCATCATGCTAATTCCTGCTTTTAGGTACTGTGTTCTGTTTTGCATTCAAAAACAGCAATTATGCCTACATTTATCTCAGAATTTCCCTTGGTTATGTTACAGGGTCAAAGGAGTACGTTACTTCCAATGCCCTCCATCTCACGGGGGAATAGTTAGGCCGGAGAAAGTGAAGGTTTGTTGGAAATCATGTAGTAGTCCTTTAGTATCAGAATATTTTCCATTCATGTTTTTTTTTTGCCTGATAAAAACAAAAGGAAAAATACGATGACAAGGAATCCTGCTTAACATAAGAATAAAACACAAAATGACCAAGAGCAAAAATAGCCTATACATCCAAAAGCCTACTCTCATCCCAAATCTAGTATTGTGCTGTACTGCTTTTTTCTTGCTAACTGCACACACTAAGGCTCCGTTTGGGAGCTTGGAGGAAAGGGCTTTGGGGAGAGGGAACAGAGGAGAAGTCTTCCATCTTATTTTAGAGTGATTATGTAGAGAACAATAAAAGAATACATATGATTAATATATTTTTAATTTTCAGAGTATTGTAACATGAAAATGATTTGAAGAATTTTTCTAAACATGTAAATGGAAAATTTTGACAGTGACACCAGATGGTGGCAAAAAGTATATTTGATTTCATATATCTAATAATATTTGTCCAAAAAATACTGATTTTTTTTTTTTTTATCTTTATAAATTCTTTCCAGGTCGGTGACTTCCCTGAACGAGATCCCTTTGAAGAGGATGAAATTTGAGTCTTAATAAGGAAGCTGCTTTTAGGCCTGCAGGAGTTTTTCTACAGTTTTTTCTGTTGTAGAATTCCAACATTAATTTGGCAAACTTAATTTTATTGGCCTTTCAAGGCAATGGATTTATGTAGTCAAAGATAGTTCAACTGCGGTTTTCGACTGTTTGTATTTGTATTGTATTACCTTGTGTAGAAAGAAAACATGGGAAAAAAGTTGCAGAGTTTATTTCAAGGGTTAAATGAGAGCTGCTACATTAGGATGGTTGCTCAATAAAACAATGAGCATTGAGCTAAAAACAGTAACACCAAAACATGTGAAATAGAGGGGATAATCACTAAAATATAATGATTAGAGTCAATTACATTATCTGACTTATACAATCTTTCTTGTCGCAGATGTGTTCATTGTAAAATAAAAAGGTCCTAAAATTATTGTATAAAGCTAATATCTACTTCAAGTATCTTTATCTTCAGACTGGAAATATCAGATAAATTTTCTTACAATGAAGCCACCTCTTCATTGTATATATGATATGACATACATTACATGCTTTAACTGCCCAAAATTCTTCAGTGTCGTAGCAGTTCACTCAACCTTGAACAAACACATTAAGAGTTCACTCAACCTTCAGTGTCAGAGAAAGACATACATAGAGTTCACTCAACCTTCAGTGTTGGAGAAAGACTTGCTTTAAGATTACGCAAGTCACCAATGTCCTAAGGCATATATGCCATAATGTTTACCTGATTCATTCTATGATCTTGGTTCAGCATTTGTGTAACTACGGCATTAACCAAATTCTTGTTGGCTAAGCTCATATTACAAGATCATTGAATGCTGAATCAAAATCGTAAATACAAAAGGACAAAATTAAGATTTAATCCAGGGTAGGATCACAGATACTTTGGTCTTCAGGAAACAGCCCTAGATCCACGAAACATTCCTTCTCCTTGATTGAGGACCCACCTTCATAATTTTTACTTCAAAATTGACTCACTTTCAATCATTCCTTCATAATTTGTCATACCACAAAAGGATGCTTACAGAGAGATCCGCCATGATTTCAAGGGTCAATGGTTAGCAAGCACTGAACAACCTCGGTAAGCAACCTCCTACAACATCACCTAATATTGTTTGATTTTTACATACATGATTAGGCTCACATTTCTCATCGCATCTAAAACATTTCGTTTTTCTGATTTATAGCGTATTCCAACCTCAACAAGCCTTTTGTATCCCCCACTCTACTTCTGGTCACTCCCATAGACCATAGTAGATTTAAACAAACTATAACCTTCTGCATACCTCTTGCATACCTCTTGAACTTCTCCATAGAAGCTGTTAGAGAAACTGTTTGTTTCAAACTTTTGATCAGTGCATCATTCAACTCCTGCGGTAACTAATTCTCCTTCTCTTGTTTTTCCTTAAATTGTTTGGCCTCTCTTTCTCTGGCGCAAGCTTCATGAATGTGCTCCATAGACTCCAATCTTGTTTGGCCTGTGGTAACCATCAAACAGTTACATCAAATACTCACAGCTCCTAGAAGGGGCTCTGAAACCATTTGATAAAACTTGTTCAGATTGCAAACGTATTGTAGAGATTAGAGAAAGAATTTTCATTGAAGAATCTTAATACCAATCCTACTTGCCAAGAGTTGGAATGTTGTACAAAATAAATGAATACAAATTCCCTGGATTTTCAAGTGCAAACTGTCAAACAATGAACCATACCAGTTTTCAATTTCACCAAGTATTCTTCCAGGTTGGATGTATCTGATGTTTGATTTGTCTACAAATATGCCTCCACATTGATACTTCATCTTCATAGGAATCCACCATAAGTACAACTTTGTTTCAAACTAACTACATAATACTGAATGTGTGTATCAAATCAAGGTTCCGCGTATAATGGAAAGGAATCCACCATGAAGCATGACAAATTTCATCAAGAAATGGAAAGGACCAAATACATCTGTCAAATTAGTTAATAGTTCCAAAATATCTGGTTCCTCCTATAATGTTTCTTAAGATATTTTTCTATCAAAACCCTATAACTCCATTTCTGTTGTCGTGTCTTGTATTCCAAAAACGCCTCCGAACTCAAATGAAAGTCACCTTTACCTAAAACTTCAAATACAAACGGGTCTGTAAACAATCTCGGACAATCATCCACATCCATTTTATTCAAAACAAACTCCAAATTCCTTCCAAGCTTTCTATCCAAGTAAGCCTCCACAACACAACCATAAGTAACCAAATCAGGAACAACCTTTTCACTCGTCATATGTTCAATACTAAGATGAAGATCCCAAAACAGAGCCATCCTCGAAAACACCATAGCCCTAATATTAAACGTTGTAACATCCGGACGGAACCCTAATTCAACCATCCGAACAAACTCTCTCTGCAAGGTCTTCATCTTAAAATTAGCAGCATAAGAAAGCAACAAAAGATTCCACAAAACATTCCCAACATTTCTCCTACCTAAACCAACATCTCTAACAAACTCACCCAATTCATAGAATTTTCTCGTCTTTATATAACCATAAGCCATAGCCCTAATCACATTTTTCTCAATCAAAAACCTAGATCTCTTAAACCTTCCATAAGCATTTTCCATTTCATTCAAACTACCAAAAACACTATAATAGAAAAGAATTTCATTACCTATTTTTGAATCAATTCGAAAACCCTTTGAAACCATTTCATCGATTGTTTCTTCCATCAATTTTAAGTTTCCTGCATTTCCAAAACAAGAGATTGCCAATGAGTAAAACTGAGGCAAAAGGGTCAAGTTTTTTGAATTTAGTGAATGAAGAATATTGATGATATGATCAAATTTGCGTTGTTTTGCGTATGATTTGAATAATTTTGAAATGAAATGAAGAGAAGGGTGAAAGGAACTGTTTAGGAGTTGTTCCCATGTGGTTTGTGATTGATGAAAGTAACCATTTTGTGCGTAATGTAACATCAATGAAGGTAAAGAAGAAGAAGAAGAAGAAGAAGAAGAAGAAGAAGAGTGTTTGTGTTTATCATTGTGAATAAGTAATGAATTGGGTTGCTGAAAAAATGGTTTTTTCGTAGTGATGTGGTTACGAGAATGATGGGGTTTTTGTGGTGGAGATGAAGATGAGGAGTGAGAGTTTTTGAGAAGAAGAATATTATGAGAAGAGAGGGAAATGGTTTCCATTGAGAATGAATGATTGGAGAAGGAAGCAAGATTATGGGATTAGATTAGATAATGTTGTTTCTTAAAGATAAGGGCACCGATTATGGATTGGTCCTGATATACACAAACTCAAGTAAGAAAAAGTATAAGAAGAGAGAAATAGGTGAGAAATATAGTAGATTCGATGTGTTGTTTGTTATAAGAGAAAATGAAGAGAAATAACAAGATATTTCATGTGTCATTTACAAAATTTTATTGGGTATGTGTCATTTCTAAAAACTCCAAATTTTTATAAATTTTTTTTTTTTTCATAACGTGTCGTCTGAATAGTTTTTTCATTAACTTTATTAATAGACAACTCGCATGATAGTTTTGGATTTTTCAAACTGTTGTATTTGAATTTTTGTGAAAATCATGGAATTCTCCATAAGTTCTCTTCTCCTAGAACTCCACAACAAAATGGAGGTGTAGAGAGAAAGAACACATCTTTGCAAGAAATGGCCAGAACCATGATCCATGAATCTAAAATTGCAAAGTACTTTTGGGCAGAAGCTGTTAACACAGCATGTTATATTCAGAACAGAATCTATATCAGACCTATTCTGAATAAAACAGCATATGAATTATTTAAAGGAAGAAAACCAAGCATTTCTTATTTTCATCAGTTTGGTTGTACTTGTTACATTCTGAACAATAAGATCTACCTAAAGAAATTTGATGCTAAGGCTCAAAAGGGTATCTTTTTAGGATACTCAGAGAGATCTAAAGCATACAGAGTGTATAATTCTGAAACACATGTTGTTGAAGAATCAATACACATTAGATTTGATGATAAGAAGCCTGGTAATAAAATACCAGAGCTGGTTGAGAGTTTTGCAGATTTAAGACTATCAGTGGACCCTTCAGAATCTAAACAGAGTTCTGAGTCTGAAGAAAGTTCAGAAGCTGAAAATACTGAAGAAGCTGAAAAACTCTCAGATGCTGACATTCCTCCTATTTGGGCCCAAAACCAAGAACCAAAACACTAATGGCTGAACGTTGAAAACAATTGTATCAGACTAAGAATCCAATAACAGTGAGCCAGCCAGGTGAAAATTATGTAAAATTGGCTGTTTTTGTTTTTTTAATCAGCAAATTTATTATATTACCCCCCTGTACAAGGCGTAACAGACAAAAGGAAAAAGCACTACACACGAAATCCATATCAATTATCAAAGTATGGTAGTAATGCAAAAAGATCACATGCTGCAATCTAAAAGACTCCCTAAGGCTCGCCACTGGGCACCTATAATTCACCCTGCCGCCACAAATCTAGAACATGAAAAAGAAAAAAATGCACAGAAAAACCAAAACCAGCCGGCAGCCACAAGCACAAAACACCAATCTGTTAAAACTTCCCAAAACTGAAGCCAACACCTCAGTCCAATAATATAGGCTTCCAACTACTCCAAACTTCCGGTATTCCCCTCAAAAGGCAATCTCTCGGATTCCAATTCCATTCATATAACAAACAAGTAGTTTGTGTTTATTCCAATAACAATTTGTGAAAATTAAGAATAAGAATCCAATAACAATACGATTTCATGACAAATCCATTTCCATGATATTTCATGAACTGTTTGTGTTTGTGAACTGTTTGTGTTCATAAAACAAACAAGTAGTTTGTGTTTATTCAAAAAAGTTCGTTTTAACATCATGCACTTTTTTAGTTAGACCAGAAACCCAATTTTTGCTTTTTGAAAAAAATTAAAACTCAAGGATAAAATTGTAATTCATGTTTATTGATTATGTTTTTTATTTCTTATTTTCTATCTATTTCTCTCTCTCACTGGTTCTCTCTCTATTTGGTTCCCTTATTCCATTTTTCATTCATCTTCTTTTCATCAAATCAAATCAAGAGTAGCGTTTATATGTAAAAGAAAAAACTCTTTTGCTGGAGGACAACAAAAGGAGAAAATGTTGCATTTAAGTATTCTTGAATAATTCCTATCAACAATAGCAATGAACTAAAGCTTTTATTTTTTTTGCAAATTCTTGCTCTTGTTTTGAAAAACAAAATTAACCCAACACACATATTTATATCAATAATAATAAATTGTATGAAAAAAAAAATACGCATTTGTGATTGAATTTGTTATCTCTTCCATGGGTACAACAACACCCTCTTCAGCCCAAGAATTAGGAGTTATTCACCATTTCTCTCTCTGCACTATCACTTCATCTCACTTAATCATTCCAAGAATAAAAGTCAATTGAATGGATTTAAACTTAATTTTGGGTCGACAACATCCTATTAGAAAATGAAGAAATCTTGATTTTGAGATTTGACATTTGGGAAAGTAGTCGGTTTATCTTCTAAGCTTCGTGTTCAACGTCGTCGGCTGTAACACCCCGAATTTTATTTATTTAATTTAGTGAGGTTAAATAGGTGGCTTCTTAATTATTATTATGATGATAATGCATTTTGCTTGAGAAATATGTTATTGCTGAGAAAAATAGAGTAGTGATGGTTATTATGACTTTATGGGAATTAAAATGATGAAAAGAGGGATGATATAGTATGTTGAGTCTTTTGGTGTTGGCTGCATGTTTTGGCAAAACCAAAGTGTTGTTTAGAAGCATCTCCTTATTTAGAACATTTCTTCAGTTACAAGTTTTCTCATTTGAAGCTGTTCAGAAGCTGTATCTTACATCAGAAGCTGAATGCTCATCAGAAGCACTGTAGCACTTCAGAAGCTGATTCAGGTTCTGAAGTCCAGCGTTGACTTTTGTTGACCTCATCAGAAGCTGGGTTTTCAGAATTGTTTTGGCGCGAATCTTTGCAAGATTGATCAAGGAATTATTCACGCGTATTGCTTCTAGAATGCTGATTTGTTTTGAGAAGATTTTATTGAAGATTTGGTTCAAAGATATGAAATTCGTATTTTCCTGTTATAATCTTTCAAAGATTGAATGCAGTTTTATTTGTTACTTTATTGGATCATTCTTATTTCAGTAACAAATCAATTCAGAAGATTAGTTTGTTATTTATGCTACAAGACTGAAGACTATATAAGGAGGAGTGCTGCTGCTATTCAACATACGAAATATAGAGTTTTAGATCAGAGAATTGAGTCTTTGTGTTTAAAACCTTAGGGTTATTTGTGCACCACTCAGTTTGAGTTGGTTTAGAGTTTTATAGAGTTGTAATTCATTCCAAGCCTTTAGGTACGAATGAAGTCTTTGTGTTTTTGAAGTTTTCTTAAAAAACAGAGTGATTTTGGTTAAGGGTTTCAGTAACTGTGTTTATTAGTTACTTGAATAGGAAGATAGTGGATTCTATTACTCAGAGTTGGGTAGAAGTCTGACTAGGTGGAGGTTAATTGCTTGGGATAAGAACTGGGTGTCAGTGTCTGAGTCTTAAGGATTAAATCCAATAGTGGATTTCCTTCCTGGATTGGTATCCCCCAGAGTAGGAGGTGTTTACTCCGAACTGGGTTAACAAACCTTGTGTGCCTTTTACTTTCCTGCACTTTATTTTCTTGCTTTGCATTCTGTTTGTGTGTGCTCTGTTTTAGCAAGTTGTTGTGCCCTGCATATTGTTCAGAACCTGGTTGGTTCAGAACCTGATAACTCTGTTTATTGCCTGGCCAGAATTTCAATTGGCATCAGAGCAGGCACCCTGCCTGTAATTTGGGTGAGATCCAGAGGGATTAATTTCTGGCAAGCATGGATAGAGAAGGAGGCTATGTCAATAGACCACCCCTACTAGATGGCACAAACTATGAATATTGGAAGTCTAGGATGTGTGCTTTTCTAAAGTCTATTGACAGCAGGACTTGGAAAGCTGTGATTAAAGGCTGGGATCATCCAGTAGTTTTGGACAAAGATGGGAACAAGACTGAGGTTCTGAAGCCTGAGGAGGAATGGACCAAAGCTGAAGATGATCTGTCACTGGGAAATTCAAAAGCTTTGAATGCTATCTTTAATGGTGTTGATCAGAATATGTTCAGACTTATCAAACAACGTACTGTGGCTAAGGATGCTTGGGAAATTCTGAAAACCACTCATGAAGGAACTTCTAAGGTGAAGATGTCCAGATTGCAGTTGCTGACCACTAAGTTTGAGAACCTGAAGATGAAGGAGGATGAAAATATCCAAGATTTCTACATGAATGTGCTGGACATGGCAAATTCTTTTGATTCTCTTGGTGAAAAGATGTCTGATGAGAAGTTAGTAAGAAAAATCCTCAGGTCCCTGCCCAGAAGGTTTGATATGAAGGTGACAGCAATTGAAGAGGCTCATGATATCACCACTATGAAGCTTGAGGAGCTGATTGGGTCATTGCTCAATTTTGAAACTGCCTTTTGCAAACAGACTGAGAAGAAAGGAAAAGGTGTAGCTTTTACTGTGAATTCTGAAGCTGATGATCAACTAGAGACTGATGAGGATGACTTATCAGAAGCTCTAGTGTTGCTGGGAAAACAGTTCAATAGAATTCTGAAGAAGGTTGACAAAAAAGCCAAAGCCAAAAGACAGAACTTCAAATTCAACAACAAAAAGCAACAAACTGATGTGAAAAAGACCAAGTCTGAGGAGAAAAGCAACCAAGCCAAAGGTGTGCAGTGCTATGAGTGTGAGGGTTATGGACATATCAAAACTGAATGTCCTACTTTTCTTAAGAAGCAGAAGAAGAAGAGTCTGGCTGTTGCATGGTCTGATGATGATTCTGAAGAAGATGCTGGAAGTGAATCTGGTATGTGTGATACTGGTCTGGTTGTAAGGTCAGGAGCTATCTTGAAGAAGGAAGCTGGTTTAGAGTCTGAGACCTTTTCAGAGTCTGACTCAGAGTCTGAAGCTTCTTCTGTGTCTGAAGCTGCTAAAACCTCATATGATGAACTAGCTGACAATTACAGGAAGCTGTATACCAGAAGTGCTGAGGTTTGCAAACAAGTTCTGGATCAGAAGGAGACTATTTGTCAACTGGAGGCTGAAAAAGGAGAACTTCTTGTGCAGAATTCAGAATTAAAAGAAGAAGTGAACCAGCTAAATTCCCAACTTGAGCATATGAAAAAGCAGGTTAGAATGATGAATACTGCTACTAATGTGTTGGATGAAATTTTGGGTGCTCAGCAACAAGGAAAAACTGGTTTAGGCTTTGTTGATCAAACTCAGATTCCTAAACAGATGAATTTTGGTAAAAATTTTGTTCCTGCCACTAAGACTGATGATTCTATGATTGGAACATCTAAGAAGAAACCTCAGAAACAAGCCCAGATGCAAGGTCAGATGCATATTCAGAAGAGACCTCAAAGGCAAGCTCAGAAGAGACCTCAGATGCAAGGTCAGAAGCATGTTCAGATGCTACCTCAGAAGCAACCCCAGAAATTGTTCAGAAACAGAAGGAGGAGAAATCATCCATGGATCTGTCATCATTGTCGAAAGAAAGGGCATATCAAACCATTCTGCTTGAAATTGTATGGTTACCCTGAACACTTTCAATATAGAAGAGTGCAACCAGCTGCACCCAGACACAGTGTTCAGAAGGTGTGGAAACCTAAGGTTCAGAATGTAGGCCTGATTGCTCATACTTCATTAAGAGCCACCTCAAAAGAAGACTGGTATTTTGATAGTGGGTGTTCAAGGCACATGACAGGTGTGAAGAAGCTGCTGAGCAATATCAGATCATACTCCAGAAGTTATGTGACATTTGGAGATGGTGTAAAAGGTCAGATTCTGGGTATTGGTGATTTGATCAGAGAAGGCTTGCCCAGACTTAATGATGTGCTACTGGTGGAAGGATTAACCTCTAATCTGATTAGTATCAGCCAACTTTGTGATCAAGAATTGAAGGTTAATTTCAACAAGCTAGAGTGTATTGTGACTGATCAGGAAGATAAGATTCAGATGAGGGGCTGCAGATCCAAAGACAACTGTTACTTATGGGTTTCTGAAGAAGAAATAAGTCTAACTTCTTGTCTTATGAGCTCAGAAGAGGAAGTCAAGCTCTGGCACCAGAAACTGGGACATTTGCACTTGAAAGGCATGAAGAAAATCCTAAGTACTGAAGCTATCAGAGGTGTACCTAATCTGAAGATCAATGAGGACAATGTTTGTGGTGATTGTCAAATTGGGAAACAAACAAGAAAGTCTCATCCCAGATTAGTTCACCAGGTAACTACTAAAGTACTAGAACTTGTTCATATGGATTTGATGGGGCCTATGCAAGTTGAGAGTATTGGAGGCAAGAGGTATGCTTTTGTAATGGTAGATGACTACTCAAGATTCACATGGATCAGTTTTGTTAGAGAAAAATATGATACTTTTGAAGTATTTAAAGACCTATGTATTCAATTACAAATAGAGAAGGACTGTGGTATTGTCAGAATCAGAAGTGACCATGGCAAAGAATTTGAAAACAAGAGTTTCTCAGAATTCTGTGCTTCTGAAGGTATAAAGCATGAGTTCTCTGCACCTATTACACCTCAGCAAAATGGTGTAGTTGAGAGGAAGAATAGAACATTAGCAGAATGTGCAAGGGTTATGCTGCATGCTAAGAAACTTCCATATATGTTCTTGGCTGAAGCAATGAACACAGCATGTTACATACACAATAGAGTCACTTTGAAAAAGGGAACAGCATCTACATTGTATGAACTGTGGAATGGAAGGAAGCCTATAGTCAAATACTTTCATGTTTTTGGGAGCAAATGCTATATTTTGGCTGACAGAGAAAACAGAAGAAAACTGGATCCTAAGTCTGATGAGGGCTTATTTCTGGGTTATTCAGTGAACAGCAGATCTTATAGGGTGTTTAATTCCAGAACCAAAGTTGTGATGGAGTCCATAAATGTTGTAATTAATGATCTGTCTGCTGAGAAAGAAAGACATGAGTCTGAAGTTGTTCCAGAGTCTGAAGCATCAGAAGAACAAACTTCAGAAGCAGAAATTCATCCAGAGTCTGAAGAAGCAGAAGTACATCCAGAACATGATCCTACCAATAAAGGGCCATCAATTAGAGTTCAGAAGGATCATCCTAAGGAGCTTATCATTGGGAGTTTGGATCAAGGGGTCAGAACCAGGAGATCAGAACCAGCTGCTGTAGTACCCCAATTTTGTCCTAAGCCTTTTAAAACCAAAAATAAAAAAAAAATCAAAGAAAGGGAAAAAGTCAAAGTCAACCAAAGTCAACAAAAAGTCAACATTTCAAAAATGATGACTTCGCACTGCGAAGGTCACTTCGCACTGCGAAGTCTTCGATTTTTCTGCAGATTTTTGGTTTCTTTGATTTAATTCCAGATTTTGTTGCACATCATTTGCATAATTATTTTAATCAGCATTCATGGCTAATTGGGCCAAGCAAAACCAGAATTGAGAGACTTGCCATTAATGCCAAGGTAGGAAGCTTTTTCTTCCAACCTAGCATGTGACAAGCAAGTGGGCTTGCCCTTGGGCAGCTCTTGTCCCTCCCAAGTGACCTGTTAACCACCCCAAGGTTGCCAGTCACCTGCTTGAAGACTTTCTTCCTGCTTGCTCCCCCAAAACCAGTCAAACCCAGCTGGTTTTGTACTTGAAAAAGTCATGATTGCCTACCCTGTTTTGCAACAGCTTTTCATCCCTCTCACACCAGCCATATGTAGCCTTTTGCATCCCCAAATCTCTGCACATCACAGTGCACGTTTTTATTGATCAACCATTGAGATTGCAAGGATTGATCCCCAAGCTTGGCCAATTGCAATCCAGCCATGTTCATCATCATTTCTATCCCAAAGACCATTGATTTGTGGCTGAAATCAGTCAAACCTTTAACCCTTGGCACAAGGCAAGGTTGCCTCTATCCATTAGCATTAAATGCAAAGCCAAATAGCCTGAATTTAGCCCACAAATCAGCTAGGTCCTATGGATTTTCATCATTACATGAGATTGCATTTTTGGCCTATAAATAGAGATGCAAGGCAAGAGGAAATAAAAGGATGAATTAAGCAGTCAAAGAGCAATTACACACAAAGAAACACTACTCAAACAACCAGAGAAAACCAGCCAAAGCACTAGCAAAAAAACCAATCAAACACAAAGCTTTACAAAGTTCAAAGTTCATCACCAATATCCAAAAACCTTGCAAGAACTTTCAACCAATTCAAATCCACTGCAGCTGGAGCTTTGCTAAGGATCTCTGTAAGTTTCTAAGCCTTTGTCTTGCATTTTTAATTGTGCTTGCATAGCAATTTTGGTCCAAAACCATTTTGTTCTAAAGAACCCTTTTGAATTTCAAAGAAATCCCAAGGTTTTCAAAACATCAAAACTGGTTTGTCCAGCTTTTTTCATCCCAAAAACTCAAAGCTTTTCACTCTCCTAAAAGGTCCTGAGTGTGTTCAGAAGTTGTTTCTGAACAACAGTTCAGAAACAGCTTCTGAACTCAAAAATTTGCATTGTTCGCAGTGCGAAGTCATGGTCGCAGAGCGACCATGACAGAACTCAGAATCTGAGTTTAGGTGCCCAAATGGCCAATTTTTGAGGTTCTAGCCCAAGAGCTCAGAACCTAGGAGTTTTAAAACCCATGTTTTTCAAACCAGTTCAAGGATTTTGCATAATTTTGGAAAATTCGCAAGTTCGGGTAACACTTTTTTGGATAACTTGCAAAACAAGTTATGTTCCCAATCTTTCAAAACAACTAGAACAAACCAGCTATGTTCATCATTTTCAAATCCAAACTTGAACAATAAACATTGTTCATGATTTTCAAAACTCAAACGTGAACATACGCCAAAGTTGTTAGCTTTTCAAAATCGTTCGCAAAATGAGCCGAACTTGTGCGTTTTCTAGCAAAATTGCTAAAATCTCTTCACTTTGGGTTCCAAACCAAATGTTTTGATATACTTTGGGATTTCTAAAGAAACTCAAACAAAAACTTGAATGAAAAAGGGATGGTGTGACGTATGTCTCTCCATTGCCCCGATTGTACGAATGCGTGACGTATGTCTCGTCGTTCGAACAATCGTCATTCCTTTTCTCAACATATCCAACCATAACCAAACCAAATCTTGGCCCCTTGTGGTCAATCCAAACCTTTGGTCCCCCGTGGCCACTAGATTCAATCCCTCGACTCGTTTGAGTCACTCGGTCAATGTTCGACTCGTCCGAGTCCATTGTACCCGTTCTTGATCCCATTGGATCAATCGAACAATCCCCCGACTCGTTGGAGTCCCCTCGGTCAATGATTGACTCGTTTGAGTCCATTGTACCCATTTTGGTCCCATAGCGACCAACTCGAACCCTTTTAACCCAACAGACATGCCTTTTAACATTCTAATGCGATTCGTAAACAAACGCTTAATAAGTCTCCCCATGCGCGAGCATACAAGCAAGACGCTTAATAAGTCTCCCATGCGCGAGCATACAAGCTACGTTTAATCGCAAGGAATCGGTTAAAACATCGTCCATTTAAAATTAACCAACACATGTACGTTTTTTCTACCAAAGAACTACGTACGCTTTGAATTCTCCGACTACCGGGAGATACGTAGGAGCAAGATCGACATCTTGTCAAGCGCAATAATAAAAACTTTCTTTCTTTTCTTTCGTTTGTTTTCATCTCTTTTTCCCCCTTTTTATTTTTATATTTTGACATATATAAGCATGCGCGCAAAACATTTAAAAACAATTTAAGCTTTAGCCAAATAGAAGGTTCCTGTTGAGTACAACGGACGTGAGGGGTGCTAATACCTTCCCCTTGCGTAACCGACTCCCGAACCCGACAATGGTTGCGATGACCAGTCCTTTTCCTCATCGTCAAGGGTTTTATTATCGTTTCCCTTCAAACAAAAAACTTAAGGGTTTATCAACGTTCCCTTTACACAAAAACTTTGGTGGCGACTTCACAAGGCCCTCCGAGCGTTCGCGGACGTCCTCGGAGGATTTGCGCGTTTTTTAAAAACGAAGTGCGCACAGCTGGCGACTTCACTGGGGACCCTTTTCCCACTAGCGAGTCAAGCCTAACCTATTTGGCTTTTAAGCCAATTGTTTTTATTTTATTTGCGCGCCATGCTTTTATTTTATTCATTTATGTCATATCTATGCTTTATGTTTATAAATGCTTTATTTTTGCTTTATATTCATATCATATATATCAAATGCGGGGGTTACTTGAGTGATGTTACTCCACATTGTTCGGGTTAATGCCGGACGTGTGAGGCTCTCTACCCGAGCTTGAGAAAAACACTAAGTTAGAAGGAGGTTGTGTGCGGAAGCCCGCGTTGACGTATGTCCGTGAGGTAGGATGCCCAACCCCGCTTAGAGGAGATTTTCACGTGGAATTAATTGAAGTCATGTCGACGTATGTCCATAGACAACCCTAATTCCATGTGAGATCTATGACTCTAAGGACCTCTTCTTAGGAATTTCACCATTTTAGAGCCTACATGTGAGGATGGGGGGAAGTTCCGAACCTTCATAAACCATACCCTTGCATATCATTTGCATTCATGAAAGTAATTTTCGCATCATTTTGCTTTATAGGAATTTAAAAAGAACAACCAAATATTAGCAAAAAGAAATATGGATTCCGGGAACAAAAATACGCTCGCCTTCAAGATTAAAGCTCCTAGGGTGGAAAGTTTATTAGCTCTAAGTAAAAGGCTCTCTTCGGTCAACAAGAGTATTTTCGAGGCAAGCTATGGGCTAATCCTTGATCTCCTACCCGTGAGAATAGATTCAACGGCCTTAACCACTTTGGCGCAATTCTTCGACCCACCTCTACGGTGCTTCACATTTCAAGACTTCCAACTAGCGCCGACTTTGGAAGAATTTGAGAGGATTTTGGGTTGTAGCATGAAGGATCATGAACTCTATCTCGGTCCGGGAAAGGACCCTACATTAGAGGCCATCGCCGAATCCTTATACCTTGACACCCAAGAAGTAGCATCTAACTTGGAAGTTAGAGGAAACCTTAAGGGATTTTCAAGAAAGTTTTTGGAAGCCAAAGCTCGGGAGATGTTAGCCAACAAAGAGGGAGGAGCATTCAACGCCATCCTAGCCCTCTTAGTCTACGGAATTGTCTTATTCCCCAACATGGATGATTTCATAGACTTTCCGGCTTTAGAGGTATTTATGACTAAAACTCCGGTTCCCACAATCTTGGCGGATTTTTATCATACCCTCTACTCTAGGCATGAACAAGCAAGGGGACGCAAAATTTCTTGTTGTACTCCCGTGGTGCAAGTTTGGATGATGTCCCACATGCCAAGAAACCGAGACTTTGTGGAAAACCGGGCCAAGCTCAATTGGTCGCAACGGATGACAACCCTCGCCGAGAAGGACATCCATTGGTTTTCGCCAAATTTAGAGGACCCGGAAATCATCCTCAGTTGCGGGGACTTCCCTAACGTACCCCTCATTGGTACTAAGGGATGTATTAACTACAATCCGGTCCTCTCTCTCCGACAACTAGGTTTTTCAATGGAAGATAAACCCAATGACCTTTTGTTGGAAGCTTTCTTCTTAAGGGAAGGCGATCAAGACCCGGCGTTGCTAGAGAGAATCCGGGGAGCATGGAGCCAAGTGCACAAAGGAAGGGTCGGCAAGAGAAACTGTGTCGCCAAACCCCTTTATACTCAATGGGTGAAGGAGAGGGTCAAAGCAATCAAGTTACCCTTTGTGGTCATAAGCCCTCCAAAACCTCCTACACCTAAACCTATTGCAACCATTCCCAACAAAGAAGTGGAGGAACTCAAAGCTAAAATTCAAGAGCTCCAAAACAAAAATGGAGACTTAGAATTGAAGCACCTCCAAGCTTTAGGAGAAATCACTAGGACGAAGAGAGATCGAGATGAAGTGACAAATTCTCTCCTAGTGTGCCAAAAGCGGCTAAGAATCTCCGAAGGGAAGAGAGATTGGATAGGAGGCGGCTTGGTTAGTGCGGATGCCAACCTTGTGGCCAAGGACGAAGAGTTGGAAAGAATCTTGCATTCCAACCAAGAGCTCAAGAAATTCGGCGAACTAGCCATCGAAGCTCAACGGAAGTGGAGGTTGAAATTTCAAGAGAAAAATCAACAGCTCCAAGAAGTAGTTAAAGACTACAAAGAGCAGCTTCAAGCCGAACGCGTCCAACGGCAAAGACATGAGAGCCTTTCTCATCAAGGGAGGCTAAAATGCAATCGTCTCGAAGAAGACATCAAGAAATTCGAAGAGTACTTCGACAAGATTGCAAGAGCTCACGGGGACCATATTGCACAACTACATGATGAAATTAGAAGTGCAAGAGTCAAGCTAGACCAGCGCAAGGAAGTGATTGAATGTGTATGGCAAGACGCCACCCGATTAAGTGAGGATTTCACTAAATTGGTTGCATTCTCGAACTTGGTAATCACCAAACTTCCAAAGAGGCTAGCGGAGGCCGAGATGGTCATGCCCTACTTTGTCATCCCTGTGGAGATCCAGAAGTTTATGAAGTTCTGCAAGGACACCATAGATTTCTATAGGGAGGAGATGAGCAAAGCCGAGAAGCGAGCGGCTATTTGATTTGTAATAGCATTAGTTACACTTTGTAAACAAATGTTATTTAATCAAATATATTTTGAAGCATAATCAATTTCCCGGTCTTTAATATTTCAAAATTGCTAATATTAATTGTGCACCTTTAAATTCCTCCGTAAAGCAAAGCAAAAAAAAAAAACGCATATTTTGCATACTCATCGCATACATACATCCACATGCATCTTCATGCATTTTTTTCAAAAAAAAAAAACTCATTCATTTCCCTAAAAACAGTTCAAAGCAATCATAGCCCGAAAACCCCGAAAGCCCTCGGTCCAAGAATCAGATCTCCAACACTCGTACGGAACACGAGCTAACAAACAAAGGATCATGAACAATTTGGAACAAACTCAAGCGGCTTTGAGAGATGAGGTTGATGGAATGAAGGGGAAGATGGATCAGATGCTAGAGTTAATGCAAGCTCTATCGGCACGAGAGAGTAATCCTCGCCCAGCAACGGATGCACCCAATGTGCAATGGCCTCTTTACGGTTTACCTCCAGGATATACCCCACCATTTGAAAATGAGGGCCATGGACCACCTCCACCACCGCTCACAATCCCCGTAAGGAACGAAGAGCGTCGTCCTCAAGGAACTTCCACTACTCAGCATGAGATTATTTCTCATAATGTGGAAAATAATCAGCCAAGACAGTCTGCTCCCGACACCACCCACCAAGACACCGATACCACCCAAATGTATCGAGTTTTGGAAGAAAGGTTGAAAGCTGTCGAAGGATTCAGTTCATACGGTGCCCACAACGCCTTGGACATGTGCCTAGTACCCGACGTGGTAATCCCTCCGAAGTTCAAAGCACCGGATTTCAAAAAGTACAAGGGAATAAAATGCCCTCGGAACCATCTACGGATGTTCTGTAGGAAGATGGCAGCTTACGCAACAAACGAGAAACTCATGGTGCATGTGTTTCAAGATAGTTTAAGCGGAGCGTCCTTGGATTGGTACATGCAGCTTGAGCGTACCCATGTCCAAACTTGGAAGGATCTAGCCGATGCTTTCCTAAAGCAATACAAATATAATTTGGACATGGCTCCAAATAGGATGCAACTGCAAAATCTCCTGCAAAGAAGCAATGAGTCCTTCAAGGAGTACGCTCAACGGTGGAGAGAACTAGCTTCTCGTGTACAACCACCATTATTGGAAAGGGAGCTTGTCGACACCTTTATGGGCACACTTCAAGGCCCATATTACGACAAAATGATTGGAAGCACATCTTCCGGCTTTTCCGATCTAGTCATGGTTGGTGAAAGAATAGAGGACGGAGTAAAGAGGGGAAAGATCCAAGGCCCTCTAGAAGCTCAAAGTGGAGCTAGGAGACCCCCCAGCAACTTTCACAAAAAGAAAGAGGGGGAGACAAATGCTGTTCTAGCGGGACCATCTTGCCCACCACCAAATCAAATGCCTCACTACCACTATCCTTATGTGGCAGCAGCAACGGCTCAAGGGCGTTACTCACCTCAAGTAATTCCCACAACTCCACCTCGACAACCAGTAGTGTTGCCTCAACAAAATCAACAGCAGCAACAACAAGGCGGGTACCCATCAAGGAACCACGCGGGCCCGAGGAACAATTATAACAATAGGCAGTTTGATCCTGTACCTATGCCTTACGGTCAAATCTTGCCATATCTAATCCAAAAGGGGATGGTCGAGCCAAGACTACTACCACCAATGTTGCCACCATATCCACATTGGTACGACACAAACGCAAAATGTGATTACCACGCAGGAACTGTGGGACACAATGTCGAGAACTGTAGAGTTTTCAAACACAAGGTTCAGGACCTTATTGACAAGAAGCTGTTATCCTTCAAAGAGGAAAACCCCAATGTAAAAAATAACCCATTGCCGGGGCATGCGGGTCCCTCTATAAATGCGGTGGAAGAGCAAGAGGACTTTGGTCCAATCAAGAGGGTAGCCAATGTTAAGACTCCCCTGTCAACCATAAGGGAGCGTTTAACCGGTTTTGGTTTGTTCGAGGAGATGCACGCCAATTGTGAAGCCTGCAAAATCAACCCGGACAAGTGCGGAGGGTTCAAGATTTGTCTTCAAGAGCTAATGGACCAAGGATGGATCCAAATGGGCTATATAAAGGACGGCATGGACGTTGCCACCTTGGAGTCTCACGACCCAAAACCTCTCGAAATCCCATACCAAAGGAGAGAGGTACCAATGCCTATACAGCCCATAATATTCCACGTACCTGCACCCTTCTCTTTTGAAAGAACGAAGAGGGTACCATGGAATTACCAACCTGTGGCCTATGTAGAAGGAAAACCACTAGCAAAAATTGAGCCCAGCATCACTAACATTACCGGTGTTGGAGGAATAACCAGAAGTGGTAGAGTCTTCGCTCCGAAAGAACTCGGGAAGACGCCTGCCGTACTACCAAGAGAGCCGCTCAAAGAAAAGAGTGTGGAGGAAGAAGAGAACCAAGCGGGGCCTTCTCAAAAGGCAACCCACAAAAAGAGGCCGAGGAGTTTTTGAGGGTAATCCAAAAAAGCGAGTATAAAATCATTGACCAGCTAGGTCAAACTCCCTCCAAAATCTCCATGCTATCCCTACTACTAAGCTCGGAAGCACACCGAGAAGCACTGCTGCGGATCCTCAGTGAGGCACATGTCACCAAGGACATTCCTGTGGACCAATTCGACGGGATAGTCGGAAATATTACCTCAAGTAGGTACTTGGGTTTCAATGGCGATGAGCTACCCGACGAGGGGCACATTCATAACCGCGCCTTACATATCTCCGTGAAATGCATGGACCACATCCTCTCTCGAGTGTTAGTGGATACGGGGTCATCATTGAATGTCATGCCCAAGACTACCCTCCTAAAGCTATCATGTGAAGGGACAGTAATGAAGCCCAGCGCCTTGGTCGTAAAAGCTTTCGATGGGTCAAGAAGAGCCGTCGTAGGGGAGATCGACTTACCAGTCCAAATCGGGCCTAAGGTTTTCATCATAACCTTCCAAGTCATGGATATTAATCCAACATACAGTTGTCTTCTCGGACGACCGTGGATTCATGCGGCCGGAGCCATTACCTCTACTCTGCACCAGAAACTTAAGTTCATCATTGATAACCAAATGATTGTAGTTTCCGGGCAAGAGGACATGATGGTAAACCATCTCTCATCGTTCCGTTATATAGAAACGGACGAAGAAGCTGTGGATGTTCCTTTCCAGTCTTTGGAAGTGGCGAATGTCGTGACTTTGAGCTCAAAGCCCAAGAAAGAGGCTAGGACAGCCATGTCATCATGGAGGGCAATAAGAGAGGCCCTAGAAGAAAGCCGACCTGCCGGATGGGGCAAATTAGTGGACATACCGGAGAAGAAAAATCGCTTCGGGTTGGGATATCATCCATCAGCCGAAACTTCCTCAAAGCCCCCAAAGCAAGGGATCCTCCCCATTTCGGAAATATTCATCAGTGCGGGATTTATCAATGAAGATCAAGTGGCTCTACTTGAAGACGTAGATGAAGACGTGCCTGATTTGGTGTACCGTTGCGCTTCGGATGAAGCTTTGAACAATTGGAGGGCTATCGCAATTCCCGAGATCATTACCAAGATCAAGTAATAAACCATGTTTGTTTTTTTTGCTCTTTTAAAAAAAAAATCATTTAGCTCTGCCCAAGGCAAATGATTAGTCGTGTGGGGCCCCCATGTTTTAAAGTTATTTTCAATCATGAATAAAATCACTCTTTTATGTTCATTTGAGTCTTTTTCTTTTTGCATTTGTTTTAAAATTTTTTTTTTACAAAAAAGCCTAAAAAAAAAATCATACTCATGCAGATCTACAAATCCACCCTCCAAAAACAACACTGCCTTAATCCCTTATGACTTCAATTTCCCAATTAATCAAACGGAAGGTGATGAAGAGGACGATTATGAACCGCCTGAAGAAATGTCCAGACTTGCAAATCAAGGGGATAGGGTAATACAACTTCACCAAGAGTCAGTTGAAAAGGTCAACTTGTGGACCGAAGAGGATAAGAAAGAGGTCAAGATAGGAGCCTCCCTGCATGAAGATGTGAAAGGAAAGTTGATCAAGCTTCTACAAGAGTACGTGGACGTATTCGCTTGGTCATATCAAGACATGCCGGGTTTAGACCCTAACATCGTTGTACACAAGCTGCCACTCAAGCCGGAATGCCCGCCAGTGAAGCAGAAATTGAGAAGAACTCAACCCGATATGGCTCTCAAGATCAGAGAGGAGGTCAAAAAGCAATTCGATGCCGGCTTTTTAGCTGTAACCAAGTATCCAACATGGGTTGCCAACATTGTGCCAGTTCCAAAGAAGGATGGCAAAGTTAGAATGTGTGTGGATTATCGGGACTTGAATAGAGCAAGCCCAAAGGACGATTTCCCGCTACCACATATCGACATATTGGTGGACAACACAGCCCAATTCTCAGTCTTCTCCTTTATGGACGGTTTCTCGGGATATAACCAGATCAAGATGGCTCTAGAGGACATGGAGAAAACCACATTTATCACCCCATGGGGAACTTTCTGCTATAAGGTAATGCCTTTCGGATTAACAAATGCCGGGGCAACATACCAAAGAGCGATGGTAACTCTTTTCCATGACATGATCCATAAGGAAATTGAGGTCTATGTCGACGACATGATTGCCAAATCCCAAACGGAGGAGGATCATCTAGTCCATCTACAAAAGCTTTTCGAACGCCTAAGAAAATGCAAGCTGCGCTTAAATCCTAACAAGTGCACATTTGGCGTTAGATCCGGGAAGTTATTGGGCTTCATCGTCAGCCAAAGAGGTATCGAAGTGGATCCCGACAAGGTAAAGGCTATCCTGCCAGCGCCAAATACCGAGAAAGAAGTCCGGGGTTTCTTAGGAAGATTGAACTACATCGCTAGGTTCATCTCACACATGACAGCTACCTGCGAACCAATCTTCAAACTGCTAAGGAAAAACCAAGCTGTTCATTGGAATGAGGATTGCCAAGAGGCGTTTGACAAAATCAAACAATACCTGCAAGAATCACCAATTTTAATACCTCCGGTTTCGGGTAAACCCCTCATCTTATACCTAACCGTACTTGAAGGATCAATGGGTTGTGTGTTAGGACAACAAGATGAAACGGGAAGAAAAGAGCACGCAATCTACTACCTAAGCAAGAAGTTTACCGATTGTGAAACAAGGTATACTTCACTTGAAAAGACTTGCTGCGCTTTAGCATGGGCTGCTCAGCGCTTAAGGCAATACATGTTGATCCATACAACTTGGTTGATATCAAAGATGGATCCCATCAAGTACATCTTCGAAAAGCCTGCCCTCACAGGAAAGATAGCTCGTTGGCAAATGCTGTTGTCTAAGTACGACATCCAATACGTTGCTCAAAAAGCCATCAAAGGGAGTGTTTTATCCGAGCACCTTGCTCACCAACCATTGGAGGATTATCAACCCATACAATTCGACTTCCCGGATGAAGATGTCGTAGCTTTGAATGACGAAAAGGTCACAAGCGATGATGAAGGGCCAGAACCGAGAGCTCGATGGAAACTCGCTTTCGACGGCGCCTCAAATGCCATGGGGCACGGGATCAGAGCAGTTTTAATCTCCCCAAGAAATGGATACCAACCCTTCACAGCAAGGTTATGCTTTGACTGCACCAATAACATGGCAGAATATGAAGCATGTATCCTAGGCCTCGAAGCAGCAATTGATCTAAGGATCAAAACCCTTGAAGTATACGGTGACTCAGCCTTAGTCATCTATCAAGTCAAAGGAGAATGGGAAACAAAACATCCCAATTTAATTCCTTACCGAGCCCGGATTGTAGAATTGATTGAGCATTTTGATGAAATCAACTTCCATCACATACCTCGAGAGGAAAACCAGGTGGCGGATGCTTTGGCTACATTATCATCAATGTACCAAGTAAATTTCCACAATGAAGCGCCAATCATAAAGATGGATCGTAGAGACAAACCGGTTGTATGTGCAGCAGTCGAAGAAGGACTTGACAGCAAACCTTGGTACTACGACATCAAGCGGTACCTTGAAGAGCAAGAGTATCCAGAAAATGCCTCACACACCGACAAGAGAACCCTCAGGAGATTGGCATCCCAGTTCTTCCTCAGCGGAAATACCCTCTACAAAAGAAACTATGACATGGTCCTGCTCAGATGTGTGGATAAACATGAAGCGGACATGCTCATCAAAGAAATCCACGAGGGATCTTTTGGAACCCATGCCAATGGGCATGCAATGGCAAAGAAAATCCTAAGGGCGGGCTATTATTGGCTAACCATGGAAGCTGACTGTTTCCACTATGCCAAGACTTGTCACAAGTGCCAAATTTACGCCGACAAGGTGCATGTACCACCAACTCCCCTGAACGTCATGACTTCACCTTGGCCATTCTCTATGTGGGGCATAGACATGATTGGAATGATCGAGCCCAAAGCGTCAAATGGACATCGCTTCATCCTCGTTGCCATCGACTACTTCACCAAATGGGTAGAAGCAGCTTCGTACGCAAACGTAACCAAACAAGTGGTAGCCCGATTCATCAAGAAGGAAATCATTTGCCGTTACGACACTCCCCACAAAATCATCACTGATAATGGGGCAAACCTAAACAACAAGACAATGAAGGAGTTGTGCAAAGATTTCAAGTTTGAGCACCATAATTCCTCCCCTTACCGACCAAAGATGAACGGTGCGGTAGAAGCAGCCAATAAGAACATAAAGAAAATCATCCAAAAGATGGTAACAACATATAAGGATTGGCACGAGATGCTTCCCTTTACGCTACATGGCTACAGAACAGCCATTCGCACTTCAACTGGGGCAACCCCTTTCTCCTTAGTATACGGTATGGAAGCGGTGCTTCCCGTAGAGGTTGAAATCCCTTCGTTAAGGGTCTTGATGGAAACCAAGCTAGAAAAGGCTGAATGGGTCCAAACAAGGTTCGACCAACTGAATCTCATAGAGGAAAAGCGTCTGACGGCAATATGTCACGGACAACTCTATCAAAGGAGACTCAAGAGAGCATTCGACAAGAAGGTCCGTCCTCGAGAATTCAAAGAAGGAGACCTAGTGCTCAAAAAGATATTACCTATCCACAAAGATCCCCGAGGGAAATGGACTCCCAGCTATGATGGACCGTACGTGGTAAAGAAAGCCTTCTCTGGCGGAGCCTTGATCATCACCACTATGGACGGAGAAGAGTTCCCACTCTCAATAAACTCCGATGCAGTCAAGAAGTATTATGCCTAAAGAAAAAAAAAGAGCTCGCTAAATCGAAAACCTGAAAGGGCGGTTTAGGCAATAGAGAGCGTCCTGCTAGATCGAAAACCTGAAAGGGCGGTCTAGGCAAAAATTAAGGACATCAAAAAAGGAAATACACCCCGGTGGACTGAAAACTCGAAAGAGCGATCCAGGCAAAAATTAGGGGTTAACAAAAGAAGAAAGGCAATGTCTGCAACATCCAAGCTCCGGACAAGATTCAAGAGGAGAAGAATCGGTCTCGTCAACATCTTCCAAAAAAAAATCTCGAAGTCATAAGGAAAATAGCATGTGTTGTGCCAAAACCGACAAATTTCTTTTTGCTTTTTTTGTTTTTCTCTATTTTCCCCTCAGAGAAGTAATCACTTCTCACTTCATATTTTTTTACCCATTCAAGGAGTCAAATCTGCATTGAATAAAATTCCTTTTATTATTTTGTGTTCTCGTTAGCACATAAAATTTTGTTTTATTCATGATAAAAATGCATTGAAATGTGGGAAATAAACAAGGGAAACTTCTTTCAAAAAGAAAAACAAACAAACGTTGTTTTATTTGAATTTTTGTAAATTTCGAAAGAATTGCGGTAATTTTCCCCCAAAATATTGCACCAAAGGGCTTAGGCTTTTCAGCAAAGGAGTGCATAGCTCACGGCACGTGGAGCGCAAAGGCCCCAAGGTTTAGAGGAACAGAATTCCCCAGTAAACACCCCAAACATCCAAACATCAACCAAGGCTGGATATCGATCATGCTTCCAAAATGATCCTTATATCCCCATGAGCCCAAACCTTTTTGACATTCCCCAGGGAGTCTCAACCCAAAACAAAGAGTCCAATCATCATTGGCAGACAAATACAAATCCCCAGGAAAAGCCCGACCTTGCTCGGCATCCAATCATAACTCCCAGCATTCAACATGCATCCCACATACACATGCATAACATAATTCATGCATCATGTCAATTTCATTCATGCATGCATATCCAAATCAATCATACACATGCATTTCATAATCATATCATGCATCATACAATCATATTTTCCGGCTCAAAATCGGGCACCTATTCAGGGTAAGACCATTCCAGTCCACCGTTAGGAATTGAAATTCTGGCCAGGCAATAAGACAGAGTAACCAGGTTCTGAACCAGCAGGTTCTGAACTATACGCAGGGCACAATGGTTTGCTTAAAACAGAGCACAAACAAAAAAACACACACAGGCAGCAAATTAAAGTGCAGGAAAGTAAAAAGGCACATAAGTTTGTTAACCCAGTTCGGAGTAAACACCTCCTACTCTGGGGGATACCAATCCAGGAAGGAAATCCACTATTGGATTTAATCCTTAAGACTCAGACACTGACTCTCAGTTCTTATCCCAAGCAATTAACCTCCACCTAGTAAGACTTCTACCCAACTCTGAGTAATAGAATCCACTATCTTCCTATTCAAGTAACTAAACCCAGTTACTGAAACCCTTAATCAAAAACACTCTGTTTTTCAGAAAACTTAAAAAACACAAAGACTTCATTCGTACCTAAAGGCTTAGAATGAATCACAACTCTATAAAACTCTAAACCAACTCAAAACATATGAGTGGTGCACAATAAACTCTAAGTTAAAACACAGACTCAATTTTCTGATTTTCTAACTCTCTAAATCGTAAGTCTTCAATAGCAAAGCTCCTCCTTTTATAATCTTCAGCAATCCTCTTAATTATGCTCCAAATCTTCTGAACTGATTTGTTACTGGAATAAGATTGATCCAATAATGTAACAAATAAAACTGCATTAAATCTTTGAAAGATTTAAAACAGAAAATACGAATTTTCATAACTTTAAATCAAATCTTCAAAGATATCTTCTCCAATTAAACCAGCCTTCTAGAAGTAATTATACAAACATAATTCCTTGCTAAATCTCCCAAGATACGTGCAAAAACAATCCAGCAAACCCAACTTCTGATGTGGTCAACAGAAGTCAACGCTGGCTTCAGAACCTGAAACTGCTTCTGAAGTGCTACAGTGCTTCTGATGAGCATTTCAGCTTCTGAGGTAGATTGCAGCTTCTGAAAGGCTTCAAATAAGAAAACTTGTAACTGAAGAAATGTTCATCATAAGGAAAAGCTTCTATTCCATACTTTGGTTTTGCCAAACAATGCAGCCAACACTTAAAGACTCAACAATCTCCCCCTTTGGCAAATTTTTGGCTAAAACCATCCAAGTTCTTCAATCTCCCATAAAATCTACTCAGCCATGAAGAACTCCACAATAATAAATCATAACATAGTGATAAGCAGCGGATTCAGTTATGACTATCATGAAATACACAAAACAGCTTCAGTTTGAAGGTATCAGAGCAAGTACTTATTAACAGCTTCTGTTCAAGGTATCAGAGCTACTGATCAACTCTTCTTCATCACAAACACTCCCCCTGAAGCTTCACAACAAACATTCCAGCTTCACAACACTCCCCCTGCAACTCAGCTTCTCACAAAAATCACACAAACTCCCCCTGACTTCTGAACTGCAGAGAAACATGGTATCAGAGCACACTTCAGAGCACACTTGATCTTCAGGACCACTCTTCAACACAAAAACACTCAGGATCATAACAATCTTGTACTCCCCCTGAGACACATATTCCCCCTTGATCATATCCGGACATATCTTGTTTGGTATCAGAGCAAAACACCTTCTGAATCAAAGACACACATATCTGATATGCAGCAGCAATACATCTTCTAAATCTTGGTATCAGAGCCAACAAAGCCAACACATTGCATAAGATTTTCTCCCCCTTTTTAGCCATAAAATTCTGACAAATCATAGTCTTTATATAGGGAAGGAAAACTGCACAAACATCTTCAACTACTGTCCCAGTTTGAACTTCAGACTTAGTATCAAAAACAGCATCACACTTAGCACTAACAAAGCTGGCAGGTACTCTATCTTCCTCACATCCAGTTTGCTTTAATTGCTAGAATTCTTCAAATAAGCACACACCTAACTTGCTCCTTAAGTTTTCAAATTTTTTAGCATCCAAGGCCTTTGTGAAAATGTCAGCAACTTGTTCTTCAGTAGCTACATGTTCTAGCTGAATGACTTTATCCTCCACAAGGTTTCTGATAAAATGATGTCTGATGTCTATGTGTTTGGTTCTGCTGTGCTGAATTGGATTCTTAGAGATGTTGATGGCACTCAAATTGTCACAAAACAATGTCATAGTTCCTTGTTCAATGTTGTACTCCTCCAGCATCTGCTTCATCCATACCAATTGTGAGCAACTACTTCCAGCAGCAATATACTCAGCCTCAGCAGTTGACAATGACACACAGTTTTGTTTCTTGCTGAACCATGAAATCAAGTTATTTCCTAAGAAGAAACAACCTCCTGAAGTGCTCTTTCTGTCATCAGCACTTCCAGCCCAGTCAGCATCACAAAATCCCATCAAATCAGAGCTTGAACTATGAGAATACATGATTCCATAGTCACTTGTGCTATTCACATACTTCAGAATCCTCTTCACCTGAGTCAGATGACTCATCTTAGGATCAGCTTGGTATCTTGCACATACTCCAACAGCATAAGTGATATCAGGTCTGCTTGCAGTCAAATACAATAAGCTCCCTATCATGCTTCTGTACTGACTTTGGTCTACTGAAACTCCATGTTCATCTTTGGTTAGCTTCAGATGAGTAGCAGCTGGTGTCCTCTTATGAGTAGCAGACTCCATTCCAAACTTCTTCACTATGTTCTTGGCATACTTACTTTGAGAAATGAAGATTGTATCTTCCATTTGTTTGACTTGTAACCCAAGAAAATAAGTCAGTTCACCAACTAAGCTCATTTCAAATTCTGACTGCATCTGCTGAACAAACAATTTGATCATCTTCTGAGACATCCCTCCAAACACTATGTCATCCACATAAATCTGAGCTATCATCAGACTCCCATTCTCATCTTTTACAAACAAAGTCTTATCAGAACCTCCTTTTCTGTAACCTTGAGCCACAAGAAACTGAGTCAGCCTGTCATACCATGCCCTTGGTGCTTGTTTCAATCCATATAAAGCCTTCTTTAGTTTGTAAACATGATTAGGAAATTTATGATCCACAAATCCCTTAGGCTGTTCAACATATACCTCTTCTTGCAAATATCCATTCAGAAATGCACTCTTCACATCCATCTGGAACAATTTGAACTTGAGAATGCAGGATACACCCAACAGTAGTCTTATGGACTCTAGTCTGGCCACAGGTGCAAAGGTCTCATCAAAATCAAGTCCCTCAACTTGAGTATAACCCTGAGCAACCAACCTTGCCTTGTTTCTGACTACAGTACCATTTTCATCTGTTTTATTCTTGAATATCCACTTAGTCCCAATCACATTCAGCCCTTCAGGTCTTGGAACAAGATCCCACACTTCACTCCTTTTGAATTGATTCAACTCATCTTGCATTGCTTCAATCCAAAATTCATCAGTTAGGGCTTCTTTCACATTTTTAGGCTCAACCTTTGACACAAAACATGAATCAGTAGCAGCTGGTTCTGATCTCCTTGTTCTGACCCCTTGATCCAAACTCCCAATGATAAGCTCCTTAGGATGATCCTTCTGAATTCTAATAGATGGCCCTTTATTGGTAGAATCATGTTCTGGATGTACATCTGCTTCTTCAGACTCTGGATGAATTTCAGCTTCTGAAGTTTGTTCTTCTGATGGTTCAGATTCTGGAACAACTTCAGACTCACTTCTATCTTTCTCAGCAGTCAGATCATCAATTACCACATTAATGGACTCCATCACAACTTTAGTTCTTGAATTAAACACCCTATAAGCTCTGCTGTTTACTGAATATCCCAAAAATATACCCTCATCAGACTTAGGATCCAGTTTTCTCCTATTTTCTCTGTCAGCCAAAATGTAACATTTACTGCCAAACACATGAAAATATTTGACTGTAGGCTTCCTTCCTTTCCATAGTTCATACAATGTAGATGCTGTTCCTTTCTTCAGAGTGACTCTATTATGGATATAGCAAGCAGTGTTCATTGCTTCAGCCCAGAACATATATGGAAGTTTCTTAGCATGCAGCATTACTCTTGCACATTCTGCCAAAGTCCTATTCTTCCTCTCAACTAAACCATTTTGCTGAGGTGTGATAGGTGCAGAAAACTCATGCTTTATACCTTCAGAAGCACAGAATTCTGAGAAGCTCTTGTTTTCAAACTCTTTGCCATGATCACTTCTGATTCTGATTATGCCACAGTCTTTTTCTCTTTGTAATTGAATGCACAGGTCTTTAAATACTTCAAAAGTGTCAGACTTCTCTCTAACAAAGTTGATCCATGTGTATCTTAAGTAGTCATCTACCATTACAAAAGCATACCTCTTGCCTCCAATACTCTCTACTTGCATAGGCCCCATCAAATCCATATGAACAAGTTCTAGTACTTTAGTAGTTACCTGGTGAACTAATCTGGGATGAGACTTTCTTGTTTGTTTTCCAATTTGACAATCACCACAAACATTGTCCTCATTGATCTTCAGATTAGGTACACCTTTGATAGCTTCAGTACTTAGGATTTTTTTCATGCCTTTTAGATGCAAATGTCCCAGTTTCTGGTGCCAGAGTTTGACTTCTTCTTCTGAGCTCATAAGACAAGAAGTCAAACTTCTTTCTTCTTCAGAAACCCACAAATAACAATTGTCTTTGGATCTGCAACCCCTCATCTGAATCGCATCTTTCTGATCAGTAACAATGCACTCTTGCTTGTTGAAATTAACCTTTAAGTCTTGATCACAAAGTTGGCTTATGCTGATCAGATTAGAAGTTAATCCTTCCACCAGTAGCACATCATTAAGTCTGGGCAACCCATCTCTGATCAAATCACCAATACCCAGAATCTGACCTTTTACACCATCTCCAAATGTTACATAGCTTCTGGAGTATGATCTGATATTGCTCAGCAGCTTCTTCACACCAGTCATGTGCCTTGAACACCCACTATCAAAATACCAGTCTTCTTTTGAAGTGGCTCTCAGTGAAGTATGAGCAATCAGGCCTACATTCTGAACTTTGGGCTTCCATACCTTCTGAACATTGTGTCTGATAGCAGCTGGTTCAACTTTTCTATACTGAAAGTGTTCAGGATAGCCATAAAGTTTGAAGCAGAATGGTTTGATATGCCCTTTCTTTCCACAATGATGACAAATCCATGGATGATTTCTCCTCCTTCTGTTTCTGAAAAATTTCTGAGGTTGCTTCTGAGGCAGCATCTGAACTTGCTTCTGACCTTGCATCTGAGGTCTCTTCTGAGCTTGCTTCTGATCTTGCTTCTGGGATTGTTTCTGAGGTCTCATCTGAGAAGTCCCAATCATAGGATTATCAGTTTTAGTGGCAGGAACAAACTCTTTAACCAGAATCTTCTGTTTGGGGTTCTGAGTCTGATCATCAAAGCCTAAACCAGTTTTTCCTTGTTGTGAGCACCCAAAATTTCATCCAACACATTAGTAGCAGTATTCATCATTCTAACCTGCTTTTTCATATGTTCAAGTTGGGAATTTAACTGGTTCACTTCTTCTTTCAAATCTGAATTCTGCACAAGAAGTTCTCCTTTTTCAGCCTCCAGTTGAAAAATAGTCTCCTTCTGATCCAGAACTTGTTTGCAAACCTCAGCACTTCTGTATACAGCTTCCTATAGTTGTCAGCTAGCTCATCATATGAGGTTTTAGCAGCTTCAGACACAGATGAGGCTTCAGACTCTGAGTCAGACTCTGAAAAGGTCTCAGACTCTAAAACAGCTTCCTTCTTCAAGATAGCTCCTGACCTCACAACTAGACCAGTATCACACATATCAGATTCACTAACATCATCATCTTCAGAACCATCATCAGACCATGCAACAACTAGGCTCTTCTTCTGCTTCTTAAGAAAAGTAGGACATTCAGATTTGATATGCCCATAGCCCTCACACTCATAGCACTGCACACCTTTGGCTTGGTTGCTTTTCTCCTCAGACTTGGTCTTCTTCTCATCAGTTTGTTGCTTCTTGTTATTGAATCTAAAATTCTGACCTTTGCCTTTGGCTTTTCTGTTAACATTCTTCAGAATCTTGTTGAATTGTTTTCCCAGCAATACTAGAGCTTCTGATAAGTCATCCTCCTCAGACTCTTGTTGATCATCAGCTTCAGCATTCACAGAAAAAGCTATACCTTTCCCTTTCTTATCAGGCTGTTTGCAGAATGCAGTCTCAAAATTCAACAAAGAACCAATGAGCTCTTCAACCTTCATAGCAGAAATATCATGAGCCTCCTCAATTGCTGTAACCTTCATGTCAAACCTTCTGGGCAGGGACCTGAGGATCTTTCTGACTAACTTCTCATCAGTCATCTTTTCTCCAAGTGAATCAAAGGAATTTGCCATGTCCAGCACATTCATGTAAAAATCCTGAATAGATTCATCTTCCTTCATCTTCAGGTTCTCAAATTTGGTGGTCAGCCGCTGCAATCTGGACATCTTCACCTTAGAAGTTCCTTCATGAGTGGTTTTCAGAATTTCCCAAGCATCCTTAGCCACAGTACATTGTTTGATAAGTCTGAACATATTCTGATCAACACCATTAAAGATAGCATTCAAAGCTTTTGAATTTCCCAGTGACAGATCATCTTCAGCTTTGGTCCATTCCTCCTCAGGCTTCAGAACCTCAGTCTTGTTACCATCTTTGTCTGTATACACAGGATGATCCCAGCCTTTAATCACAACTTTCCAAGTCCTGCTGTCAATAGATTTTAAGAAGGCACACATCCTAGACTTCCAATACTCATAGTTTGTGCCATCTAATAGGGGTGGTCTATTGACATAGCCTCCTTCTCTATCCATGCTTGCCAGATATTAAGTCCTCTGGATCTCACCCAAAATACAGGCAGGGTGCCTGCTCTGATGCCAATTGAAATTCTGGCCAGGCAATAAGACAGAGTAACCAGGTTCTGAACCAGCAGGTTCTGAACTATACGCAGGGCACAATGGTTTGCTTAAAACAGAGCACAAACAAAAAACACACACAGGCAGCAAATTAAAGTGCAGGAAAGTAAAAAGGCACAGAAGTTTGTTAACCCAGTTCGGAGTAAACACCTCCTACTCTGGGGGATACCAATCCAGGAAGGAAATCCACTATTGGATTTAATCCTTAAGACTCAGACACTGACTCCCAGTTCTTATCCCAAGCAATTAACCTCCACCTAGTAAGACTTCTACCCAACTCTGAGTAATAGAATCCACTATCTTCCTATTCAAGTAACTAAACCCAGTTACTGAAACCCTTAATCAAAAACACTCTGTTTTTCAAAAACACAAAGACTTCATTCGTACCTAAAGGCTTAGAATGAATTACAACTCTATAAAACTCTAAACCAACTCAAAACATAAGAGTGGTGCACAAAACAAAGCTAACAAGCTTAAAACTAACACAGACTCTTTTTCTGAATTAAGACTCTCTAAAAAACTTTTTGTCTTCAAAAGCAAAGCTCCTCCTTTTATAATCTTCAGCAAGCCTCTTAATTATGCTCCAAATCTTCTGAATTGATTTGTTACTGGAATAAGATTGTTCCAATAAAGTAACAAATAAAACTGCATTCAATCTTTGAAAGATTTAAAACAGAAAATACGAATTTTCATAATTTTGAACCAAATCTTCAAAGATATCTTCTCCAATTAACCCAGCATTCTAGAAGCAATTAAACAAACATAATTCCTTGCTCAATCTCCCAAGATACGTGCAAAAACAATCCAGCAAACCCAACTTCTGATGTGGTCAACAGAAGTCAACGCTGGCTTCAGAACCTGAAACTGCTTCTGAAGTGCTACAGTGCTTCTGATGAGCATTTCAGCTTCTGAGGTAGATTGCAGCTTCTGAAAGGCTTCAAATAAGAAAACTTGTAACTGAAGAAATGTTCATCATAAGGAAAAGCTTCTATTCCATACTTTGGTTTTGCCAAACAATGCAGCCAACACTTAAAGACTCAACAGGAATCGACCTTCAGTGTAAGCGGCTGAATAAGATTACCTATCTCAGGTATCGACCTCTAGTGTAAGCGGCTAGATAAGATCACCTTCCTCAGTGTTTCGACCTTCAGTGTTAGCGGCTGAATAAGATCACTCCCACCGTTAGGAATCGACCTTCAGTGTAAGCAGCTGAATAAGATTACCTATCTTAGGTATCGACCTCTAGTGTAAGCGGCTAGATAAGATCACCTTCCTCAGTGTTTCGACCTTCAGTGTTAGCGGCTGAATAAGATCACTCCACCGTTAGGAATCGACCTTCAGTGTAAGCGGCTGAATAAGATTACCTATCTCAGGTATCGACCTCTAGTGTAAGCGGCTAGATAAGATCACCTTCCTCAGTGTTTCGACCTTCAGTGTTAGCGGCTGAATAAGATCACTCCACCGTTAGGAATCGACCTTCAGTGTAAGCGGCTGAATAAGATTACCTATCTTAGGTATCGACCTCTAGTGTAAGCGGCTAGATAAGATCACCTTCCTCAGTGTTTCGACCTTCAGTGTTAGCGGCTGAATAAGATCACTCCCCTTAGGTATCGACCTCTAGTGTAAGCGGCTAGATAAGATCACCTTCCTCAGTGTTTCGACCTTCAGTGTTAGCGGCTGAATAAGATCACTCCCCTTAGGTATCGACCTCTAGTGTAAGCGGCTAGATAAGATCACCTTTGCCTTTAGGAATCTACCTTCAGTGTAAGCGGCTGGATAGGATTACCTTCATCCCCAGTGGATCTACCTCCAGTGTTAGCGGCTGGATACGATCAACCTTTTCAAATCATTGCATTTGCATATTTTACTTTTACTACAAATTTTTTCCATACCGCGAAGGACAAAATTCGGGTCCTTCTTTTACCTAATTGGTCTTCGCAAAGAGTTCATGAGATGCCCTCGGCACTCACACACTCTGTGCAAAGACACAATTAAGTAGGGGCAGCTGTAGTACCCCAATGTTGTCCTAAGCCTTTTAAAACCAAAAATAAAAAAAAAATCAAAGAAAGGGAAAAAGTCAAAGTCAACCAAAGTCAACAAAAAGTCAACATTTCAAAAATGATGACTTCGCACTGCGAAGGTCACTTCGCACTGCGAAGTCTGCGATTTTTCTGCAGATTTTTGGTTTCTTTGATTTAATTCCAGATTTTGTTGCACATCATTTGCATAATTATTTTAATCAGCATTCATGGCTAATTGGGCCAAGCAAAACCAGAATTGAGAGACTTGCCATTAATGCCAAGGTAGGAAGCTTTTTCTTCCAACCTAGCATGTGACAAGCAAGTGGGCTTGCCCTTGGGCAGCTCTTGTCCCTCCCAAGTGACCTGTTAACCACCCCAAGGTTGCCAGCCACCTGCTTGAAGACTTTCTTCCTGCTTGCTCCCCCAAAACCAGTCAAACCCAGCTGGTTTTGTACTTGAAAAAGTCATGATTGCCTACCCTGTTTTGCAACAGCTTTTCATCCCTCTCACACCAGCCATATGTAGCCTTTTGCATCCCCAAATCTCTGCACATCACAGTGCACGTTTTTATTGATCAACCATTGAGATTGCAAGGATTGATCCCCAAGCTTGGCCAATTGCAATCCAGCCATGTTCATCATCATTTCTATCCCAAAGACCATTGATTTGTGGCTGAAATCAGTCAAACCTTTAACCCTTGGCACAAGGCAAGGTTGCCTCTATCCATTAGCATTAAATGCAAAGCCAAATAGCCTGAATTTAGCCCACAAATCAGCTAGGTCCTATGGATTTTCATCATTACATGAGATTGCATTTTTGGCCTATAAATAGAGATGCAAGGCAAGAGGAAATAAAAGGATGAATTAAGCAGTCAAAGAGCAATTACACACAAAGAAACACTACTCAAACAACCAGAGAAAACCAGCCAAAGCACTAGCAAAAAAACCAATCAAACACAAAGCTTTACAAAGTTCAAAGTTCATCACCAATATCCAAAAACCTTGCAAGAACTTTCAACCAATTCAAATCCACTGCAGCTGGAGCTTTGCTAAGGATCTCTGTAAGTTTCTAAGCCTTTGTCTTGCATTTTTAATTGTGCTTGCATAGCAATTTTGGTCCAAAACCATTTTGTTCTAAAGAACCCTTTTGAATTTCAAAGAAATCCCAAGGTTTTCAAAACATCAAAACTGGTTTGTCCAGCTTTTTTCATCCCAAAAATTCAAAGCTTTTCACTCTCCTAAAAGGTCCTGAGTGTGTTCAGAAGTTGTTTCTGAACAACAGTTCAGAAACAGCTTCTGAACTCAAAAATTTGCATTGTTCGCAGTGCGAAGTCATGGTCGCAGAGCGACCATGACAGAACTCAGAATCTGAGTTTAGGTGCCCAAATGGCCAATTTTTGAGGTTCTAGCCCAAGAGCTCAGAACCTAGGAGTTTTAAAACCCATGTTTTTCAAACCAGTTCAAGGATTTTGCATAATTTTGGAAAATTCGCAAGTTCGGGTAACACTTTTTTGGATAACTTGCAAAACAAGTTATGTTCCCAATCTTTCAAAACAACTAGAACAAACCAGCTATGTTCATCATTTTCAAATCCAAACTTGAACAATAAACATTGTTCATGATTTTCAAAACTCAAACGTGAACATACGCCAAAGTTGTTAGCTTTTCAAAATCGTTCGCAAAATGAGCCGAACTTGTGCGTTTTCTAGCAAAATTGCTAAAATCTCTTCACTTTGGGTTCCAAACCAAATGTTTTGATATACTTTGGGATTTCTAAAGAAATTCAAACAAAAACTTGAATGAAAAAGGGATGGTGTGACGTATGTCTCTCCATTGCCCCGATTGTACGAATGCGTGACGTATGTCTCGTCGTTCGGACAATCGTCATTCCTTTTCTCAACATATCCAACCATAACCAAACCAAATCTTGGCTCCTTGTGGTCAATCCAAACCTTTTGGTCCCCCGTTGCCACTAGATTCAATCCCTCGACACGTTTGAGTCACTCGGTCAATGTTCGACTCGTCTGAGTCCATTGTACCCGTTCTTGATCCCATTGGATCAATCGAACAATCCCCCGACTCGTTGGAGTCCCCTCGGTCAATGATTGACTCGTTTGAGTCCATTGCACCCATTTTGGTCCCATAGCGACCAACTCAAACCCTTTTAACCCAACGGACATGCCTTTTAACATTCTAACGCGATTCGTAAACAAACGCTTAATAAGTCTCCCCATGCGCGAGCATACAAGCAAGACGCTTAATAAGTCTCCCATGCGCGAGCATACAAGCTACGTTTAATCGCAAGGATTCGGTTAAAACATCGTCCATTTAAAATTAACCAACACATGTACGTTTTTTCTACCAAAGAACTACGTACGCTTTGAATTCTCCGACTACCGGGAGATACGTAGGAGCAAGATCGACATCTTGTCAAGCGCAATAATAAAAACTTTCTTTCTTTTCTTTCGTTTGTTTTCATCTCTTTTTCCCCCTTTTTATTTTTATATTTTGACATATATAAGCATGCGCGCAAAACATTTAAAAACAATTTAAGCTTTAGCCAAATAGAAGGTTCCCGTTGAGTACAACAGACGTGAGGGGTGCTAATACCTTCCCCTTGCGTAACCGACTCCCGAACCCGACAATGGTTGCGATGACCAGTCCTTTTCCTCATCGTCAAGGGTTTTATTATCGTTTCCCTTCAAACAAAAAACTTAAGGGTTTATCAACGTTCCCTTTATACAAAAACTTTGGTGGCGACTTCACAAGGCCCTCCGAGCGTTCGCGGACGTCCTCGGAGGATTTGCGCATTTTTTAAAAACGAGGTGCGCACAGCTGCTACTGATTCCTGCTTTGTGTCAAAGCTTGAACCTAAAAATGTGAAAGAAGCCCTGACTGATGAATTTTGGATTGAAGCAATGCAAGATGAGTTGAATCAATTCAAAAGGAGTGAAGTGTGGGATCTGGTTCCAAGACCTGAAGGGTTGAATGTGATTGGCACTAAGTGGATATTCAAGAATAAAACAGATGAAAGTGGTACTGTAGTCAGAAACAAGGCAAGGTTGGTTGCTCATGGTTATACTCAAGTAGAGGGATTGGATTTTGATGAAACCTTTGCACCTGTGGCCAGACTAGAGTCCATAAGACTACTGTTAGGAGTATCCTGCATTCTCAAGTTCAAATTATTCCAGATGGATGTGAAGAGTGCATTTCTGAATGGATACCTGCAAGAAGAAGTGTATGTTGAACAACCTAAGGGTTTTGTGGATCATAAATTTCCTAATCATGTTTACAAACTGAAGAAGGCCTTATATGGATTGAAACAAGCACCAAGAGCATGGTATGAAAGATTGACTCAATTTCTTGTGGCTCAAGGTTACAGAAAAGGAGGTTCTGATAAGACTTTGTTTGTGAAAGATGAAAATGGGAGTCTGATGATTGCTCAGATCTATGTTGATGACATAGTGTTTGGAGGGATGTCTCAGAAGATGGTTAAGTTGTTTGTTCAGCAGATGCAGTCAGAATTTGAAATGAGCTTAGTTGGTGAACTGACTTACTTTCTTGGTTTATAAGTCAAGCAAATGGAAGATACAATCTTCATCTCTCAGAGTAAATATGCCAAGAACATAGTAAAGAAATTTGGATTGGAATCTGCTGCTCATAAGAAGACACCAGCTGCTACTCATCTGAAGCTAACAAAAGATGAACATGGAGTTTCAGTTGATCAAAGTCAGTACAGAAGCATGATAGGGAGCTTATTGTATTTAACTGCAAGCAGACCTGATATCACTTATGCTGTTGGAGTATGTGCAAGATACCAAGTTGATCCTAAGATGAGTCATCTGACACAAGTTAAAAGGATCCTGAAGTATGTGAATAGCACAAGTGACTATGGAATCATGTATTCACATAGTTCAAGTTCTGAACTGATGGGATTTTGTGATGCTGACTGGGCTGGAAGTGCTGATGACAGGAAGAGCACTTCAGGAGGATGTTTCTTTCTAGGAAATAATTTAATTTCCTGGTTCAGCAAGAAACAAAATTGTGTTTCATTGTCAACTGCTGAGGCTGAATATATTGCTGCTGGGAGTAGTTGTTCACAACTGGTTTGGATGAAACAGATGCTTGAGGAGTACAACATTAATCAAGGAACTACGACATTGTTTTGTGACAATTTGAGTGCTATCAACATCTCTAAGAACCCAATACAGCACAGCAGAACTAAACACATTGATATCAGACATCATTTTATCAGAAACCTTGTGGAGGACAAGATTATTCAGCTAGAACATGTAGCTACTGAAGAACAAGTTGCTGATATTTTCACAAAGGCCTTGGATGCTAAACAGTTTGAAAACTTAAGGAGCAAGTTAGGTGTGTGTTTGCATGAAGAGTTATAGCAATTACTGCAAACTGGATGTGAGGAAGATAGAGTACCTGCCAGTTGTGCTTATGCTGAGTGTGGTCCTGAACCTGAGTCTGAGTGTGATATGGTTTCAAGGATCTGTGTTACTTGTTTTGATCCCTATTTGAAGTCTGAAGTTTGTCATAATTTTGTGGCTAAAAAGGGGGAGAAAAATTTAAGTTCAGACAAGAGTTGTTCAGAATGTGTGCCATTGATTCAGAAGGTGACTAATTCTGCTCTGATACCAAGCATTATGCTCCTGAAGAACCTTTGCAGCAACAAGATATGTCCAGATATGATTAAGGGGGAATATGTGTCTCAGGGGGAGTTCATGATAGTTGTTATCCTGAGTGATGCTGTGTTCCTGAAGAGTGGTCCTGAAGATTAAGTGTGTCCTGAAGTGTGCTCAGCTGCTGAAGTATGCTCTGATACTTTTGTTTCTCTGTAGTTCAGTAGTGAGGGGGAGTTTGTGTGAGAAGCTGAGTTGCAGGGGGAGTGTGTGTGAGAGTGTGTGTGATGATCAGGAGTTGATCAGTAGCTCTGATACCATGGTTGTGATGACCAGGAGTTGATCAGTACTTGTCTTTTTTTGTGCTTCAGGAGTCAGAAGCTGAAACTGTGTAACATCTGGTGGCTCCCAATGGGCTGGCCTCCCTATCTTTCAAGGGCCGCGATGTACTCATGGACTTCTCCACCCCCCAAGTGGAGTTTCATGCCTTCCGTGGGAATCGAACCACGTACCCTGGAGGCTATAAGTACATGGCCAATGCATTCCCACTACCAATTAAGCTACTAGCTTAATTGGTAGTGGGAATGCACTGGCCATGTACTTATAGCCTCCAGGGTACGTGGTTCGATTCCCACGGAAGGCATGAAACTCCACTTGGGGGGTGGAGAAGTCCATGAGTACATCGCGGCCCTTGAAAGATAGGGAGGCCAGCCCATTGGGAGCCACCGGATGTTACAAACTGATTGATTTTTGTTGATTTAAGCATAGCTCAGATTTGTTTGTCCGCTGCTTAGCTCTATGCTATGTTATTGTGGAGTTCTTCATTGCTGAGTTGATTATATGGGAGATTGAAGAACTTGGATGGTTTTAGCCAAACATTTGCCAAAGGGGGAGATTGTTGAGTCTTTTGGTGTTGGCTGCATGTTTTGGCAAAACCAAAGTGTTGTTTAGAAGCATCTCCTTATTTAGAACATTTCTTCAGTTACAAGTTTTCTCATTTGAAGCTGTTCAGAAGCTGTATCTTACATCAGAAGCTGAATGCTCATCAGAAGCACTGTAGCACTTCAGAAGCTGATTCAGGTTCTGAAGTCCAGCGTTGACTTTTGTTGACCTCATCAGAAGCTGGGTTTTCAGAATTGTTTTGGCGCGAATCTTTGCAAGATTGATCAAGGAATTATTCACGCGTATTGCTTCTAGAATGCTGATTTGTTTTGAGAAGATTTTATTGAAGATTTGGTTCAAAGATATGAAATTCGTATTTTCCTGTTATAATCTTTCAAAGATTGAATGCAATTTTATTTGTTACTTTATTGGATCATTCTTATTTCAGTAACAAATCAATTCAGAAGATTAGTTTGTTATTTATGCTACAAGACTGAAGACTATATAAGGAGGAGTGCTGCTGCTATTCAACATACGAAATATAGAGTTTTAGATCAGAGAATTGAGTCTTTGTGTTTAAAACCTTAGGGTTATTTGTGCACCACTCAGTTTGAGTTGGTTTAGAGTTTTATAGAGTTGTAATTCATTCCAAGCCTTTAGGTACGAATGAAGTCTTTGTGTTTTTGAAGTTTTCTTAAAAAACAGAGTGATTTTGGTTAAGGGTTTCAGTAACTGGGTTTAGTTACTTGAATAGGAAGATAATGGATTCTATTACTCAGAGTTGGGTAGAAGTCTGACTAGGTGGAGGTTAATTGCTTGGGATAAGAACTGGGTGTCAGTGTCTGAGTCTTAAGGATTAAATCCAATAGTGGATTTCCTTCCTGGATTGGTATCCCCCAGAGTAGGAGGTGTTTACTCCGAACTGGGTTAACAAACCTTGTGTGCCTTTTACTTTCCTGCACTTTATTTTCTTGCTTTGCATTGTGTTTGTGCGTGCTCTGTTTTAGCAAGTTGTTGTGCCCTGCATATTGTTCAGAACCTGGTTGGTTCAGAACCTGGTAACTCTGTTTATTGCCTGGCCAGAATTTCATAGTAAATAATAGAGATGAGAGGTGAGAAATAGAAGTAATAAAATAAGTGGGGGAGAAGGGAGTAAATTATGATATGTGGAGGGGAGAAAAGTAATAATAATGAGTTAACCTAGTTTCCTAGTATAAATAGAGGAATATAAAAATCATAAACATTCTTGTTGAACGTAGAAACCAGAGAAAAGAGGAGAGGAGAGGACGCAAACCCTAGCTAAGGAGAATTGCACCAAAAGCTGCGTTTTCGGAGAATTCAAGGTAAGGGTGGGGAAACTTTCATCTTAGGATATTTTTATTCCCAATTGAACGGTTGTTTTAAATTCTATAATTGTTGGTGCTGTTATCATAAGAATTATGGTGAGTAATCAGAGATGAATTGATGCTGATGAGAGTTGTTGTTGTTGAAAGATTAAGATTGAGAAACATAAGTTAGGGTAATTGAATTGAGAATCTAACCATGAAAAGAGAGTGTAATTGGATAGGTTAAGAGGAAATTAAAGTCCAAATGGTAGAGTAACAATAGGGTGATGTTTAGGGACGAGTTTGGTGAGTTTAGGGTCGAAAACGGAGTCCGGAGAGGTCCCTCAAGGTGAAGTCGCAGAAAAACTGTAATTTTTGTATCTGTCAGAAGTGCACGGTCGTGCGCCTACATGACACAACCCGTGCGCAGGGTTTTGCCTGTTTTGTTGTTTTGTGTTGTTTTGGGGGGCACGTCCGTGCCCCCAGGGAGCACGGTCGTGCTCGCTTCCCAGGCCTAGAAAACTCAATTGTTCTTCCTTAAATGGGTTCCTAAAGTAAAGGTTAGGGTCCCAAATAAATGTACCCAATTGAGTAAGTGTGTTTAGGCGTATTTAGAAGTGATTCCTCAAAATAATGGCAAGCCTAAAACATGATTTAGTTAAAGGAGTATAAGATGATGTCAAGAGGAGATATATAGGGATAGTTCATGATAGTTGATGATGACAAGGGTAATTCCTTAGAGTACTAAAGAGTCTAAGTTAGAAATTAATTAGGAGGGTATAAGACTAAAATAAACCAAGAATAATGTGATAGTGGTTTATGATAATTGATGGTATTAAAGGTGATTGATAATAGGAAGATATGACCTTAGATTATAATGAAGTTTTGGTTGTAAAAATGGAAGACGTTATAAGTAAAGATAATTGGTGAGGTAAAAACCTTAAACTAAAACGAAGAATACGGTATTCCGTTAGAATAAAAGACGTAGTAATGAGAGGAGCTAACATTGATTATAGATTCTAAATATGATCTTGAATAATGATGAGATAATAACGTTGTATGAAGTTGATTAATGATGGGATAATATTGTTGTATGATGTTGAACAATGATGAGACAAATGCTGCTTATGATGACGAGTAATGATGAGACATATTTTGTTTATAAATGATCAGTTTGATGAGACAAATTCTATTATAGTGTAATTTACTGATGATGTGTTAATGTGTAGTATTTAGTGAGTCTACCTTCATGCATCATATCATATTTAGGAAAATGATGAGAATGATGAGTGTATGTTCAACAACACAACTCTAACATACAATAAATGATGAGTAGAAATGGTACCACATGCATATAGATGATAGGAATGAAGTACATATGCATATAAATGGTGAAATTTGAACTTGGAGTGTATATTGTGAATTGATGTGTGAATGATGATGTATAAACTGATGAGGAATTATGATGATGTTCGTAAATGATGACGACTATATGTGATTAACATTTTAATGTTATTCATGTGCTCTAATTATACTTTATGGATTGTATTTGAAGGTGAGAAAAAAACAAGAAGGGGGGTTGAATTATGTTGGCTTTTTCTGGTTCTTTTCTGAGTGTTTGATACTGGTCAGAATCTGATGGTTCAGATTCTGACTTAGATTCTGAGTGCAACAGATAAAACAGAAACACAAAGATAAAAGAGAGATAGAGAGAAAGAGCAGACACAAGCAATTTATATTGGTTCCTCCCACAACACATGAGTAGTCTAGTCTGAAGATATTGTTGTTATAGGTTTATGTTTTGATGATGTCCATTAGGTAGTTTGTCTATTTGATGTTGTTTAGACATTCATCATTTGCATAGTATCTTGTTAAAGCACACCTAGCAATCTTGTCTCTTGGTTTCTATGATCCCTAGTAGCCTATCATGTTAAGTGTATGAAGAAAACTTCATTACTTTTGGTCAATTTGTTTTTTCAGTCTTTTGATTTGATTCATGCTTATTTGAATCATATCATAGAAAGTTTCTGCCAGTTTTCCATGCCTTTATGATTCGATTCATGATTACTTGAATCATATCATTTTGAATCGAATCATTGTTTCTTGAAACGTATCACTGATTCTCTCTGACTTTGATTTTTGGCTCAATGATTCGATCCACATGATGTGTGAATCATATCAATCTTCATCCTGGGCAATTTGAATCGATTCACTATAGGTCTGAATTGTATCAGTCTTCATGTATGTTCTTGCTTGTCTTTTAGCTGTCTGAATCGAATCACACAATAAGTGAATCGATTCAGCACGTTGTTTTTGGCCAAAATATTGCACTTGCCACCCTTTTCTATATATACTCATATCCTCCCAACCTCGTTTGCATCTATTCTCTCTAGAATCTCCAAACCTTATTGTTCAAGTGTTCTTGAGATTAAACACTTTTTCTAAGAATCATTGTGATCCATTGAGTCATAGATTGCTAAAGTGCTATTGGGATTGTATGTTGATTGCTTTCAAGGATATTGATTGGGAATCAAGGGTCCAAAGTGAATTGAGTAATTTCATTCCACCTTCAAGGGTATTAGGGGTTCTTTCTAAGGTTCTTGTGTTCAAGAGATTCCAACCACCGGATGGAGCAAAGAAGAGTTTGAGTGAAGAGCTTCAAGGATTGCACGGGTGATTGAGGATTCGAAGACGTCAAGAAGCACCAATTTCAAAGGGTATGTGAAGATTGGGGGAGTGATTGCATAAGAGTTAAAGAACTAGGGTAGTTTGAAGAAATTCTTGTAAACACATTGTAATCAACATTCATATTCTAGTGGAAGTCCTTGGTGGAGGTGTTTTCCATCAAGAAAAGTAGACGTACCCCGAAGCGAGGACGAAAAGGGGAATTACTATAAAATTGTGGTGTCTTCTCTCTCCCTTACTCTTTTACTTTGATTGATTGCGTATATAAATTGTGGTAATTGAGTTTAATTGATTTGGATGTGATCGCACTTGTATTTGTAAATCTTACTTTGATTCATTGAATCAACTTTTATCAAAATCTATTTGGTCACATTTAAATTTCAATCAAGCTTCAATTATCAAGTTTATATTCTTGTGTGTTCATTAGTAGTAGCTTGTCTAATTATTGTTAGGTTTGGTTTGAGTTTTGTCTAGTTTTATAAATTGTATTGTGAATATTGATATTTGATTGTGTTAAGATTTAGCAATTGAATCTTTCAATTCAATAGTAAATCTTTGTGATCATTGTCTTAATCTCTTTGTCGTTGTTTTAGTTTCAAGAATGAATCCAATAGTTAATCGTTTTCAAACAACTCTTTCGCTACGCTTTCGCAAATTTTATTAAAACATTTTTTAAATCGCTATTCACCCCCCTCTAGCATGTATTACCTTGCCATATAGACCAACACAGTCCCTTTGCACTTCCAAGGGATTTCAGTATAATCTCACTAGATTACAATTGCTCAAGGACTCTTCCAAGAGACTTCACAATGCTTAAGCATCCTTTAAAGAGACTTTTATGCTCAAGGTCACTACTAAGAGACTTCCACTGCTCAAGGACAACTCCAAGAGAGTTCTATTGCTTAAGCATGCAGGCAAGATACTTCCAATGCTCAAAGGGTAAGCCTAAGAGACTTCTATGCTCAATCACAACTGAATGAGACTTCTAGTGCTCAAGGTTTCACCAAGAGACTTATAATGATCAAGCTTCACAAGCAAGAGACTTTTCTTTGTTTAGAGCAAATATAAACAAACT
The DNA here is from genome assembly GCA_018208015.1 of Medicago ruthenica. Taxonomy (NCBI): domain Eukaryota; kingdom Viridiplantae; phylum Streptophyta; class Magnoliopsida; order Fabales; family Fabaceae; genus Medicago; species Medicago ruthenica. Next base: position 54,686,447 of record CM031371.1, on the reverse strand, counting down.
TGTTCTTGCACCGGATATACAAAATGTTGGTTTAAACTAAACAATATGAATAAACTCTTTAGACTTTTAGGATTTCTAAGATACAAAAGTTGAAACGAAAATCCTAAGTATTTTTGCGCCATTTGATTTGGCAGTGTAATGGCTCAGTTAAAATAGTAGAGTCTTGTTAGTCTTCTTCATGGTCTTTAGTTCCTTATATAGACAGGGATTTGAGAGATGTTAGAGAAGAGTGTCAGCGCATTAAGAGTCGTTCAGAAGCTTCAAATCAAGGATGTTGAGCCATTGCCTGATATGGATAGTTCTGTTGGATAGTCATTCGAAAATCCTTTGCTGAAACTGGAAGTATCCGTTCATTCTAATTGCCCTTGAAGTTCTTTGTCTGTTTCTATACGTGATCAGAAGAAGATAAAACTATGCTCAAATCCTTTGATGTGGACAGCTACAGAAGACGACAAATCTGGCGTGGAGTCTGGGTCCCTCAGGTGCTTCTGAAGTCTGAAGGTCTTTCGAGTCTGATGGGATCTTTTGTGTCTGACTAAGTCTTCTGAGTCTGATGATCTCCACAGAGTCTGATGATCTCTACAACTTCTGAGAGACATCCTTTTCTTCTGATCCAATGTGTTTACTTCTGGTTGACCTTTCTTCAGATCTTCTACCATAGTATTTTGAGTTTCTCTTGTGATTTTGATGCTTTAATACATGTTCAAACATTGATGGATATATTCTATGATCCTGCACACTTGAACAAATATTAGTATATACAATTGTCCTTCAATACTTTTGTTATCATCAAAACCTTAGAGGAATCGTACAAGACCTTGTTGTTCCAACAATATTGTCACCCTTCTTGTTGTGTTGTGTGTTTGTGGTGTCTGTACTCGTTGGGTACAGATACTCAGCACAAGGAGCTCTAGCTGCGAGACGATTAAAAGGTGGCGACGAGAGTTTTCTTCCGTCATTATTTTTATTAGTGAAAATTATGGAGTCGAACACGTGCTCTGATCTATAACAATAGGGTCCGGGGTTTACTGTTTGATTTATGTTTCTGACGTTTAAAGTTTTGGAAGTTTTGTTTATTTTACCTTGGTGACGAGAACTAAATTTGTTTTATTGTGATGGTTGAACTATTCCGCTGCTGAATTATGATAATTGTTTTATGAAACGGTGAAATGATGAGTATGTGTAACAACTTTTTATTTAAATATTCTTTTTATTTAATAGTTCAAAGTCGGGGTTTTAGGGTGTTACATCAACCGACCTTTTGGGCGTCACCGAAGCCACCAACACTCTCTACCTTGTTCAGCTGTTGAGGAAGACCTTTCAAAATTGGGTTATTTTTGGTTGAACAAAGGAAGAAGAAACAATTAATGGAGGAGAGAGAGAGAGAGAGAGAGAGAGAGAGAGAGAGAGAGAGAGAGAGAGAGAGAGAGAGAGAGAGAGAGAGAGAGAGAGAGAGAGATGGTCTCTCTATAATTAATAGATTAGTAAATTACAACTTTATCCCTGATTTTTGATTTTTTTTTCATAAAGCAGAAGTTGGGTTTTTGGTCCACTCAAAAGTGCATGATGCTAAAATGGACCTTCATAAAAAAAGGTGGGTCTATTATATACATATCGAGTTGGTTCATGAACCTAACAAGTCGAACAATACATACATCAACTTCAACTCATTTATTTAACGAGCATAATTTTTAATTCAAGTTCGACTTATTTGGTTCACGAACTAAGTTCATTAATGAATTTATTAACGAACCGAGTTCCGATCTATTTTCGAACTGGTTCGGTTCATTGTCAGTTTTACTCCTCAAGGTCATGGAGTTGTTTTCTACACAAAAAAACTCTTGGAAATTTTTTGAAAACTTGTCACTACAACTACACATCAGTTCGACACGTTGCCCTTTGCACTAAAAAATGCTCAAAGATACTCTTGCACTACAAGACGGGTGACTTGAGGGACAACTATTCTTGACTGCCCAAATGTTATGCTTGATACTCCGAATATAGTCCAAATACTAGTTAAAGACCGAAAGTTGCTGTTCACACTTCATGGTTTGCCTAAAAACACCAATAAATTACGCAAATGCCCCCATCGCAGTTAACTGCCGATGGGAAGGAGCCGGCGGCAGTTAACTGCCGATGAGAAGGAAATCAGCGGCAGTTAGTTGCCGTTGCCATGTTTTCCCAATATTTTCCAAAACTTCACATTTTTTCATCTTATTCACGAAGACTACCATTGATAACTATCAATCCATAACTAACGACACATTCACAACCACATCGTGTAGTCATAAATCTGATAATTTTTAAAAATTAATTTTTTTAATTTAAAAAACTGTTTTTTTAATAAAAATGCCTCATAAAAAATAATATACTAAAAAGGTTTATTGCTGGAAAACAGTTTTTTTATAAAAAAATAAAGCTGTTTTTTAATAAATTGAAAACTGTTTTTAAATTAAAACAATTTATAAAAACTGATTTTTTAAAATCAATTTTTTTTTAAATTAAAACTATGTTAGAATTAGTATTTTGTTAAAATTAAATATGTTTTTAAAAAAATTAAAAACAATTTTTAAGTTAAAAAATTAGCTGTCATTTTTTTTTAGCTTTTTCACTTTAATCACATGTCATTTTATCATTTTTGTTCATTCATTTTATCGTTTTTGTTTACAATAAGATGAAAAAATGTGAAGTTTTGGAAAATATAGGCAAAACATGGCAACGGCAGCTAACTGCCTCTGATTTCCTTCCCATCGGCAGTTAGGTGCCGCCGGCTCCTTCCCATCGGCAATTAACTGCCGATGGGGGCATTTGAGTAATTTACGGGTGTTTTTAGGCAAACCATGAAGTGTTAACAACAACTTCCTTAAAGACCTGCATTGTGTCTTTATCCCAACAACCCCTTACTAAGTAGAAGCCCAATTATGTGAAGGCTCGAAACATTGTCCACACCCCAATTCTACTACGAACAAGAACTTCAACGGCTAAAATCAAAGGATTCTCACAACCCTTAATGCCTCATACCATCCTTAAATGGATCAACGGTCGTCGTTTACAAGACTTTGTCGTCCAAAACCGTCGAATCCAATGGCTCTTCTGCCTTTACTTGTGGTGGCTACACGCCCTCGCATATAAAAGGGACCTTTCACATTTCTACTCTAGCTATTCATAGCTAAAATATTGCTTCAACAAACTCATTGTATCACTAGATAAAGCGAATATAGCCAAAATATTGCTAGCGTACATGATATAAAATTACACATTGTAAAACGTTATTTAGAAACTAAATAAAACAAAATTTAAAACCACACATCATAAAAAGAAAGTGTACATCAGAATTTGCTGCAACAATTTCATAATTGCTGCACCACCATTTCTTCTTTTTGTTTTTACTCTATTTTTTCTCTTAACACTCTGATGATTCTAATAGGAAGGCATCCTAATAATCTAAAGTTCGATCGGGAGGTAACTAAAGCCTGACAAATGATTATTCCATACCAGACTCGAACACAGGTTCTTCCATATGATTCGTCCTTAAATAAAACTCAGTAACCACTTGAATTCAGTCACTTGATTTCTTAGTCTATTGTTGATAACAAAAATATGTATCACATAGAAGGATATGACATTAGTCTTGGTGTTGGGAAACAAATCAAGGGCTGAGCCCTTGAAAGAATAAATGAAGGACCTTCTTTCATGTCAACAGAAACATTCCCTCCATCTTCAAGCTTCCATTCAAAGCAATGAATCATATTTGCAAGGGTAGTGTAAGCAACATTTAGTGCCAGTGAAATTCCAGGACACATTCTTCTTCCACTTCCAAAAGGTAAAAGCTCATAATGTTGTCCCCTAACCTTAACATGACTCTCTTTTCCATTTTCATCATTATTAAGGAACCTTTCTGGCATAAACTCAAGAGGATTATCCCAATTCTTTGGATCCCTTCCAATAGCCCACACATTAGTGAAAACCTGAGTTTTTGATGGGATATCATATCCACCAATGGTGCTGTCTTCAGTTGATTCTCTCAATATAAAAGGAGAGGGAGGGTGAAGTCTTAGTGTCTCCTTCACTATGGCTTGAAGATAAGGAAGATAAGATATATCTGATTCTATTACTATCCTGTTCTTTCCAATCATTGAGTCAATTTCTTTCCTTGCTTTCTCCATTACTGTTGGATTGTTAATTAGTTCTGCCAATGACCATTCTAGAGTAACAGCAGTTGTATCTGTCCCACCTGTGAACATATCCTGAATAAATATATGTTTATAATCAGTTTCTGTGAGGCCTTTGCTTAATTAATGACTCAAAGTCTTGTAACATATTCTCAAATTTTTTGGAGTGCAAGAATTGGTGAAACAGTTTTCTTTTTGAAACAAAATATGTTGCTGAGATGGTAAAAGGCTATGGGGAAATTTGAGTTGTCGGGATGTGGGTTGAAACCTGCAATATCCTCTTCTAAGCACATGAAGTATGTGAGTTTCGCCGCTAAGATCTTTGGAATTTTTTTTTAAAAAAAAGATAGTAAAAATTTACACAACAATGCATCTTTGTTGCTTGATTAACGTGTACACCAACTGTTGTAAAACTATTAACCAGAGATCCATAAGAAGGCCTGTGGCTGTGATTTGACCATGACATCTAGCTTTCAGATGTCTTCACAATAGCAACATGACTATGATTGAGGTCAAATAAGAGTCTACGGTTTTAAATTGCAATTCGCAACCACAACTGTGTGAAGGATTTTGTGGTCTCTGGTATGGTATCGCATTAGAAATTTTGCCCACATAGACCGTGTTTTGCCACAATATAAAAGTTCACAACACAATCGCAACTATAATTTAAAACCAAGTTAGAATTAATAGACCATGGTTCTCTGTAAAACCAAGAATCGTGACTATGACCGCAATTTAAAACCTTTCTATTGACTATCATATTATGTAGGATTTTGGTCTAAGTTATATCTGTACATAGAGAGAAGATTATTACCACCAAGAAGGCTTTGATGTTATCTCTAGTTATTTTGACCTCTGAGCTATGATCTTCATAAATACTCAAAAGAGCATCTAAAACATCCTTTGCAGCATCCTTTCTTTGTAATTTACTTCTAGCCATTTCATGCTCCATGATAATACTTTCCATCATGGCATCAAATCTGTCACGAACATCCTTTAATCTTTTCTTCATTCCCTGAACATCCAGTATCTTACACAACCAAAAATAATCAGCCAAATTAAACATTCCACTCAACATAGCAGACTCTTTCACCCTTTCTGTCACCTTATGTGCTTCATCATCTTCTTTGAAACAGCTTTTTCCAACTGCCATTCTCATAATTATGCTGTTTGTTAGTTTCAAAAGCTCATCAGTAACATTTACAGACTCATTTGCTTCACCTTTTTTCATCATCATATGCAAGAATCTGTTTATCTCCTCTTGTCTTATGGGAAGGAGTTGATCAAGCATCTTTCCGTTAAGAAGTTCTGACATGCAAAGTTTTTTCATGAATTTCCAGTAGGTTCCATAAGGTGCAAATCCCAAATCAGATGCATTGTAAGTTAGATAGCTTGTAGCAATATTTGCAGGCCGGTTAGAGAATGAAGATTCATGTGTTTTGAAGATTTCTTTGGCTATTTCTGATGAGGAAACAAATACCATAAGAGTGGATCCAAGATATATGTGAATTATGGGTCCAAAACGGTGTGAGAGGTTGTGAGTGGCTCTGTGAAGAGGTTGTTTTAGTATTAAGTGAAAGTGTCCAATTATTGGTAAGGACAATGAACTAGGTGGAAGGTGGAAGTTTGGTCCTGCTAATTTGGTGAATATGGCTTTGAGTAATATTGTAGAGGCTATCAAAATCAGGAAGATTTGTATGTATTGTTGAATGATCTCCATTTTTCTTTTGTCTGTATTTTGGATGCAGGATATATGCATCAAAAAGGACTATTTATATAGTGTAGGTTGGTTTGTTACAGTTTATTGCTCTATGGAAATAATGTAGGTTAATTACTTTTTTTCTAGACTCGCTGACAAGATTTTAAACTCCTACCATTTTAACTAATTCGGTTCCTTTAATCTTTAGCTTAAATCTGTTAAGTTATCCAACTTCCCACAATAATAATGGATAGTTGTCTAATAACTAAGCTCCTATATCACTTATTTGAAATTTTTCACATATAGACTTTGTACGATAAAAAATAGCGAATAGTTGATAAGTTAGTTTACGACGGATGATTTTATAGCATGGTTGATAAGTTAGCTTATAGAGGATTAGATAGCTGATTGGATTTATAAGTAAAATAATTAAGTGGTTGACTTATAAATATGAAATGACATAAAAATAACATATCTAATTAATATTGAAATTTTTTCAAGGGTTAAATATGTTTTTAGTCCCTATAAATTTGTCAACTTTTCATTTTAGTTCCTCTAAAAATTTTCTTCGACTTTTAGTCCCCAAAAGTTTTTCATCATTTCTTTTGGTCTCTCCTTTAAAGTAAACTCATATGTAGAATTCATATTTTTGAATGAATTTTGCAGAAAAATTTATAATATTATAACAATCTCTCAAAAAAAAATTATAATTTTTAACATAGAATTAAATATGAATTTTTATATTTTTTTGTGGTTAAAAATTCATATTTGATTTATGTTTTGTTAAAAAATTCTAAATTTTTTTGGAGAAATTTTTACAATATTATACACATTTATGCACAGTTTCATTAAAAAAAATACAAAAATTAACTTAAAAATAAGGACCAAAAGTAGTGATTGAAAATTTTATAGGGACTAAAAATTGAAGGAAATTTTTAGAGGGACTAAAATGAAAAGTTGGTATATTTCTAAGGACCAAAAACATACTTAACCCTTTTTACAATTAAGATTATTGGAGTAAAATTCGAATAAGAAGATGGTTGGACACTTTAAAAAAAAAAAAAAACATGGTTGGACCTAAGAAGATGGTTGGTTGATTGGACCTAAGATTATAGTGGTTGGTTGATTGGGATCCACTGTGAGGAGGGATCGAGTTTTGATCTATCCGCTGCAAACTTAGTTCTGTTGAGCCGTCCGTTGATGATACTTCTCCACCGAAGAGGGGTTGTGTACCTGCAAGCGCTCCGACGGCCAAGTTAGTGGAGGGTTTCAAGAACATGCAACTATAATATGGGTAAGAAGTGTCTTAACCCAAGGCTAAGCATGGTATAAATAGTGGCCAAGTAGGGCTTGGTTGTCAACCCTTATCTTGCCAGCTGTGTTTGCATGGTACGGACGTGAGCGACACTCGATCTGATGGTGAGCAACTTTGAGCCACACCATAATCCAGTAGATTCTAGGGTGTGTGCATCATGTAGTGTCACCTGCTTGACGGGCTCGGGGCAGACCCGAGCGGAGTCGGATTGGGCCTTGGGCCAGTCCGGAACTAGCTTTAAGCTACTTAAAGTAGCTATCAAAAATGTTATAGAATAGTAAAAATAAGTTATAAGCTGATGAGAAAGTGTTGATTATTAAACGGATCTTTTTTAGTCAAATGAGTTTAAAAGATATAAGCTAGTTCAAAAATTAGACTTGCCTAACATGGCCATCATATTAAGAAAAAGTAATGTTGTAATTATTTTGTAATACAAATATTACTCCCTCCGGTCCTTATTATAAGAAAAGTTTCAAAACAAATTTTGGTCGTATTTATAAAAAAATGTCACAACTTTAAGGTGTAGTTATTGTTTAAAAGACTTTTCTACCCCTTATCTAATATTTCTCTTTTTAATATTTGTGGATGTTTTTAATGTTTCACAATTTTTTATGAGGGTATATTTGTAAACATATTCAAAAAGTTACATTAATTAATGATTACATTGGTTTTAATGTTTTTTGGTTTTGTTTATTATAATAAAGACCGAATGGAGTATTTGTAACACTCTGATCCCTGTGACTACTATTTAAACAATAATTCATGTAATTCAACAATATCGAGGTATTACAATACATCAAACACCTCATGTTAATTTCTCAAAATAAAATTTTCATCATAATATACTCAGATCATAGCGGAATAAACATCTCAACAAATATCATCTCGCATCACATTATAAAAATCTCAGCATAAGTACATCACAATATGATCACTCTCAACAATAGTTCAACAAGTAAAATAATACAATCCCCAAAATTCATATACCAGAGCACCTAATCTAGACATTTCTTACTCAGTTATGCTTCAAACTCAGTTTAAACAACTTAATCAATAATCCCTTTTCATCAAATTCACCATATTTTCACTTAATTTCAAATTTCGTCTCAAAATTGTATTTTCACCAACAACTCATCAACAAACATGGATTAACAACAGAAGCAGCAATTCTTTCATGTTCCACATGTTCATAATCAACATAATCGCATTCATTCTTATCATGTATCTTGGCAGCAACTTAATTCAACAACAACAACTTATTCAAATTCACTTAATTAAGCAACTTCACCATGAACATAACAATAATCACTTAAACCACAACTTATTCAACATAATTTCATGGAATCTCAAACGAAACACATACCCATGCTCAAAATAAACTTATTGAACAACAAACATCATTCAATTATCATGCTATTCATCAAAATCATCAAAACTCACCAAGTTATAAATTCACTATAACAAACAATGAATTTTGACATGAATATGAAATTCTGGCGCAATAGATTCCAGATGATGAACGTAATGATTCAACACAGTAAAACGACGTAAAACAGAGGAACAATAACAGGCAAAGAAATAACACAGAGAAAGTAAAAGGCACAAGATGTTTGCTAACCCAGTTCGGTGACAAACACACCTACGTCTGGAGGCTACCAAACCAGGAAGGAAATCCACTAGCGTAGTCCTAGTTCTAAGTTCTCAGCAAACTCCCAGTTTACAACTTATCACCTAGCTACTACCCGTATTGACTTCAACCTAGGAACTCCTAGACCTGAGATCCCATCTCACTTCCCCTCAAACAATCACTGCCCCAGTGATCTTAAACTCTAATAACAATCAACGTAGGAGACACATTCCAAAACACACAAACGTCACTCTTGCTTAAAAGCTTATGAGAGATTCACAATTACAACTCAACTAAACACAGTCCTAAGCTTGCATCAAGATGACACAAGAAAGGCTCACACTTAACAGACTCAAAACCTAAGTATACTCTTTCAATGATAGCTTTGGTTGAGATGATTTTCTTCAATAGCAGCGCCCTCTATTTATAGCCTTCAGCAGCAACAAATATTTGAACCAAATATTCTTCAAAGATATATTTCCAAAATTCTTCTTTAGAAATATATTCCACAATTTTCTTCAGAAATATATTTTCCAAAGATCTCTTTGAAAATATACTCACAAATAAAAGTATCCAATCTTCAGAATATATCTTACGAAAATATTCTTCCTTCTTGAAACACACGCAGTTTGGAGAATTCTTCAATCAAATCTACAAAAGATCATGTGAGAAAATAAACAGCTCCAAGGCGCGAAAACAGGAAAGCTTCTGAAGGTACTTCTGAAGAAGTGCTTCTGAAGGTCTGCATCTGAAGTTCTGTTTGTGAACATTCAGCGTCTGAAGGTTGCTTTTGAACAGTGCTTCTGAAGGTTCAGCTTCTGAACAGTGCTTTTGAAGGTTCAGCTTCTGAACAGTGCTTCTGAATGTTCAGCTTCTGAACAGTGCTTCTGAAGTTCTGCTTCTGAAGACGTTCAACTTCTGAGCTTCTGAGGTCCAGCTTCTGAAGACGCACATCTTGCTTGTATATTTGATTTTAGAAAACATGAAGCCAACAACCAAATATCCAACAATCTCCCCCTTTGGCAAATTTTTGGCTAAAATCAATCTGAGAACGAAGGCAAGATCTTCACTCATCAAAGTACGCAACCATGAAGAAATTAAGCGTAGGAACCAAAAATCAACAGAGTCAGCAGCGACACATACACTACGTTTCCACACATACAATCCCCCTGAAACATGACATTCAGGAACAAAACGAAGCACTCCCCCTGAAACAGAGACTCCCCCTGAAACAGCCCCTGAAACAGAGACTCCCCCTGAAACACATCAGCTCTACTGTACTGAAACACTTTTATTTCCCCTTTTTAGCCAAACAATTTTGACAGAACAACCATGCAATCACCAGGAGTAGAAAAACAAGAAACAACAGAGGTTATAACCACACTAGCAGAGGAAAAACAAATGGAATACGCCCAGAAAACTGCAACACAATTCTAGCTCACACCATAGATGAAAAGAACGCATAAAAGCTGTCATCCACAAACCCATAACCATAAAGGCACCATAGAGTCATACCACACACAAAGTTTTCACAGAGGAAACAAAAAACAAGAGAACACAACTGCAGAGTACAAAAATGCAGACCAGAAGCACTCAATGAAATCCAGGACATAGTCCAAAAAGTTGACAGTCTTCAGACTCAGCATCAGAAGCTGCTTAGTCTTCATTAGGATCAACATCATCTTCATCACCCTCAGCACACTGCAAGGCTTCTTTACCCAACTCTTTTTCCACAGCAAGCCTTCTTTGGAGCACATACTTCCCCCTGGTTACTTTCTCAACAACATGGAAGGAAGCTTTGTCAATGGGTGCTTCAGGCACATTCAGAGGAATCTTCTTCCCAGTAATCCTCTTCTGAACATAGGGCATGATGTCTTGAACATCTTGCTCAACATCATCCTCAGACTCACTAGGATCCACTTCCTTTCCTTTTAGTGCCTTCTTCTTTGGGACAGGGACCACCACCTTGCTCCAGCCTTTAGATGGTCCAACAACAACACTCTTCTTAGCAACAGGAGTAGGCCTGCTGGTAGCAGCAACAACCTTTCCTTTCCTATTCTTCAGCCTCTTGCCAACACTTTCACATTTTGGTCTCCATTCCTTCGTGACATTGATTACAACAGGTTCAGATTTTCTTTGCTGAAGGTGCTTGGGGTATCCATACAACTTGAAACAGAATGGCTTTATGTGCCCCTTTCTGCCAGAGTAATGACATATCCAAGGTTGAGATGTCATCCTGCTCTTAGATCCCTGAGGTTTGTTCTGATGTTCCAACTTAGGTTTGCTCATCATTGGATCATATGTTCCAACAGCTGCAATGAACCTTTTAGCTGGATTTTGTTGTTTGTTGTTCAAGGTCCTATCATCAAACCCTATTCCATTTGGTTTCCCTTGGTTCTGACTCTCCAATATCTCTTCTAGCACATCAGTACCAGAGTTCATCATTCTAACTTGCTTCTTCATATGTTCAAGTTGAGAGTTCAGTTGGGTTACCTCATCTTTGAGATCAGAAATTTGTGCTAAATGATCACTTCTTTCAGCATGCAACTGACTGATGGTCTCCTTCTGATTTACTAATAACTTGCAAACTTCTTCAAATTTAACATGCAACTTCTTGCAAGAATCAGCAAGTTCTTCATAAGACAGCTCTTCATCACTGGATTCAGTATCAGATGGTGCTTCAGAACCTGATGATGCTTCTGAAACCTCAGAACCTGATGGTGCTTCTGAAGCCTTAACTTCACATCAGACATGCATCTACCAGTTAAAGCATTGACATACTTAGCAGACTCTTTCTCCACTTATCCTTCTGAGTCATCTTCATCAGACCAAGACACAGCCAAACTTTTCTTCTGTTTCTTGAGGTACGTTGCACATTCTGTCCTAATGGGGCCATATCCATCACACTCATGCACTGAACACCTTTGGATTGATTGCTTTTCTCATCAGTTCTTGTCTTCTTCAAGTCATTTGTTTTGGATCTCCTGTTAGCCTCCTTTAGAATCTTGTTAAATTGTCTACTAAGCATCACAAGAGCTTCTGATGTGCTTTCATCATCCTCATTATCAGCATTTGCTACAAAAGCAACACTTTTCCCCCTTTTTATCAGTTCTGTTATTGAAGGTTATTTCAAAATTCAGAAGAGATCCTATCAATTCCTCAACCTTCATACTGGAGATGTCTTGTGCTTCCTCAATGGCAGTTACCTTCATGTCAAATCTCTTAGGAAGAGACCTGAGTATTTTTCTCACAAGCTTCTCATCAGACATTCTTTCTCCAAGAGAATTAAATGAGTTGGCCATGTCCAGAACGTTCATATAGAAGTCTTGTATATTTTCATCCTCCAACATTTTGAGATTTTCAAACTTGGTGGTGAGAAGTTGAAGTCTGGACATTTTTACCTTGGATGCACCTTCATGTGTAGTTTTGAGAATCTCCCAAGCATCTTTAGCTACAGTGCACTGCTTGATCAGTCTGAACATCTTCTTGTCCACTCCATTGAATAAAGCATTCAAAGCCTTGGAATTATGGCGCAATAGATTCCAGATGATGAACGTAATGATTCAACACAGGAAAACGACGTAAAACAGAGGAACAATAACAAGGAAAGAAATAACAGACAGAAAGTAAAGGCACAAGATGTTTGTTAACCCAGTTTGGTGACAAACACACCTACGTCTGGAGGCTACCAAGCCAGGAAGGAAATCCACTAGCGTAGTCCTAGTTCTAAGTTCTCAGCAAACTCCCAGTTTACAACTTATCACCTAGCTACTACCCGTATTGACTTCAACCTAGGAACTCCTAGACTTGAGATCCCATCTCACTTCCCCTCAACAATCAACGGAGGAGACACACTCCAAAACACACAAAAGTCACTCTTGCTTAAAAGCTTATGAGTGATTCACAATTACAACTCAACTAAACAAAGTCCTAAGTTTGCATCAAGATGACACAAGAAAGGCTCACAATTAACAGACTCAAAACCTAAGTATACTCTTTCAATGATAGCTTTAGTTGAGATGATTTTCTTCAATAGCAGCACCCTCTATTTATAGCCTTCAGCATCAACAAATATTTGAACCAAATATTTTTCATAGATATATTTCCAAAATTCTTCTTTAGAAATATATTCCACAATATTCTTCAGAAATATATTTTCCAAGGATCTCTTTGAAAATATATTCACAAATAAAAGTATCCAATCTTCAGAATATATCTTTTTGAAAATATTCTTCCTTCTAGAAACACACGCAGCTTGGAGAATTCTTCAACCAAATCTACAAAAGATCATGTGAGAAAATAAACAGCTCCAAGGCGCGAAAACAGGAAAGCTTCTGAAGGTACTTCTGAAAAAGTGCTTCTGAAGGTCTGCGTCTGAAGTTCTGCGTCTGAACATTCAGCGTCTGAAGGTTGCTTCTGAACAGTGCTTATGAACAGTGCTTCTGAAGGTTCAGCTTCTGAACAGTGCTTCTGAATTTTCAGCTTCTGAACAGTGCTTCCGAGGTTCTGCTTCTGAAGACGTTCAGCTTCTGAGCTTCTGAGGTCCAGCTTCTGAAGACGCACATCTTGCTTGTATATTTGATTTTAGCAAACATGAAGCCAACAACCAAATATCCAACAGAATAAAACATGAATTCACCAAGTTTTAACATACTTAAATCAACCATCAAAATAGAGCATGAATTTCACATAATTAACAACAAACATCATGAAATTAATCATAAGCTAAAACATTCAAACTACCCATTTGCTTATTAAAACCCATATGGTGAAAATAATCTCCCCCCTTACCTCAAATCTCCACTCTAATAAGCTCTTCTAGCTTGATTCTCCCTTTTTCCCTTGTGCTCTTGAGTTTCTCTTCTCTTTCTCTCCAAGTCTCTTCCTCTTTCTCTATTCTCTCTCTAGCCTCCCAAAAGTTTTGTCACAAATGAGCCAACCCTAGTTTCTCTACAACACACACTACTTTTTATATAATATGGGTTAGGGCCACTCTCACTAATGAACTTAGTTACATCCAATTCTCATAAAAAAATCTCTACACTTTTACTTCACTTAAACCTCCCATTTTACTTATACACCATTATTCTCTAAAATTCAAATTTTAGTTCTAACATAATTACAAAAATGTCACTCACTCTAAAATGACTAAAATACCCTCAATCGCTTAAAAATCCACTAACCAGCAATCACACATCAAATAAACAATAATTAAATAAAACAAACAATTAGCAATATTAAATAAATCTAATACTAAAAATCGGGCTGTTACAATATTAAATTTTCGTTTATATGTAAATGTGTGATCATGTATCCAATTCTGACATTTTCATATATATATTTGTAGTATTGGTAAGTGATTTGAAATAGAACTTATATTTTTTTTTAAAATGAAAAATTTTGGTATGTTAATTGTTATGTTAATTTTTCTTCCTTGTCAGGATTTGAACTCTGAACAATTAACTTCTTAAATGTTTTAATCCATTTTCTCAATCAAGTGACCTACTTATCCCAATAGAATTTATAATTATAAACATTTTTTTTATATGAAACTAATATTAAAAGATAGTATTACATTTGTATGATAATGTTTAACTGAAGAAGGCATTATGTCAAATAACTTAATGTTAGAGTTGAGACAAACACCACTAGTACAAAATACACTTATTAACTCAAGGATTTAAGTAGGTTGTGATCCACCTGACTTAAAAAGTCCTGTAGAGGAAAGAATTTTGAGACCAATGCATATTAAATCGGGTAACCCCATTTAAAAAGTCATTTTCATATTAAAATTAAAATAAAACAATTTTATTCTTCATTCTCACTTTCCCCTAATCTGAAGCCAATCACTAACCCTCTCAGCTTTGCTCTCACCATCACATTTTCACCGTCGCTGTCTCACTTCACCACCGAGCAAACCATCGCCGTCTCACTTCACCACCAAACACACCATCGTCGATTCCGACTTAACCACCGAGCAACACCATCGTCGATTCTGACTTCACCACTGAGCAACACCATCGCCGTCTCTTTCTGCATCTTCACCGTCTCTTTTCTCTTTCGTGCAAAGGTAACATCAAACCCAAATTCTTCTTCAATTAACTTCGATCCATGTTTTTATGTTCCCATTGTTTGATTTTCGTTTTGAAATTCTTTCTCAACAGCTTTCTCACCATCACACTGAAACTGTGTTCAGTTGTCGTCGCCGCGAATCCGTGTTCTGTTGTCGTCGTCGTGAAACTGTGTATACACACAGTAAGGTAATGGATCTTGATTTTAGGGTTTTTTGACAATTTCAATTGGGATTTTAGGATTTTAGTTAATGTGAGATCTCGTGATCTAGGGTTCAATTAGTTTTGTTCTGGATTCAATTTCAATTGGCTTTGTTTATTTGAAGCTATTCAATTTGATTTTTCAAGGTTAGTGAAGCTTCCAATTCCATAGTGAACGTATGAAAGTGATGAAACTTGGAACACCTTTTCATCCATGCAATTTTTGCTGCTAATACTGCTATTTAATTTTTTTTTCCTGCTTCAATTTGATCTTTTTGCTACTTCAATTTTTGCTGCTTCAATTTGATTTTTGCTGCTATTCAATTTTTCTGTACATATTCAACTTGGAACACCTTTTCATCCATAGAATTTTTGCAATTACAATCTTCCTAATTGTGTTCTGTACATACTAAAAAATTCACTAGATCCCCTCTTAATTATATGCCCCTGTTTTTGCTTGTTTTTTAGTCCATAGTTTGGACTTGTAATGTTGTATTTTGTTCCTTTCTTGTGTTTTACTAGATGTTGGATGATTGATATGTTGAGTATTGTTGTTGATCACTCACATGTCTTGTTTTTGTTGTTGTATGAGACTATGGAAATATTTTTTAAAAGAAAATCCCAACCAAGTGAGCAAGAATATAGTTCTCAACAACATATGTTCAATTAAATTTGTCCCTGATTTAATGAAATTCATTGTTACAAGGTTCTCGCTTCCAAACCCTGTAATGGACACAAGCATACCTTTTGATGATCTATGTTTTGCAAAATATTCACTCAAAAATCATTTATAGTCTCCATTTTACATTCCCTTTCCTCTGTTCATCTGTCTTACAGTTGTAATTCACTTTGACATAAATTTGGAATGAGGGCAGATGAATGTGCCATATGTAATCAAAAGATGATTGCTAGCAAAGATGTGGCTTCCATTCTGCATCCAGGTTACCCTTCACTTGAGCATGAGATTAAATTGGAACCAATATGTTAATTTTTGTATATGTTTTTTATTTTGTACTTGTTGTGATTATTGGTTTACTTCATGAATCATAGTTAGGTAATGTTCATTTGAATCCACAGTTTGAGAAATTGTAGTTATTTTTATTTTTTAGTTAGAAGTTTTTGTTCTCTCATGCATTGCTTTAAATGGTTTTTGATAGAATGACTACGTTGAGCTGCACAAATTTCATAATGTTTGATAGCAAAGAATCCCTCAAGTTTATGTAAAGGTACATTTTGTTCCAAATTTAATTAATGCCTTCTTTTAAGTTTCAAGGTAAAATGTGTTATATGTTTGATACATTGAAATTAAAGATTTTTTTAGAAATGGAAATTAAAGATTGTTATGTCATTTGAAAATGAAAAGTAGGCCATTTCCCCCCTTTAGGGTTATTTTATTTATTTGCAGCAATTGTCATTTGTAAATAGCAAAAAGAATTGAAACTGAACTGAGTGTAAACACTCTTATA
This sequence comes from Medicago ruthenica, assembly GCA_018208015.1. Lineage (NCBI taxonomy): Eukaryota > Viridiplantae > Streptophyta > Magnoliopsida > Fabales > Fabaceae > Medicago > Medicago ruthenica. Next base: position 54,669,896 of record CM031371.1, on the reverse strand, counting down.
GAATATACTTTTTATTCAGATTAGGAGGTTGGCTTTTGCATGTATAAATTGATCAGAGCCATTGTTGAGTTGATCCACATTTTCTTACAAATATATGGCTTTTTTTGTGTTTTTCCTTTCGATACAATATATATGTAGTTAATCTTACAGCATATTGTATATTATAATGTGTGGTCTGCTTATTTTTCTCCAAAATACTTCTTATTACAATATAAATTTCCCGTAAAATGAAATGGTAATGGATAACATGAGGGTGATAAATGAAATAGTATAATTCCCCTTCTGAATTGAGAGTGACCTTCATTTTTATCAGTAATTATATGAAATTATCAATGAAATAGTCATGGAGAATATGAGGGTAAGACTCAGAAAATTAATGCCGGGGCATTTTTGTAAGAATCATATTAGTGTGGCTGACTCTTACTTCTGAGTTTTGATTGCATCCTCTCGTATAATAATTTGTATTGGTTCCGATAAAAACTATCAAATATATTGTTCAATCTATAGTGAAAATTTCTCTGCATTATATAGATTGTTTCAGCTATCTTGGAAAACTATGAAGTTCCCAAGGAAAATTCAGAAAGTCTAGATCATGAGGAACAAGGTACGGACACCAGAAATGAGGATCAAATTTCTCCTATGATAGATGTCAAAAAGAGAAACCCATCATGGAGTAAAGTTGTTAAAGACAAAGGCGAAGTAAATTTTGCAAAGTAAAAGTTCTAGAGTTAAAAGTAAAGGAACTATTAGTATAGGTTTCATATTAAATAATATTTATGCTTTGTTTTATTTTCTTATTGAAGGACACATTGCTGGTATATGATTGTATTTTGGACAAATTACCACCCTTTGGTTTTTAAAATTGCAGATTTTTTCTATTAGATTTGTTGGTTGAGACAAGAGATTTGTTTTTTTTATCATTATCTACATAGGTTACCATGGGACTGGTTTCTTATGTTTCCTTTTGGTCTTGATAGCATGACTGCAGTTATAAGTTTTTTGTGTGTGTTTGTTTGATTTTGTTTTCTAACTTGGTTTCTTATGTGAATTTTGTTGCTTTTGCAGTCTTATGCAGTAGACCTGAACATGTCAGCAATTTTGTGGATGCTGAATCCTTCTTTTGCCCGGTATTTTGTTCTTCCATTTTATACTTGCTGTAGTTTTGTTCTTTCAGCTTCATAATTTTTAAATCCTAATTAACATTAATGAGACTTTGAAATTAAAAAAAAAAAGTTGTTGTGATTAGGGATTTCTCTTGCCATTGTTTCTCGATACTGCTCTTTGTGTAAAAAGATTTTATGTTATTGTCTTATCATGGCATATGGTTGAAAAGAGCTAGAACTAAGTTACCAAGAACTTGTTTTCAAACTAAGAAGTTAGAATTTGGAAGAATGACTAATGTGGGGTGTGTGCTTTATTGAGATTTAGTGGCATGCTTTAAACCTACTGCTGATCTCATATCTCAAATATAGTAGTTTTCTTATTTTGATAGCCAACTAGTGGTCTTATAATATGGAAATTAACATTGCTTTCTAGTGGTCTTATAATATGGAAATCACGCACAAGTTTGATATAAACAGATTGTGCCACCACTAAAATACTCCACATACTCCACTAGTTTATTCAAGTATGTTTGTGAAAATGTGTTTGTGAAAATGTGTTTGTTCTGTTGTAGGTTGAAATCAGTGTTATATGGGATGAAATTGAATCTTTTTTGGAATTGTATTGTAATAAATGTTGAGAACTAGTCTCGATGCTGAGACCATGCCACCGCCTAAATCCGTATGTATCTTCTCAAACCCTTACTTTCATAAATTGTATTTCATTCTTCGATGTGATGCTGCTTCTTATAATATTGCAATTGACTGAATGTTGTTTGTTTGGCTGCAGAAAAGAGTCAGGGTGAAAAATGAACTTACTTTTCAAGATATGTATCAAGACCAAGACTTGTTTGACCAGGATGATGATGAGGACGATGATTGGGACCCGTCTCAGAAGTAAGCTGATGACGGAGTTTCAGAACCCAATCCACAACCTAATGCAGTATGTGTTTTCTCAAATTATTGTTCATTTATATATCTATTTCCATTTGTGACTGAGACCAAGGTCTACATTGCATTGCAATTGCTTCACAATGTTTAATATTGTGGAAAATTGTTGTCTTATTGCAGTTGATGTGGTTACAATTTTCTTAGTTTCAATATCGAAAACCATTAATGGGTGATATGGTTATTTTTATACAAAATCATTTGTTACAAAATATGGTTATTGTCTTCGCCTGCATCACAGGGGTCAGCTTTCATCAAACTGTTATAGCAGTTATTGAAAAACATGCATTTCATTGCTAGTTATTTGAAATATGTTCTTTTAAATCGGGTAAAAAGATCTTTTAAGTTGGGTCAAAAAAATGTTTTTTTAAAAAATAAATAGATTTTAAGTCGGGTGAACAGACTTAAATATGTTCTTTTAAATCGGGTTACCCGATTTAAAAAGATCTTTTAAGTCGGGTCAAAAAATGTTTTTTTTTAAAAAATAAATAGATTTTAAGTCGGGTGAACAGACTTAAATATGTTCTTTTAAAACGGGTAACCCGATTTAAAAAGATCTTTTAAGTCGGGTCAAAAAAAAGTTTTTTAAAAAAAATAAATAGATTTTAAGTCGGGTGAACAGACTTAAATATGTTCTTTTAAATCGGATTTAAAAAGATCTTTTAAGTCGGGTCAAAAAAATGTTTTTTTAAAAAATAAATAGATTTTAAGTCGGGTGAACAGACTTAAATATGTTCTTTTAAATCGGGTTACCCGATTTAAAAAGATCTTTTAAGTCGGGTCAAAAAATGTTTTTTTTTAAAAAATAAATAGATTTTAAGTCGGGTGAACAGACTTAAATATGTTCTTTTAAAACGGGTAACCCGATTTAAAAAGATCTTTTAAGTCGGGTCAAAAAAAAGTTTTTTAAAAAAAATAAATAGATTTTAAGTCGGGTGAACAGACTTAAATATGTTCTTTTAAATCGGATTTAAAAAGATCTTTTAAGTCGGGTCAAAAAAATGTTTTTTTTAAAAAAATAAATAGATTTTAAGTCGGGTGAACAGACTTAAATATGTTCTTTTAAATCGGGTTACCCGATTAAAAAAGATCTTTTAAGTCGGGTCAAAAAAATGACTTAAAAACAAAATGGTTATTAAGTCGGCCACCTCTAAGTCGGGTATAGAACCGACTTAAAAAGTCATTTTTACCCGATTTAAAAAGTGTTTTCTGTACTAGTGCACTTAGCTTAGTCCATATGTTGTTTTTTATGAACTATATAGAGATGCTTACGGTGGTACCATATAACTTGTGCATAAAAAAATAAATGCCAAGGCTACAAAACTAACTATATTCTTGGTGGAGGTTCTATTTCAACTTTAATTGGTAAGAATCTCTGTTCTGTTGTCTTTAGTAGAGAGCGCAACCTAAACGACTTGTTGCATTTTTATATATTTAATTTAAGAGAGAATTCAGGAAATATTCTCTCGCGATATATAGCTGTACCGTCATCTTATTCCTCTCACGACGCGTGGCAGTCCTCCCCGGCCAGCTGGACCTCATTGCCCATGTGCCCGCCACGTGGGCGAGATCATGCACCCGCAGAAACAGCTCGGGTAAGGAGCGGGCCCCCGAACCACACCCAGAGCGGGCTGACCACGTCAAAACCCAAGCTAACAGCCACGTTTGGACCCGCCTACCAGGCCTTTCCCACGTTCCCATCGTAGACCGGGCTTCTCGGACAAGGACCAGGTCACCGCTCCAGGTGGCTGGGGAATCCCGTAAGAACCGCCCTCACTCCCCTAGGCTGGGGTACGTATAAAAGGGGGCTGCAACGGTTCATAAGGCATCACATTCATTTTCCAACAGAGAAAAAACCCTAGCCAAGCTCGTGAGCCAATATATCGCTCAGGGGGTTGGTACTGTTGTTCAACCAGCAGGAACAGTTGGCGCCCACCGTGGGGCCCGGTAAAACGTTCCTAGGCCTCAGTTTATCTTAACCAAACACTCAAACAAGCCGAATCATCCAGCTCGTAATGGCCGGATCCCGAAACAACAACGTCGATCCGGATGCCGTTACCGCCATGCAGCTCCAGCTAGAGGAACTGCGCCAACAGAATGAGGCACTCCAGGCCTCCGTCCAAACTCTTCAACAACAGCAACATCAGGAGCAGCAAGATGACCAAGAGGGTCCGGAACTAGAGGATCCCCAGCCCCTATCCGCCGAGATCTGGAACGCACCGGTCCCGGAGAATTTCAAACCCCCACACCTCGCTTCATTCGATGGGAAATCAGATCCCACCGAACATCTGACGGCGTTCAACACTCAGATGGCGATCATAGGAGCGGCGGACTCCTTGAAATGCAAATTGCTCGCAGGAACCCTCAAGGAGGCAGCCCTCAGGTGGTACATGGGTGTGCCTCGCTTTTCCATAACCAGCTATCCCGATTTCGCCAGGCGGATGGTACACCAATTCACAGCTAGCAAGCATAGAAAGGTCTCAACCACCAGCCTTTTTAACGTCCGACAAGGACCCCACGAGCCGCTAAGGGAGTACCTCGCCAGGTTCAACGAAGCTACTATCAAAGTCACTAGCCCCAACCAGGAAATTTTCGTCGGAGCTTTCCAGAATGGATTGAGAGCTGGCCAGTTCAACGAGTCCCTGGCCCAGAAACCAGCGGATTCTATGGAGGAAATCTTAGCCCGGGCGGAGTGTTACATCAAGGGCGAAGAGAGCAATGCGGAGAAGAAGGCCCGGGACGCACGTGAAAGGAGTTCTGGGGGGAATGAATTTCATAGCCCCAGGAAGAATAGCTACCTTCAGTCGATGCGGGGATCTTTCAAGTCACCGGCCAGAAGGCCGTTAGAAAGCTTTACGCCTTTGAATCAGAGGAGAGAGCGCATTCTGCAGGAGGTCCTTCATACGGGTTTGATTCCTCAACCACCGGCATCGCGATCTGAAGTAATGGGAAATGATCCTGAGAAGTGGTGCAAGTACCATAAAGCCAGGGGACATCACACCGACGACTGTAGAGTCTTAAAGCGGGAGATCGAGAAGTTAATACAGGAAGGACATCTGAAGGGCTACGTCAGAGGAGGGCAGGGTTCCAGCCAGAGAGGGAACCAACGCGGGCCACAGGATCCCCCATCAAGGGGTGGCGAGGACCCCGGGTCAGGCAGCGGCAATAGCAATCCACACGCCCGCGTAACCATCAACACCATTGCAGGAGGATTTGCCGGGGGAGGCGAGACTAACTCCTCCAGAAAAAGGTATGCTCGCCACGTGATGCACATCGACAGTTTGGAAGGCATGGGAATGCCCGTCCCAGAAGCTGATCCTGAACTCACTTTCTCCAGTAAAGATTTTGCGGGAATTCTCCCTCACGAGGACGACCCTTTGGTGATCAGCTTACAGCTTTTGAACTGTGTGGTGAGAAGGGTGTTAATTGATCCAGGAAGCTCGGCGGACATCCTGTACTACGACGCATTCGAGAAGTTGAACTTGGGCGCGGAGTTGTTGCAGCCGTTCAACGGGTCCTTAGTTGGATTCGTGGGAGAGCAGGTGCAGGTACGGGGGTATATAACCATGAGGACAGTATTCGGCGAGAATGAAAGCGCCAGGCCCGTCTCAGTCAGATACCTGGTGGTGAATGCACCCTCGTCCTATAACATAATCATCGGGCGTCCTTCACTCAACCAGTTGTCAGCAGCAATATCAACGCTCCACCTCACCATGAAGTACCCACTGCCCAATGGTAAGGTGGGAGTGGTCAAAGGAGACCAGAGTTCGGAAACCAGACCACTCTTCGTCTGGGCGGGGTCCCAGCCCCTCAAACGCCCAGGATGTCAATTTTGTAGATTTGGATCCACGAGAGGAATACGTCGAGGAAAGGTTGACCCCCACCGAGGACCTTAAGGAGATACAGATCGGCCCTCAGGCTTCTCAAACTACTAAAGTTGGCACGGCTTTGACGAAGACTGAAGAGGAGGAGATAGTTCGCCTTTTGAGAAGAAATTTGGATTTGTTTGCATGGAGCCCATCCGACATGCCCGGCATCGATGTAAATGTGGTATGTCATCATTTGGCGGTGGACCCAAAGGTGAAGCCCGTGGTCCAGAGGAAAAGGAAAATGGGAGAGGAAAAGCGGAAGGCAATGGATGAAGAGGTGAAGAAGTTTAGGGCGGCCAAGTTTATCAGTGAGATTAAGTACCCGACCTGGTTGGCCAACGTCGTGCTGGTTAAAAAGAGTTCGGGTAAGTGGAGGATGTGTGTCGACTTCACGGATCTGAACACAGCGTGCCCTAAGGATCCATACCCTCTCCCCGCCATTGACAGACTGATAGATGGTACTTCAGGATATAAGACGCTGAGCTTCATGGATGCATACTCAGGATACAATCAAATTCGGATGGATCCCTTGGACGCCCCCAGAACCGCGTTCATGACCAACGCGTCCAACTACTTTTACCAGGTAATGCCATTCGGATTAAAGAATGTCAGCGCCACTTACCAGAGGCTGATGGACAGAGTCTTCGCCGACCAGATAGGGCGAAACCTGGAAGTGTATATTGACAATATGGTGGTGAAGACCGCGGAGGAGGGAAGTCATTGCCAAGACCTTGAGGAAATCTTGGGATGTGTAAGAAGGTACAACATGCGTCTAAACCCCTCCAAATGCTCATTTGGGGTTCAGGCGGGAAAGTTTTTGGGATACATGTTAACCAAGAGAGGGATAGAAGCCAACCCAGATAAATGCCAGGCTATCATCGACATGAGGAGCCCCACGTCCGTCAAGGAGGTCCAGCAGCTCACAGGGCGTCTGGCGGCGTTGTCTCGTTTTTTGTCGTGTGCGGGAGACAAAGCTTTTCATTTCTTCACGACGCTCAGGAAGGGGGAGAGGTTCGAATGGACGGCCGAATGCGAGGACGCCTTCATTAAAGTCAAGTCTTTCCTGGCCACTCCTCCAATTCTAACGCGCCCGGATAAAGGCGTCATACTTTACCTATACTTGTCGGTGACAGAGCACGCTCTGAGTTCAGTTCTTGTCCAAGAGAAGGAGGAGGGCGAAAAGCCGGTGTACTTCGTTAGTAGGGTGTTTAAGGGCGCGGAGCTGCGATACCAGAAAATTGAGAAGCTAGTTCTAGCGTTGGTAACCACGGCGAGGAAGCTACGCCCCTACTTCCAGGGTCACCGGATCGTGGTGAAAACCAACCACCCGGTTCGGCAGGTTTTGAAAAAGCCAAATTTGGCAGGGCGCATGGTGTCATGGTCCGTGGAGCTGTCCGAATATGATATCTAGTTCGTCCCCAGGGGCAGTATCAAATCACAGGTGTTGGCAGATTTCTTGGTAGAGTTGAGTTCACCCGCTGAGGCCCAGTCACCTTTCGTATGGATCTTATCAGTAGACGGAGCATCCAACCTGAAGGGGAGCGGTGCAGGGATCGTGCTAGAAGGCCCAGATGACATCCTGATCGAGCAATCCCTAAGATTCGAGTGGAAGGCAAGCAACAACCAAGCTGAATATGAGGCCCTAATAGCTGGAATGCAACTTGCTCGAGAGATGGGCGCCACGAATCTCAGGGCGCGGAGTGACTCGCAGCTAATGACCAATCAGATTGCAGGAGAGTATCAGACGAAGGACGGACAGCTGACGAAATACTTGAAGAAAGTGCAAGAGTTGGCTCAGAACTTCACATTTTTCGAGGCGACCTATGTGCCGCGCGAGCAGAACTCCCGTGCCGACATCCTTTCAAAGTTGGCCAGTACTAAGAGACCGGGGCACAACAGGACGGTGATTCAGGAAACATTGGCAGCCCCCAGCACGGAAGCAATGATGGTGGGCGCTGTCCAGGCCGAAGATGGAGGATGGATGACACCAATTGTAAAATATTTGGAAGGTAATTGGTTGCCTGCTTCAGACGAGGAGGAACAAAAGATGAGGAGGCAGTGTGCGAGATATACCATGCAGGCGGGTAAGTTGTATAAGATGGGCGTGGCGACACCGATGCTGAGATGTCTGGCCGAAAGTGAAACGCGGCTGGTGCTCTTGGAGGTTCATGAGGGCGTATGCGGAAGTCATATAGGCGGTAGGGCCCTCGCCAATAAGATCGTTCGCGCCGGGTACTACTGGCCTACCCTGTTAAAAGATTGCACTGATTATGTCAAGAAGTGTGACAAGTGCCAGACGTTTGCTTCTCTCCTCCATGCGCCGGCCGAAGTCTTCCATTCCGTCACCTCGCCATGGCCGTTCTGCCAGTGGGGCGTTGATATTCTCGGCCCTTTCCCTTTAGCGCCAGGTCAGCTGAAATTCTTGATTGTTGGGGTTAACTACTTTACTAAATGGATAGAGGCGGAGCCCGTAGCAAAGATCACTGCCGAAAGAGTTAGGCGTTTTTATTGGAAGAAAATCATATGCCGGTTTGGTCTGCCCAGGTGCATTGTATCCGATAACGGGACGCAGTTCGCCAGCAAGACTGTCAGAGACTTCTGCAGCGGCCTCGGGATCCAAACAAAGTTTGTGTCAGTTACTCACCCCTAGGCGAATGGACAGGCCGAGTCCGCCAACAAGGTAATTTTGAACGGGCTCAAGAAGAAACTTGATGACGCCAAAGGTCTTTGGTCAGAGCGACTACATGAGGTAAACCCAGTTTAATTGAATACATCCTAGTGTATTTTGCAAATGCTAGTCTGTCTGCAGCTTAATGGGATACATCCTGTTATATTTTTGAAAGCGTTACTTTGGTCCGATTAAGTATTTTTTTGTGTTGCTCATGTCATTACTGAGTGTTCAGGTACTTTGGTCGTATCACACGACACCCCACTCATCCTTAAACGAGACGCCGTTCAGAATGGTATACGGGGCGGAGGCAATGCTGCCCGTAGAAGTCGATACGCCCACGTGGCGCAGGGAAAATTTTAATGCTGAAGGTAAGGACGCAAATTTTTGCCGGGGATATCTTCTGGGATGACGCCTACACTATATATATTCGCATCATTTATGAAACTACTCGACTAACAATGTTTATTTCAGAAATCTTTCAACTAACGCTGTTTGTTTTGTAAGATAACGAAATTGGCCAAGCATGCGACTTGGATATGCTGGATGAAATAAGGGAGGCCGCCCACATCCAGGAGTTTGCTGCGAAACAAAGGGCCGCCCGGAAGTACAACTCGAAGGTGGTTCCCAGGGACATGCGAGAGGGCGATCTTGTCCTATGGCAGGTGGTGGCGCCAACCAGGATGGGAAAGCTGTTTCCAAATTGGGAGGGGCCTTACAGAGTCCGTGAGAAGCTGCCCGGCGGTGCCTATAAGCTGGAGGAGTTATCCGGGAGCGTGGTCCCAAGAACGTGGAACGCCGTTCATCTGCGTCACTATTACAGTTAATTATTCTTTTGATTAAATTGTAACTTGCTTCTCGTACATTTGCAAAGTCGGGCAAGCTCCCGCATGACATTTTGTAATTTTGCATTGGTATTTAATAAGGTTCTGGGGTGGCACTCTTTTCCCCTGCAAGGGCAGGGGTTTTTAACGAGGCGCCCCAGTTCTTCAATAAGCATCTTGGTGTATGATTATGACTGACCTACTATTTTAAGGCGGTAAGACCCCTGCGGTGCTAAGACCTACTATTTTAAGGCGGTAAGACCCCTGCGGCGCTAAGACCTACTATTTTAAGGCGGTAAGACCCCTGCGGCGCTAAGACCTACTATTTTAAGGCGGTAAGACCCCTGCGGCGCTAAGACCTACTATTTTAAGGCGGTAAGACCCCTGCGGCGCTAAGACCTACTATTTTAAGGCTATAAGACCCCTGTGGCACTAATACCTATAACCACGTGGCAACAGGGCCCTAGGCCAATGAGCTTGCCCTTGCACGCTCAAAATCGAAATCAATGCAACTGTTTTCTCGTAAAGTTCTCGGAACACAGCATGTCGCCCTCACAGGGCTTAGCATGGGCACTCACGTCTGAGCTGTATAACCCTCGATGTGATGACGTGTCTTACAGGAGTACAACTAGATTTATGCAGAAACGATTCACAATACGTGAAGAAAACGCTGCAGAGTTTAAGTGAAAGTTCAAAAGATGATCAAGTGAAAGTTCCATTTAGAGTACGTTCCATTCAAAAGATGATCAAGTGAAAGTTAAAGGCGCAAAGCGCACGCTACAATTAAGATAAAATCAGAGCGGAATAAGGGCGTTACATGAATAGCATTAGGGGTTTACAAACGAAAAGAAATAAAACCTAAGCTACTCTTCGTCCACGATCTTCCCGTCCACAACAGTCCGGAATAGGCCGATTTCTTCCAGGGAAGCTTCTGGGTACAGGCAGGCCACCTGGGCCTTCGCCCGCTCAAAGCCCTTCTCCTCGGCCAGGACACTCTCTTCCTCAGATGCCTCCAGTTTCGCCCTCAGATCCGACATCGCCGCTTGATGCGCCTCGGTCAGTGCGGTTTTCTCTTCAGACATAACCTTGGCCGCTTCCTCTGCTTTGGCCTTGGCAGACTCAGCCGTCTCCAGATCTTGGCGCACTGAAGCGAGTTTCTCCTCCGCCGCTTTCCTTGCCTCCTCAGACGCATTGAGAGCGCTTTGCATCTGCGCCAGCGCGCTCTTGTGCTCCGCCCTTTGCGCCTTCTCCTTCCGCTCGAGGGCGGAGAACTCCTCCGTCATCACCTGGCCCAGCAGGGCGCCCTTTAGGAGGTGGACGCCCATCATCTTCTGTACTTGGGAGAACTCCATGGTTTTAAGTCTCTTCTTGTCGTATTCAAATTTGAAGTTCTCCCGCATAAACCCGTCGTAATCAAAGCTGGCGTCCCATAGCGAAGGGGGGGTATCTGTCACAAGGCGGGTAGCAAAATGTTAGTCCATAGTAGAAGTACAAAGAGAGTTCTAAATAAAATGACAGGAGTTTGGTTTACCAGTTTCCATTTCTTGGGAGGCCTGGGGTTGAGGGGGTTGGCCCTCATCCGCCCGTTTCCTCTTCCCTTTGGGCAGCATCGTGGCGTCTGCCGCAGCCACGACCCGGGATGGGATGACGTCGATGGCGCTCGCCTCCCCTGGTACTGCGCTGTCACCGGCGTCCCCGGCTTTGCGCTTCTCCCGCGTCATCAGGCCGGCGGGGTCACTCCTCCCACGAACGTCGCCTTCTTTAGCCCTTTTCCTTTTCGCCCGCTCCAGGGCCAGCTTCTTCTCCGCTGCGGACTTCGGCGCCATCGAATCTGCTTAAAAATTAAAGAACTCATGTCAGCTAAAACGCAAACTTAACTACTGAACGGCATCGCCCACAATGGGTACGAGTGCTACCTATGTATTCTCCCAGAGCCACGGGGTCATGTTCTCTGTGGATGAGCTCCTTTACGCTCAGAACCTCCATGTGCTCCAAGAAGTCGACTACGTCTTTCTCCGCGTCGCTCAGCTTGTCGTAGTCGTAGCCCGATACAGACAGGGGGTCGCCGGACCAATATAAAGGAAACCCCTCATCGCCGCCTTGGTCCATGAAGACGGGAACAGAGGCGTCCAGCCCCCTTACTTTAAAAAATTTCCTCTTCCAATTTTTGTAGTTGTTTGCGAAGAGGGCGAACAGACCCCGTCCCTGCTGCGAGTTAATGGACACCCACGAACCTTTCCCCACACCCTTGGTACAATAGAAGGAGAGAAATGCGCCCACAGTGGGCGCCAAACCCAAACCTTGGCATAAAACTTTGAAGCCTCTGACGTATGCCCAACCATTAGGATGAAGTTGAGATGGCGCTACGTTTATAGCCTTAAGGAGCGCAGCTTCGAAGGACGTGAAGGGAATCCTTACTCCCAAATCTGTGATGGCACAGGCGTACATATAGAACGCCTCATCTGGCACCCCTCGTGGACGACGCATGTAGACCTTTTCCCCTGGGACGCAGGGTTCGGTGACAACATCCGCTTCATCTCCCATAGAGGACACCGCCTGATTCTCCCGGAACTCCGCCACCCTCTTTTCGGTGCTGAACAAGGAGGACTGGGCGGCCACATTCTCATCCACCCACTCGGCGCCCGTCTCAGATCCCGCCATTTTCCCCTCTCGCTCACCAGGTCCTGAAGAAAAGAGAATAACTACATCACTATCATGGCTACTGCTACTAGAAGCACTTAACTCTGAGAAGAGGGGGGCAGCACCGTCGTCGCTGTCAGAGCTCACCTCAGAAGCGACGAGGGGGTGTCCAAAGTATTGTCGATCCACGAGCGCCCAGTCTACCATCCCATCCGCCCTTCGGGCGGCCCGAATGGCCGCATTCCACACTTTGCGTCGCTCCTCCAAGAGGGGAGATCCCACTGAGTTACCCTCACTATCACACTCCCGTATCACTACCATTTTTCCCTCTTTACAAACGTTTAAGAAGCGTAAGCGTAAAATGAGAGGAGTAAGGAGGTTACCTGTTCTTACAAATAGGAAGTAGGTTGCAAAGTTCGCCGGCGTGCTAGCGGAAGACAGTTACATGTGATAGGTTCGAAGGAACGGACAAGCCCTATTTATAAGCAGGGGGCCTCGAGTTGCGTACGCGGTCTGAAATGATGCGAGATCGAACGGTGCAAAAGGCCCGTCTTTTCAGTGCTGTACGGCTTGATCTGCATCGAAACAAGGGAAAGCAGGCGAATCCTCAGCCATTCAGATGTTGGTACGAACGGTCGTTACTCATCCACCGTTAGATTTCAATTAAATAACCCACGCGCTGATAGGGTGTAGGCATCCGCAGGACACTAGGATGGGGAACAACCACTGAAGCAGTTAGCAGACCGCCAATTCTCACTACAGGCCGGTATTTCATGACGCCACATATCAGACACTCACTCGGCTCCGCAGGACGATTCTTGTAGTCGCCCACTAAGCTAAAACCGAGCATATTATTAATCACTTCGCCTCTTCGAGACTTGTGCTTGGGGGGCTGTGTACCGTCATCTTATTCCTCTCACGACGCGTGGCAGTCCTCCCCAGCCAGCTGAACCTCATTGCCCATGTGCCCGCCACGTGGGCGAGATCATGCACCCGCAGAAACAACTCGGGTAAGGAGCGGGCCCCCGAACCACACCCAGAGCGGACTGACCACGTCAAAACCCGAGCTAACAGCCACGTTTGGACCCGCCTACCAGGTCTTTCCCACGTTCCCATCGTAGACCGGGCTTCTCGGACGAGGACCAGGTCACCGCTCCAGGTGGCTGGGGAATCCCGTAAGAACCGCCCTCACTCCCCTAGGTTGGGGGACGTATAAAAGGGGGCTGCAACGGTTCATAAGGCATCACATTCATTTTCCAACAGAGAAAAAACCCTAGCCAAGCTCGTGAGCCAATATATCGCTCAGGGGGTTGGTACTGTTGTTCAACCAGCAGGAACAATAGCATTTTTCTTAATTTAAATCTCTTTAGACACTCTACCAATTAATGAAATATGTATGATTAAGTTTCGACTAGTGTGATGACGCGAAATAGGGCTATCAAATATTCTCCTGTAACAATAGAATTGCATCAAGGGTCAACCCTAAACTCTTATCATTTTACTTTGTTTTTGGATATACTTAGGAAACACATTCTAGAGTTAGCACCAAGATGTATGCTTTTTGCATATGATGTAGTCCTGCTTGGAGAGTCGATGGAGGAATTGAATGAGAGGTTAGATACTTGAAGACAAGTTTTAGAATTGTGAGTTCCTCCTGGGTAGAAGCAAGACAACATATATGGAATCTAACTTCAGTAAAAGGTGAAGTAGTTCTACCTTAGAGGTGAAAATTGAAGATCATATCATACCTCGAGTTACATGGTTTAAATATCTTGGGTCCGTAATACAAAATGACGGAGAAATATAAGCATATATATATATATATATATATATATATATATATATATATATATATCAATGTGTTCAAGCTGGGTGATTGAAATGGAGAAGTGTATCAAGTGTTTTATGTGATAAGAAAGTACCGCTTAAGTTAAAAGGAAAATTCTATCGAATAGTTGTCATATCAACAATGTTGTATGCTACATAGTGTTTGGTGGTTAAGAAACAACAGAGAATAAAGTAGGTGTGTAAGAGATGACAATGTTTTGTTGGATCGATGATATGACTAGACAAGATAGGATTAAAAATATCATCATTAGAGAGCGTTGGGGCATCACCTATGGTAAAAAAGACAATAGAAAATAGGCTTAGGTGGTTGACCATGTACAGAGAAGACATATAGATGTTGTAGTAAGAAGAGTAGATCAGGTGAAGGAAATTCAAGTCAATAGATGTAGAAGAAGATCTAGAAAAACAATAAACGTGTGTTTGGATGAGGAATGTTTTGAGGTAATGTAATGTTTTGAGGTAATTCAAATACTTTTAGATGAATTCCATTGTTTGGATAATAATATGGGGAATTTTCAAAATGATGGAAATTTATGAAGTATTTTGTTTAAGTTAAATTTAGAGAATTTCAAATGACACGTAAAAGCTAAGAATTTCAAATTTCTTCATTCTTATAATTTTTTAAATTTTGCATTTTGGTCCTCAAATTTTCCAAAGTTTTCAAATTGACCCCAATAAATTTACAAAAATTGCAATTTGACCCCTAATATTTTTTAGAAATTACAAATTTACCCCTCAATTTATTCAAAATTATAAATTGATTCCTCAAAATTTTTGAAATTTACAAATTGACCCCTAATTTCAATTTTCAAATTTGGCCCAAAAAATTTAAAATTTATAAAAATTGCCCAAAAATGACGACAATAAATTTTTTTATTACTCCATCCAAACAAGGATATTTAGAAATGATGTCAATTTAATTGAATCATTTGAATTGTCTAGAATTCTAAATTCATCAAAATTTCTCAATTACCTCATCCAAACACACTCTAAGAATGTGTTTGATTGGGGGAATGTTTTGAGGTAATGTAATGTTTTGAGGGAATTCTAATACTTTTAGATGAATTCCATTGTTTGGATAATAATATGGAGAATTTTCAAAATGATGGAAATTTATGAAGTATTTTGTTCAAGTAAAATTTAGAGAAATTCAAATGACACCTAAAAGCTAAGAATTTCAAATTTCTTCATTCTTATAATTTTCAAATTTTGCATTTTGGTCCTCAAATTTTCCAAATTGACCTCAATAAAGTTATAAAAAATTGCAATTTGACCCCTAATATTTTTTTGGAAATTACAAATTTACCCCTCAACTTATTCAAAATTATAAATTAACCCCTCAAATTTTTTGAAATTTACAAACTGACCCCTAATTTCTATTTTTAAATTTGGCCCACAAAAATATAATTTATAAAAATTGCCCAAAAATTATGACAATGAAATTTTTTATTACTTCATCCAAACAAGAATATTTAGAAATGAAGTCAATTTAATTGAATTATTTAAATTGCGTAAAATTCTAAATTCTTCAAAATTTCTTAATTACCTCATCCAAACACACTCTAAGAGAAAATTTGAAGTTTTCTCATTTTTGGTTTATTTAAATTTGAGGTTTTCTCATTTTTGAAAATGCAACGTTACTAGAATATTGTATCGAGTCCCCTAAAATTCGAATATGCTTGGCTCCTTGCCTCATCTCAGCGACTCAGCGATACTATATACATAGATAGCTATCTATCTATCACTTTCATTTGCCGTTGAATATTCGGTTTTGCCTGCAAAAATTAATCAATCATTATTCCTCAAAATTATGGTTGTCACATTTGATTTTGATGGTATTCTTATGATTTTAATGTTTGGAAGTTATACACAAGTTTGAATTCATTTGAGGTGACGTTTAGTCTACACAAGGGCTTGATCTTGTGTAGCATACATAAATGCATTTATTATCATTGATTTAATATTAAAAGAATCAATTGCCTAGATGTTGTATTATACATGGTGCACCTTTTTACACTCAATCATTTTTCTTTTAATTTTCTCTTACCTTTAGGTTTAATTGCACTTTTCCCCCCTATATTTTGTCAATTGTGCGATTTTGCACCCCATCCTTTTTTTTGAGCGATTTTGCACCCTATCATTTACCCCCTTTCTGATTTTGTAGCCCCTCATGTGTTTTTCTGCACATTATCGCAGAGCGAAGTCAAGGCGAAGGCAAAAAAACACACGAGGGGGCTACAAAATCAGAAAGAGGGTAAATGATAGGGTGCAAAATCGCTCAAAAAAAAGGATGAGATGCAAAATCGCACAATTGACAAAATATAGGGGGAAAAGTGCAATTAAGCCTTGCCTTTACTTACTATTTGTCTCTTTTCTACCGTACTGTCCTCCCACCTCCCATTTTTTTTCCATGTCTCTACTATTCACATATCAAGTTTTTCAACAAGATTATACACATGTTTATTTTTGCACAAAGCAACAGCATCAACAAGCCCCCATTAATTATCTTTTTCTTCCATTTTGAGGAGAGAGAAAAAAACAAAAAACAAAATAAAAGAGAAAGACCGCTCAAAGACCACAGTCATATTTATGTTTCAGTGAGTATTTGGATTAAAATGGAGACAGAAGAAAAGAGAATGTAAGGAAGAATTTTTTTTTTTGGGTTACTAATCTTGATCCGTAAGGATGAATTTGAGACAACACACAACAAAAACGAAGGAAATGAATTAAAAAGAAAGAAACAAATGAACTTGAGGCAACTCATAATATTAGTAGAAAAATTAGAAAAACTGGTCCGAACTCTAAATCATAGTTTTCTTC
Organism: Medicago ruthenica; assembly: GCA_018208015.1. Lineage (NCBI taxonomy): Eukaryota > Viridiplantae > Streptophyta > Magnoliopsida > Fabales > Fabaceae > Medicago > Medicago ruthenica. The sequence goes on along the minus strand of CM031371.1, from coordinate 54,653,179 downwards.
CTTTCTTTGCCGAATTTCACAGTTCCTTAATTTAGGTAGTGTTCCAAGCTCCACACTTTGGTAGCTATCACAGTCCCTTAATTCATACGCCTAGCCTCCATCTTCCGATTGAGGAGATGACCATGACATTGGATGATGCGTTATGTCAGCTGCATCTCCTCATCAAGACTCACCTCTTGAACCACAATGTTCCTCTTACTAGGCTTGAGGCGGTTGATTTTATGGTGGAGTTGTTAGGGTTTGATCTTGGGGAGGTTGAGTACATGGTGAAAGCCAAGAAGGATGCTCATGCATGTTTGGACTAGTTGAGACATGATTCCAAGCTACGTCTTGACAAAGCAACTGAGGCGGATGGTGATTTTGATGAGATGCGAGTGAAGCGGGACAAGGTTATCCAGATCAATTTGTGTTAGTTGGTGTGTCTCACGCTCTTCACTGACAAGAGCGCCAACTATGTCGATGTGACATACGTCAAGTACTTCTGTGACCTTGAGTTGGTCAATGATTATGCATGGGAAGTGGCTGCCATTGCTCACTTGTATGTGGAGTTTAACAGTGGATGTCTTTATAAGACTTCACAGTTGGATGGATACTTGACCATGTTTTTGGTATAATAATGAAGTTATTATTTAGTTAACTGATAAACATGTTTTTTGTTCATGTGTTATCTACAGATAGGTATAGGTTGATGTTGTTGTTGATGCAAGATTTAATATTTCAGCACTTTCAGTATGTTGAGGCCATGGATTTCTGGATTGGATACAAGAAGGAGCGGCACCCACGTGCCATAATGTTTGTTTCCCTTAAGGGTCAAGTTGTCACAGATCCTACAGGATCACATTTGGATTATATGGATCTTAGTTACGTTGTCATGGACCCGTATCAACAGCAATGCAACACAAGTCCGTTCGAACGAATCAGTCTTTACTTTGAATGGCTCAGATATGAACCTCGCATGGTCTGATATGGTGAATTTGCCTTTAAGTTCAAAGTCTTGTATTGCTTTAATTTCAAACATCCTTGTTATTTCTGTCGAACAAGACAATTTTCTTCATTTTAAGACAATTTTCTTCATCTTTTACATGAACAAACTCATGAACACCATGAACATTCATACATTTTATGAAGAAAAAAAACTTTCCACAACATATCCTTGGATTTCTAGTTTGATCCTGCAAGTAACCTTTAAAATTGGCAATCTTGTTTACCAAAAACACTAGTAAATAATTAAAAACGAACTTGTCCTATAAGGTGCAAGTTATACTATCGCACACGAGCAAAGATGTCTTTGAGGTGGGATTCATGTTGGTGCTCCTTTGTGGACTTTACGATTATGTTGTTTATATACACCTCCAACATGTTCCCTATTTCTGGTCTAAAGACTTTATTCATCATTCTATGATATATAGCACCTGCATTCTTCAGGCTGAAAGACATGACATTGTACATGTACTTGGCACCTTCAGTCATGAACGCCATCATGTTTCTATCGTCCTTCTCCATGGGGATCTGGCTGTAGCCTGAGTAAGCATCCATAAACAACCAAATCTTATAACTAGTTGAATTGTCCACCAACTTGTCAATGTTGGGGAGAGGGTAAGCTTTCTCCGGGCATGCTTTCTTCAAGTTTGTGTAGTCGACGCACATGTGCCATAATCTCCTTTGTTGATTAAGCCTTCTCAGGGCATTGGTGGTGCATCTTTTGGCTTACATACTTAATTGAAGGATTCACATTGAGCTTGTGGCAGACTACACTTGGATCTATTCCTGTCATTTCTTCTGGCGAGCACATGAATCGATCAAAGTTCACTCTCAAGCACTTAACAAGGCCCTCCTCGACTGGAACAGGAAGGTTGGTCCCAATCTTAACCTTCAGTGCAGCAACGTCATCTAGCTGTACGGGTTTGAAATCTCCATTCGGTGTGGGTCTCTCAAAATAAATTTCATCATCGAGGGGAATTAGTATCTCCTGACTTTTTTCTCCTTTTGGCTTCGCTTACTCTTGTTGTATGTCAACATTTGCGACATTACAATTAAAAGGTTGTAAAATATGAGTATCAACACTCTTCACCACTTCCCCCCTGCTGGATTGCACCTACATCCATCATCTTTTGCAGTGCTTTATGGCCTCTATTAGCCTCGTCCAGGTCCCTGATGAATGGTGACGATCTCGTCTTTATCTGTGAATAAGATCTCGTCTTTAGACTTGGCTGGGTTTTGATGATAACAAACACACATCACAAAAGAAGAAAAACTATGGAGGCACAAGATGAAGATAAGATGAAGATAAAGACTTTTAGAATGCATAGTGTGAATCATTGTAAGTATGATCTTTATCCTTGATCTATCACTTTCAACATCTATATAATTTAGAATGCTCAGAAATTCATTTGAACTTAATCACAAATCATTTCTAGGTTAAATATAAGAATCTATGAGAAGAAATCTTTTAAAATGTTAGAGAACTGGTTTTACAATATCAAGTAACAGATTACCAAATATGTGTAACAGATTACCAGTTCAATTTTTCAATTATTTGAAAATGTAACAGATTACCAAATATGTGTAACAGATTACCAGTTCAATTTTTTTAGAAAGTGTAATAGGTAACCAAATTATGCTAATTGGTTACCACATGTAAATTTTCAATCTTTTGAACGTTGTAAATGTGTAATCGATTACCACATTGGTGTAATCGATTACCACCTGTCAAAATGCTTTTTTTTCATCAACTGGTGTGATTCAAATTATTAGTAATGGTTCATGGAACCCCTTGGAACTGGTTTCTTGCTTCATGGACATTTTCTACAGCCTCTATAAATACATTTAACATATAAATACCTTTAACCAACTTTCATATTAAAAAATTCTAAGATCAAATATCACTTTCTCACTTAAACTTTCAAACTTCCATTTTTGTGAAACCTTGATTATTTTCATATCCAAAAAGGTTTATGAGCATTAAGTTATATTCATTTGAAAGTAATATTGATTTGATACAACCATACAAAAGTTCTTCAACACTTGTTGTAACACACCA